>CM021101.1:46395099-46784632 GCA_007115665.2 Sequoiadendron giganteum
GGGAGATTGAGAGAGGGAGAGGGAGAGAGGTAGGGAGAGATAGAGTGAGGGAGAGTGGGAGAGAGAGAGAGAGAGAGAGAGAGAGAGAGAGAGAGAGAGAGAGAGAGAGAGAGAGAGAGAGAGAGAGAGAGAGAGAGAGAGAGAGAGAGAGAGAGAGAGAGAGAGAGAGAGAGAGAGGGGAGAGGGAGAGGGATGAGTGAGAGAGGAGAGGGAGAGGAGAGGATATGGAGAGGTAGAAAGGAAGAGGGAGATGGATAGATTGAGGGAGAGAGAGAGTGGAGAGTGATGGAGAGGAGAAAGGAGAGGGAGAGTGGGAGAGTGAGAGTGTGAGAGGGAGAGTGGGAGAGGGAGAGATGGTTTAGAGTTGAGGAAGAGAGGGAGAATGAGAGGGAGAGAGGGAGAAATAGGAGGGAGGGAGGGGAGAGAGGGAGGGATAGGGAGAGAGAGGGGGAGGGAGAGGGAGAGAGGGAGAGGGAGAGGGAGAGGGAGAGGGAGAGGGGAGAGTGAGAGTGTGAGAGGGAGAGTGGGAGAGTGAGATGGAGAGGGAGAAAGGGTGAGTGGGAGAGTGAGAGAGTCAGAGAGTCAGAGAGTGAGGGAGAGAGGGAGAGAGAGGGAGTGAGAGAGAGGGAGAGGGAGAGAGGGAGAGGGAGATGAGAGGAGGGAGAGTGGGAGGGAGGATAAGGAGAGAGAGAGGAGAGGAGGGGAGAGGGAGAGGATATGAGAGGGAGAAAGGAGAGGAGAGGAGAGGAGAGAGAGAGAGAGAGTGGGAGGAGAGATAGGAAAGAGGAAAGAGGAAGGAGAGGGATAGGGAGGGATAGAGAGAGGGAGAGCGAGAGGGAGAGTGGGAGAGTGAGAGTGAGAGGGAGAGTGGGAGAGGGAGAGAGGGTTTAGAGTTGAGGGAGAGAGGGAAGGAGAGGGAGAGAGGGAGAGAGGGAGAGATATAAGGAGAGAGAGTGAGAGGGACAGATCGGAAAGTGAGAGAGTGAGAGGGAGAGTGGGAGAGTGAGAGGGAGAGATCGGAGAGTGAGAGAGTGAGAGGGAGAGTGGGAGAGTGAGATGGAGAGGGAGAAAGGGAGAGTGTGATGGGGAGTCTTATCTTTTAAGATCAATATTGCTCTTCCCAAGACCTATTCTCTGGTCTTCCTAGGGTATTCCTCTCTACCCTACTTAGGGATCTCTCTGAAACCCCTCTCACCTCTTAAGACTCTCCACCAATTCCAAATTCTTCACCATTGCTCTCAATTCACCACTAGGCTTCCCTGGGCTCCACACTGACCCAAAATGTCCTAGCCACTCCAAGGGATAGGAAAGGGTATTCTCCCTATTCCCTTGTTGGTTTTACTCCTCGCTGATCCCTCTCATAGGATTCTTTCACCTTGTGCCCATCGCTTTCTTGAAAAACCCATTTTTAGGCCTTGTAGCCTTTTGCCCCAATTAGGCCTCCTAGAACCCGTTTTCTTGGCTTTTCTCTAAATCAGTATTAACAACCCCAAAATATTTTTATATATTCTTTCTATTGGTACCCTAGGATTCAATATTGACCAGTTTTTTAGTCCCTTTGGCATCCGTAGATATGACTATCCTCATACCCCCTATTTTCAAGGGTTTCGAGGGTTTGGGCTCCTTTTCCAACTTTGAGGGCTTCAATGACCTCCTCAACTCTCCTCCTTGCACACACATGTCTGGAATACATTTTTCCACATTCTCATGCTCTTTATTAGCACAAACTAATCCATTAAGCAACTTTCTTTACTGATGTCCCCTCCAAGCCACTAGCCAGAATACACTTGAACTCGCCTAGTGCTTGATGAATTCACCATCTCCCCTGAAAAACAAGACACCACACACCATATGTACACTATAAAATCATTCCCCTACTTTATTCCAAGTGGCCATGGTATCCTTGCCACGGGAATTCAAGTGGGGATCATTATCTCCAAAAACTAGGTTGAACCGGCTATAAGACCAAAAACTCTAAAAACTTGCAAAACAGAAAGAAATTGAACTAAATGGTTAATATAATGCTTCACATAGTAATTAAGTGACAAAATTGAAAGAATCAAAGCATTATACAGGTCCTTTTAATCCATTCTTGACTAGATGAAGGCACAAAAACAGAAATTCAATGAAATTTGCACTCTTCCAACTCACAAATTCTCCTTCCAAAACTCAAATCCATACAAACAAACTTCCAACCCATGTATTAGGGTTTTTCTGACCTTATATACCCTTCTCCCATGTGCTAGGACCCTTAGGTTGGGCTTAGAACATCATTAATGCCTTTTTTTGAACTTTTAGGCCAAATTCCTAAGTCAACATTGTCTAGTTTTTCCTAATCTCTACACTAAGACTTCCCCAAACCTCAAATCTCTAAACCAACCTAAGTTTTCCATAACACACACATCAAAAAAACTTCTAGGACTTTACAATTAGTCCTTGTTACTTTGGTGGTTGGCCAGAACCACCTACAAGCCAAAATTGTCAAGATCTTCCAAAAGACCTTTTAAGGTGCTCCTGCACCATTCTCCCCCTGCAACAAAGAGTTAATGAACCTATGGTGTCAAGAGCTCCTCACTAATTCCATAATTCTTAAATTCACCTTCTTCTATCCAAGTAGCCTCTGACTCTGGTTGATGTTTCCACTTCACTAGGTGCTCCTTGTATGTCTTGTGCCTAGTCTTCTTCACCCTTGAGTCTAAAATCTTGTCCACTTGTGGGATGATCTGATTAGGTACATTGAATCTTCCACATCCTTACTGACCTCAACACTATACTATTCTTCATCCATTTCTAGTCCTTTATACTTCACCAAGTCTTTCACATTGAAGATAGGAGAAATAGACATCTCCTTGGGTAACTCTACCTTGTATGCATTGGATCCATACTTAGCCAACACTTTACATGGCCCTATCCTCTTCATCTGTAGCTTGCTTGGTATACCTTTCTGTAACCTTGCCTTGTTCAAGTATGCCATCACCAAGTCACCTATCTCAAATTGTAATTCTCTTCTCCCTTCATCTCTTTTTGCCTTCAAATTTTGATTAGCCTCTATCAATGTCTTCCTTGCCTTCTCATGAACCTCTCTCATTGACTAAACAAAATCATTAGCATGACCACTGATTCCTTCATAACCTTGTAGGTCTCTAAGCTCAAGTACAACCCTTGGATGTAAACCATAGACTATCTCAAATGGACTCTTACCCGTAGTCCTATTTGTGCTATCATTGTAAGAAAATTCTGCTTGTGGAATCACTTGCTCCCATCCTTGTCCATACTCCTTAGTTAAGCATCTCAACAAGTTCCCAAGTACCCTCTTGATCACCTCTATCTATCCATCCATTTGAGGATGATATGCTGAGCTATGACACAAGTTGGTTGCTAGCCTCTTCCAAAGATTTTTCCAAAAGTGTCCCATAAACTTTACATTTTTTTCTGCAACTATGTTCTCTGGCAACCCATGTATCCTCACTATCTCCTTGAAGAATACGTGTGCAATATGACTTGCATCATGTGTTGTTTTGTATGGTATGAAATGTCTCATCTTGTTGAGTCTATCCAATACAACAAACACACTGTCCAAACCAGTTGGTGTCCTAGGTAGACCTACTATGAAGTCCATGCTTATGCATTCCCATGGTCTATTTGGAATGGGTAATGGCTGATAAAGACCTGCATTGCTTGATGTTCCCTTTTCCTTTTGACATACTCCACATTGTTCAACATATCTTCTTACATCTCTTTGCATCTTAGGCCACCAATAGAACCTCTCCACTAAGTCTAGTGTCTTGTTCAAACCAAAGTGACCACTCAAACTACCATTATTCTTTTCTTGGATTAGATTCTCCCTCATAGAACCTCTAGGAACACATCATTGCTTTCCTCTAAACAATAGACCATTCTATAAAGTGTAATCAGCATATTCACTATGAAAATGGTTCTCAAAATCAGAATATACCTTGTAGATCACTGAGAAATCAGAATCTCCTTCATATAGATCTTTGAATCCTTCAACCCTTGTACTTTTTAGCTGTATCTCTTGGACAGTAAGAAACCTCCTACTAAGAGCATCATCAACCTTGTTGTTCACCCCCTTCTTATGCTTGATGGTAAAGGTGTATGACTGCAAAAACTCCATCCACTTGATGTGCCTCAAACTGAGCTTCTCTTGGGTGTTGATGTAACTTAAGGCCTGGTTGTCGGTGTATACCACAAATTCCTTTGGCAATAGATAGTGCCTCCACTTCTTAAGAGCCTGCACCAAAACATATAGCTCCAAGTCATAGGATGAGTACCTAGACTTTGCTTCATTTAAGATTTCACTAAAGAATGCCACTGGCCTGCCTTCTTGGCTTAGAACAGCCCCAGCTACTATGTTACTTGCATCACATTCCACTATGAATGGTTTGTCAAAGCTTAGTAAAACTAGGATAGGTTCGGTAGCTATCTCCCTCTTCAACCTTTCAAATCCTTCATTGGCTTCTTTGGTCCACACAAACTTAGCTTCCAGTCCTCCTTTGATGGTGTCAAGAACCGGTGCACAAATTTCACTAAACCTTCTCACAAATTTCCTATAAAACTGTGGTAATCCATGGAAACTCCTAACTTATGTCCCTATCTTGGGAGTAGGCCAACTAAGAATGGATTCCACCTTGCTCTTGTCCATCTTCAATTTCCCTTGTGATACTACAAATCCTAAGTAGACTAACTCTTGCTTCATGAACTCACTCTTCTCAAGATTGATGGTGAGCTTCTCCTCTTGAAGTTTCTTCAACACAAATTCTAGGTGTCTTATATGTTCTTCTTTTGTTTTGCTAAAGATGAGGATATCATCTAGGTAGACCACCACAAAGACTCCTATAAATTCCTTCAAGACCTCATTCATCACCCTCATAAAAGTGCTAGGTGTATTTGTAAGCTCAAATGGCATTACTAACCACCCATATAATGCCTCTGTAGTTTTAAAAGTTGACTTCCGTTCATCTCCCTCTTTCATCCTAATCTGATCATAGCCACTTTTCAAATCAATTTTAGAGTAGTAATTAGCACCCCCTAAATAGTCCATTAGATCTTCTATCCTAGGAATAGGAAACCTATATCTAATGGTTATCCTATTTATGGCCCTAGAATCATTACACATCATCCACTTATCTTCCTTCTTAGGTGCCAACACAACTGGAACAACACATGGACTTATGCTCTTTCTGATCAGCCCTTGGTCCAAAATTTCTTGAACTTGTCTTGCTATCTCCTTATTCTGCTCCAGTGTCATCTTGTATGCATCCTTGTTAGGTAGTGTTGCTCCTGGTATAAAGTCTATCTGATGATTGATTTCTCTCTTGGGTGGCAGTGTAGCTAGTGTACCTTCACAAATGATGTCCCTAAACTAACCCAATAGTCGCTTCACTTCTGTTGTTATAGGTAGTTGATTAGGTAACTCCTCTTCCTTTGGCTTCAACATGATTGCATAGGCCACTCCTTCTTCCTCCTTCATGTCCTTTAGGAACTCCTTTCAACTCATCAAAAGTGCACTATAATCTTCCTTTTCCACTATGGATTCCTCTATTAGAGACTGAATTTTGTAAGTCACTCCATCCTTCTTGAATGAGTACCTACTCTCCTTGCCATGGTGTACTACCTCCCTGTCATATTGCCATGGTCTGCCAAGCAGCAGATGGCATGCATCCATTGGTAACACATCACATAGTATCTTGTCTTGATACTTTCTTATAGCAAACTCAATCCAAACTTGTTCATTGACCAATATATTCTGCCCTTTGTTCAGCCAAGTAATCTTGTAAGGACACACATGGGGTATCTTGATGAGTTTCAACTTTTCACTACCTCCTCTGAGATGACATTATCTGTAGACCCTAAATCTATGATGACCTTGCAAACCTTACCTAATATCTTGCACTTGACTCTAAAAAGAGCTCTCCTATGTTTGTGTTCATCCTCGGTAGGTGCTTTGATCAAAATCCTTCTTAACATGAGATTCTCACCTTTCTCTAAATCGAAGCTCACCTCTGAATGTTTGGAGCAGTCCTCTTCTTGAACATAGTTAATCTTCCTCTCACCTTGTGAAGATGCTGGTTTGTCAGGACACCTATAAGCCAAATGACCCAACTGTCCATAATTGTAGCATTTCATGGAAGCAAAATGTGAACTTCTCCCAAAGCCTCCTGATCTGCCTCTTCCTCCATTGTTAGAGTTTCTACCTCTGTATCCCCCTCTACTATTTGTCTCATGGGATTGTTCACCAACCTTAGCATCACCTTGGTTTCTATTCTCATTGCTCCTTCCACCAAAACTACCTCTATGTCCACCTCTAGAGTCTCTACCTCTTCCTTTACCTCTAGTATTGGAATCTTGTTTCTTTTTCAATTTCTCTTCCACCTTAATAGCCATTTGATAGCAGCTATGGAGGATAGTAAGTGTGAAAAGACTCAACTCCTCTTGTATGCTCCATCTAAGACTGTTTAGATACCTAGAAACCTTGATGCTTTCAACTTCTTGCACTCTAGATCTAAGGCTTAGTTTTTGGAACTCCTCTGTATATGCAGCTACATCTAGGTCTCTTTGTCTAAAATTTTGTCTCTTCTTGAGCAATTGGATGTCATAGTCCTTAGGTAGATAATTCTCTTTCACTTTAGCCACCATTGTCTTCCAATTTCCTATTGGCTTCTTGCCTTCCATCTCTCTTTCTTCTTGTAAGAACTTCCACCAAGTCAATGCTTGTCCCCTAAACCTTGATTTGGCTATCTTCACCTTTTATGCTTCTTTAATTCCATCACATTCAAAGTTATTCTCCATTCCTTCTATCCATTCCATAACCAACACTGCATCCTTTCTTCCTGTGAACATAGGGACACCTTCAAGTGCCTTTCCACTCAATGCCTTCAATGCTTTGGGGAAGGGTTCCTCTTCTAATGGAGGGTCCGGTTCTGGTTCTACTTCTTCCTCAATGTGGCTCTTACCCTTGTCTTTGTCATCTGCTAACTGCACTCTCATCTTGCCTACAGTCTCTGCTACCTCTTCTAGTTTTTGCTTCATTTTTTCCACAACTACTTCAAGTCGCCTATTCTTTTCTTGTTGCTCTGTCAAATCTCTTGATATCTCTACATTGGTCACCATGGTTCTTTCTCCTATGGACTCCCTTCTTTCAGACAATCATTAATTTCAATTCCCAAGCCTTTATTGGCTTTGATACCAATTTGATGGGGAGTCTTATCTTTCAAGAGAAATCTTGCTCTTCCCAAGACCTATTCTCTGGTTTTCCTAGGGTATTCCTCTCTACCCTACTCGAGGATCTCTCCTAAACCCCTCTCACCTCTTAAGACTCTCCACCAATTCCAAATTCTTCACCATTGCTCTCAATTCACCACTAGGCTTCCCTGGGCTCCACACCGACCCAAAATGTCCTAACCACTCTAGGGGCTAGGAAAGGGTATTATCCCTATTCCCTTGTTTATTTTACTCCTCACTGATACCTCTCATAGCATTCTTTCACCTTGTGCCCATTTTTTTCTTGAAAACCCCATTTTTAGGCCTTGTAGCCTTTTGCCCCAATTAGGCCTCCTAGAACCCGTTTTCTTGGATTTTCTTTAAATCAGTCTTATCAACCCCCAAATACTTTTGTATATTATTTCTATTGGTACCCTAGGCTTCAATATTTACTAGGTTTTTAGTCCCTTTGGCGTCCGTACATATGGTTGTCCTCATACCCCCTATTTTCAAGGGTTTCTAGGGTTTGGGCTCCTTTTTCCAACTTTGAGGGCTTCAATGACCTCCTCAACTCTCCTCCTTGCACACACATGTCTTGAATATATGTTCCCACACTCTCATGCTATTTATTGGCACAAACCAATCCATTAAGCAACTTTCTTTACTGATGTCCCCTCCAAGCCACTAGCCAGAATGCACTTGCACTTGCCTAGTGCTTGATGAATTCACCATCTCCCCTGCAAACCAAGACACCAAACACCATATGTAAAATATACAATCATTCCCCTACTTTATTCCAAGTGGCCATGGTAGCCTTGACACGGGAATTCAAGTGGGGATCATTATCTCCAAAAACTGGCTTGAACCGGCTATAAGACCAAAAACTCTAAAAACTTGCAAAACAGAAAGTAATTGAACTAAATGGTTAATCTAATGCTTCACACAATAGTTAAGTGACACAACTGAAAGACTCAAATCATTAGATAGGTATTTCAATCCATTCTTGACTAGATGAAAGCACAAAAACAGAAATTCAATGAAATTTGCACTCTTCCAACTCACAAATTCTCCTTCCAGAACTCAAATCCGTACAAAAAAACTTCCAACCCATGTATTAGGGTTTTTCTGACCTTATATACCATTCTCCCACATTCTAGGACCCTTAGGTTAGGCTTAGAACATCATTGATGCCTTTTTTTGAACTTTTAGGCCAAATTCCTAAGTCAACATTGTCTAGTTTTTCCTAATCTCTACACTAAGACTTTCCCAAACCTCAAAGCTCTAAACCAACCTAAGTTTTCCATAACACACACATCAAAAACACTTCTACAACTTTACAATTAGTCCTTATTACTTTGGTGGTTGGCTAGAACCACCTACAAGCCAAAATTGTCAAGATCTTCCAAAAGACCTTTTAAGGTGCTCCTGCACCAGAGTGGGAGAGTGAGAGAGTGAGAGAGTGAGGGGGAGTGTGAGAGTGGGAGATTGAGAGAGGGAGAGGGAGAGTGGGAGGGAGGGAGAGGGGAAGGGAGAGACGGACAGATAGGGAGAGAGAGGGAGAGGAAGAGGGAGAGGGAGGGAGAGGAAGAGGGAGAGTGAGAGAGTGAGAGGAGAGGGAGAGGGAGAGAGGAGAGAGGGTTTAGAGCTGAGGGAGAAAGGGAGAGGGAGAGGGATAAATAGAAGGAGATAGTGGGAGGGAGAGAAGGAGGGATAGGAGAGAGGGAGAGGGAGAGGAGAGGAGAGTGTAAGTGTGAGAAGGAGAGAGGGAGAGTGAGAGATAGAGAGAGAGAGAGAGAGAGAGAGAGAGAGAGGATTGATTGAGTGAGATACCTGAGAGAGATAGAGGTGAAGAGAGAGGGGGAAAGAGATAATATTTAAATATTTTATATATTGGTAATATATATATATATAAATATTTATAGATTAACTAAAATATTTAAATATTATACATTTAATAATATATTATATATTAAATACATAATTTGGTAAGAGATTAGTGATTGAGTGAGAGACTTGAGAGAGAGAGAGAGAGGTGGAGAGAGAGAGGGAAAGAGATAATATTTAAATATTTTATATATTGGTAATATATACATATATATATATATATATTTATAGATTAACTAAAATATTGAAATAATATTTAAATATTATACATTTATTAATATATTATATATTAAATACATAATTCGGTAAGAGATTATCATAAATTGTATATTAAATATATTACATTATAAACTTTATTGGATATTATATATATTAAATTATAAACTTTATTGTATATTATATATATTAAATTATAAAATTTATTGCATTTTTAAATCATATATTAAAGATTGTATAATTTTTTAAAAACTCATAACTAAAACATATCATATATCGGATTTGAATTGGATATCCAATATGCTGTCACAAAATTTAATGCCTAGGGATTAGGCTCGGTATTAGGCTCAGAATTTGGTTCGGACCTGCCAATCCTAAAAATTCAACATGTAAAACATGTTTAATAACTTACCTTTCTTTTCCAAACTTCGCTCATGTGGCTGACGACTTTTATTTTACCCAAAATTGATGAAACAAAAAGGTTTTGTAAAGGACCTTCTCAGCTTTCTACCGATATAAATTATATTTTACTTAGAATCTAATAAATAATTATTATTTATTTTTTATTAGAATTATGACTAAAGTCCTGATTGATAGTCTGATAGAAAAACATATATAGCTTTCAAATGGTATCACATTTTTTGAATCCAAAAAATATGTCACATTCTATGCTTGGCATACTATAGGATTAAAAAAAAATGAATTTCATGAAGTTTTGACCAAGTTAAGGTGGTCAGATATACAAGTTTTTATATTTTTTAAAAATTGTAATAAAAAATTCATAATTAATTTTATATTTTAAAAAAAATTACAAAAAAATATGCATCACATCCGGACATGAGTCTACTTATATCTAAAATCTTATAAAACAATATTATCATTTTATTATGGTTAGGGTGGTCAAACAGACACCTACTTCTTATTTTTTCCCTGAAATTTTAGTACTACTACATTGAAATTTCAAATTTTCACCAAATAGATTTTTTTTTACAAAAATTAACCTAGTAGTTTAGAAACTACATTCAATTTTGCATAGATTCTATTCTTAAATATTTTTGAAATAATATAGATAACTTATTCGAATTTTTATGTCAAGTTGCCCAACTCTGATTTTCTGAATTTTCATTGCCACTTAAGGGCCTATTTTTTCCATGATGATCCTCCACATACCCGCACACTTTAGTTTGATACAACTATGGTTTTAAATTTCTCAATTTATAAACTTGAAATAGAATTTGGATTTCTAATCAAATAAGTAAATTTTATCTATTATTGATCTAAACACTTGGATTAAACTCCTAACTTAAAACTACCCACAACTACCTAAATCCCTTTTTTAAATAATGAATCTTTCCTCATTTTATTGTCTTTTGGGTTTTCAAAGAGATTTAATGCAAATTTATCATCCAAGCTGGTTTGTAGGTTTATTTTGCATGAGGACTCCATTGATTCTTTATTTTAATTTCATTGTACAAGTGTAAAGATCAAAAATTTTCTTTTAGATTATATATATATGATTATTTATTTATACTTGTTAATTTAGAGTCATAAGTATCTAAATTGTTGCACATATTTTCCTTTTTTTAAAACCCATTTATAAGTTCCAATATATATAAATACTAGTAATCGCACTTTGGTGTGTAATGGGTACACTGAAGATGTGTGGAAGGTAAATTAGGGAAAATTTTGCTCTAATTTTTTAATACATTTGTCCAGTATACATGAGGTCAATTGGTAGTCCATTTAGAAAATTATGTTGTTTGTGCAACAAAGGTCTCAAATTTCAATGGAAAAGTGACAACTTCAAATCAATTATGCATCCACTTACAAGGATCTACACACAACTAAAACAAAACCTCTAAATCAGGAAGATAATCAACTTCCATTACCAATACGATCATGTTGTGCTTCAAATAGGGAGAGAGGGAGAGAGAGGGGGAGATATAGGGGGAAGAGAAAGAGATACTAAGGGGTAAGGAGATAGAGATAGAGATGTAAATGAAACTAGAAAGGGATATGGAGATGGAGATGGAGGAGAGAAGAGGGAGATAAATAGAGATAGGATAGATAGAGATGGAAGACACAAATATATAGAGAGGGAGAGAAAGGGGGGGAGAGAGGGAGAGAATGAGAGAGGGAGAGATAAAAATAAAAATATATAGGGAGTGATATAAGAGGTGGATATGGGAAGATATAGGGGTAGAGAGACATGGAGAGATAATAAAATAGAGATAGAGGGAGTGATGAAAGAGGAAATATGGAGAGATAGAGATAGAAAGGTAAAGAGATAGATATAGACATAAAGGTAGAGATAGGGAGGGAGAACAAGGAGTGTTTGTGTGTATGCATAAGAGAAAGAGGGTGATAGTTATGTATAAATATATAGAGAGAGATGGAGAGGAATGAGAAAATAAGAGAGAGGAGAAGTATAAAGATATAGAAAGGAGTGATAGGGAGAGAGGGGGAGAGAGGGATAGATGTAGATAGAAAGAGGGGGGGATAGGGATAGAAAGGATATGGAGAGATAGATACAACTTGGGAAAGATAGATGGGGTGAGATATAGAGATTAAAATAAAAATACAGAGAGATAAATATATAGAGGGAGAGATGGAAGGAGAGAAAAAGAGGGAGATGGATAAATAAAGACAAAAAGAGGGAGATAATGAAAGAGGGGGAGTTGGAGAGAGCAAGATAATGATATAGGAAGTGATATATAGAGGTAGAGAGAGATATAGAGAGAGTAGGAAATATGAAGGGAGAGATTGAGTGAATAAGTGAGAGAGATGGAGATAATGAGATATAAAGAGTCAGGGAGAGGGAGAGATGAGAAGATAGAGATAGAGCGGGGAAGATTGAGAGATAAATGAGGTGATAGAGATAATTAATAGAGATAAAGAGGTAGATAGAGATAGAGGGGGGAGAGGAAGATATAGGGAGGGAAAAATAGGGAGTTTGTGTGTGAGAGAGTGAGAGAAATATATAGTGATAAATATAGGGATGGAGAAATAGGGAGTGTGTGTGTGTGAGTGAGAGAGATATTGAGATAGATATAGAGATGGATATATATATGGAGAGAGAGAGAGAGGGAGAGATAAATAGAGAGAGGATAGAGGAGTAGAGAGATATTGAAAGAGAGGGTGATAGGGAGAGAGAGAGGGGGGGGGAGATAGAGAGATATATACATTAGGAGAGATATAGGGGAAAGAGAGAGAGAGAGAGAGAGAGAGAGAGAGAGATGTAGGGATAGGTAAGGATATAGAGATAGGGGAGAGATAGAAAGGAAGATAGAGATAGAGATGGAGATGGATATGAAGAGAAAAATGGAGATATAAAGAGGACGAGACAAAGAGAGGGAGATCTATGGATGGACAAAAAGATATAGGAAGTTAGATAGAGAGAGAGGTAGAGAAGGGAGATATATAGAGAGAGAGGTAAAAATATGGAGATGCATATAGAGATATAGGAAGAGAGAGATATATCTTTATATCTCTATCTCCCTCTCTATCTATGTGTTTCTCATTATCTCTTGATCTCTCTTCCTCTCTCTACCATATTTCTATCTATTTTTATCTTCCCTTCTCTCTACCTCTATTTATATTTATTTTCCCCTATCTATCTCTTTCCCTCTCCATGTCTCTCTCTCCATT
The DNA here is from genome assembly GCA_007115665.2 of Sequoiadendron giganteum. NCBI lineage: Eukaryota > Viridiplantae > Streptophyta > Pinopsida > Cupressales > Cupressaceae > Sequoiadendron > Sequoiadendron giganteum. Next base: position 46,408,069 of record CM021101.1, read on the forward strand.
CCTCTCTTTTTCTATCCCTATTTATCTCCCCCTCCTCACCCCCTCTCTCTCTCTCTCTCTATATATATATATATATATATATATATACCTCTATCTCCATATCTTTATCTCTATATATCTCTTTATCTCCCTCTCTATCTCTCTATTTCTCTTTCTCTCTATCTTCATCTCTATATTTTTCCTATCTTCTCTCAATTTGTATCTCCCTTTCCTTATCTCTATCCCTTCATTTCTATCTTTGTTTCTCTAACTCTCTTAATCTCTCTCTTTGTCTATCTACATCTCTCCTCCTTTGTCTCATTTCCCCCCACCCCCCCTCTCTTTTTTTCTTTCTCTTTTTTCTCTATTTACCTCTATATTATCTTCATCTCCCTCTCCCTTCTCTCTTTCTCTCTCTATCAACTTTCCTCATTAAGTGTGTAATGGGTACACTAAAGAGGTTATAAAGGTGAATCATCATATCCTTAATAAAATGATAGACTACACTAAGCATAAATACCTAGGGGCATGTGTTATGTTTGGATTGTTGGCATGAAAAGACTAATCAAAAGTTATCTTCTCTCTCTCGCGCGTGCACTTTATAACTTTTAATTTAGATTTTAAGTTTGAAATTCATTTTATTATATAAATTAAAATAAAAATTTGAAATACAATAATTAAACTTTAATAAGAAAAATAATTATAAATTAAATTAATTATAATATTTTCTAATTATTATTTATAATTTTATAAAAAACATAAATAGTTAAAATAAATTTCAAACTTAAATATAAATAAAAAATTAAAATAGAATAAACTAAATGCGAAGTCAAAATATATCAAAATCCAAATATTAATTGACATAGTAATTTTTAAAAATTAATAATGAATAATAAAAATTTAAGTTAATTAATGATCAAATTAACAAAAAAAAAACCAAAATTTTAATCTAATCAAAACATTAATTGAAAGATAAACTCAATTAACAAATAAAAAATTTATTATAATATTGTCAAATTAACATAAATATAGTTAAATTATTAAATAAGTTAAAAATTTGTTAATTCAAATAAATATTAAAAACAAAAATAAACCATATTAAAATTGTTAAAGCTAGAATTTTAACTTTTACATTAAAAATTAAACTTAAAAAGTTAAAAATTAATGAAACCTATTAAAAAGGTAAAAATTTAATTCATAATTTTTATTTTTTTAATATTAAAAAAAATATATATTTATTAAAATCTTAGTATATATAAAATAACTATAAAAATTAGCTTATCTATCTTAATATATTAATCTATATATATTATATGCCGAGAGATATCATTTTCGAGGCATATTTTTTTGGTTTTTTGCTTTTTTGAATTTAAAAAAATATGTATCAAAAATGATATCTCTCGGCATATAATAGATCAATATATTAAGATAGATAAGCTAGTAGCATCTGCAGTGTCGTATGTAAAATATTACTTTAACATGTGTTTAAAAAAAAAAAAAATTATTCTTTACAAATATTGAATGAGAAATTTCACATTAAATCAAAAAAATAATCTTCATTCTATATCAATCGAGTTTAATAGAAGAATGATATCCAATAATGTATGCATTACATAAACTTATTGTGCTTCCAAATATTTGAGTCTTTCTTTCTCAGCTCTCCTTTTAGTGAGTTGCAAATAGATGCATACTATTATCAAACTCTTCCCGAACTGTTTGATGTAATGAAATATCTATCCTTGTCATCAATAATCTCTAGTCATATTTGTCATCAATAATTTCCAGAAATGTCTATAATATTTGTGAGTAGCTGGTAAAACATTTTATGGTCCTCACCTTCACCTTCTTGTTTGAATACCTTATCCAAAGTAACAATTGTATTAAATTATTCTCATAGCAATTTTGCATGTACATTACTATCATAAGGAGGTTTGTCACTAATAGGAGGTAGTTGTCCCAAATCTACTACCAAAATGATTGATCTTCCTCCAAAACTCATGTTTGATTTTTTTGGAAAAGCTTGGTGTAGTCTTGAATCAATATTTGTTAAGAATCTTTGTCCAATAAAACTCATTCCATCAGTCAATATGTATTTTACATTTCACGGTTCTTTTTTGAAAGTTGTGAGCCTAGTTCCTTCTAATTCAACAAAATATTTAAGTGGAATTCTTAGTGTTGAATGAATTTTCGATGCACCAATGTTAAAATTTGCAACTCTAGTTGGGGCTAGTAATAATAGGGGAGAAATTTGTGGTGTTGATGCATCCTAAAGATCTTGACGAATTGCATGAATTAGATATGAACCTGTTAATATTTAAGTGGAATTCGTAGTGTTGAATGAATTTTTGATGCACCAATGTTAAAAGTTGCAACTCTAGTTGGGACTAGTAATAATAGGGGAGAAATTTGTGGTGTTGATGCATCCTAAAGAGCTTGACAAATTGCATGAATTAGATATGATTTACCTATTCTAGATATTCCTTGGATAATCATGCACAGTGGCATGACATTTTCAGCTTGATAATAATGTGACATAATAATATCAAGTTCTTTTTTTTGCTTAGTACCTAAGTTTCCATATGAAATACTTGACATCGTTTTATTTGGTAACAATAATTCATTATCGTTTATGGTGTTAATAAACCTTATTGTTTTCCTTGTGTAATATTCTCCTTGATATTTAGTACTCCATAGAGTTTTTCTATCAACATCTCTTCTACCCAATATATCTATCTCTGTTGCATCCATAATTTGTCCACAGTGTAGTCTTGAGATGATCTCCCCCTCATGTTCAATTTTATCATGATCATTAGGTCTACCATCCTCGTCTTCAGAATCATTGTAATTTTCAATCTAATCTCTAATATTCATTCATTCCAAATGCCATGGATTATAATTGAGTGACTCCCAATTTGATACAATTGTAGCCTCATCAAGTCTGATATCTCTTTGTATATTACAAAATGTCTTGTACAACAATAATTCTGACCAACAAAAGTCAACCCATTTTTCTGATTGATGTATAGGTATGGTGGTAAATCTTGGAAACACTCTCATAATAGATGTGATAGTCCTTGCTTTCCAGTTTTTATCTCTTCTCTGCTTGGGATTATAAGTCCAAGATCTAGCTACATCTATAAGTGTAACACTTTCCATTGCATATGGTATTTCCAAATATCCTTCAATGAAAATTTTTAGGTGACTTTCATGATCATCTTCTTCATTTTTTGTCACTGGCTTGAACACCTCTCTTGAAACATTTAATATGAAAAATACTCTACTACTTTCTACCAGTGGCAACTCCAACAACATACGTCATGTTTCTTGTGCTCCAATTTCCCTTTCAATGAGGGTTTCTATTAGAAGTCTTTTATATGCTCTTGATGCTACTTCATCTGGGTTTTCAATATTTGCAAGTTGCATTAACATTTGATAATATGTTTTTGAACTCTTTTCAGTTTTTGTTGCATACTTTGCAATATAATTGATTACAACATGTCTTGAAAGAATCAGCTACCAATCAACATTTGCTCTCCATAACTGAAGAATGATAAGATTATGCATGTTCACTTGATCATCATTTCTTGTAGGTTCATATATTTTATCTCTTGCGGTTGGGTCTTCAAATAATTTTGATCCATCTAGATGCAATGGCCATGGTGCATTGTACCTAAAAAGAGGTCATTTGTTAGTTTATATAAACATTTTGATTATTACTTGATACAAAATATTTGAATATATGAACAAGTCACCTACAAACCATCCTTCCTCTTTTTTTACAAAGGCAAGTGCCTTCTTTATATAATGTATGGCAAGCACCTTCGTTGTTCTTCATTTTCAAAATTTATCTTGGGTGAGGCATCCTAAACAATTATTTAAAAATAAAATTTAAAATTTAAAAAATATTATAAACATGAGAAATTTTACTATACACTAATTTCATAAAAAAATATATCACAAAATTAATACATATTAATTGATAAATCTTATTTATTTATAATTGATAATTAATAATTTAATTTTTTTAATAAAAAAATATGTCTTTAAAAAATAATTAAAAAATTAAATATATGCAAACTCTTTTGTAACAAATAATAATTTGATAATAAAATAGAAGTAAAATTCTATTTATGACTTACAAATTAGAATTTACTTTTTTACCTTTAAAAAAAAATTGAAAAATATACAAATCATAGAAAGTAAAATTTATTTTATTTATTTAGAAAAATTGTAAATGATAAAAAGTAAAAATTGAAGTAAGAAATATATAAATCATAGAAAGTAAAATGATAAAAAGTAAAAATTATATTTTTGGATGTGAGAAATATACAAATCATACAAAGTAAAAATTAAATGCACGTACTTACTTGTATTGCTACACTTTCTCTCAATTCGTAAAATTTATTAATTTATTTTCCTAAAATAATTACTACACCTTCTCACAATTCTTACAAAATTTATTAATTGTTGTGCCTTAGTTCTCACAATTTCCTTAGCTTCTTAGCAATTTTGAGTTCTCTAGAATTCGTACCCAGCATAGCCTGCCTCATTAATCTGTTTGTAACCCTCATGAGAGCAACTAGGGCCTTCTCCATGTCTTCGAATTGGACCTATAGGAAAGTTAGTCTGCTCTTAAAAACTTCAATGGTAGAGTCTTTTCCCATATCCAGATCCTCAACTTCCTGCACATTTTCTTCCTCTTTCTTATCATCCTCAAAATGTTTAGCTTGTTCTTCCTCTTCCTCATCCTTTTCATCCTCTGAGCCTTCTTCACTCATATCATAAGTCATACTCTCAAAATCTAGATCCACAGAGTCATCATCCTCCTGGGCTTTGAAATCTTCATACATCTCGATCCTCCTCTTCACTCACAAACAATTTTTCTTTCCCTTTTTTCTCCTTCGAGGCCGCTTTAGCAAGCCGAGCTGACCGTCTTCCTCCACTCCCACCACTTTCCTACCCCTATAGAGGCACTTTCTCCTCCTCATTTTGGGTCCCTTCCTCTGTAATATTTATGATGTATCCCTATTGTTTAAGTCACATTTGGGTTTCTTCCCCTTGGGAAGTTCAAGAAACAAAGGTGAATGTTTCCTTTTTTCAAGCATGGCTCTTATAAGCTCAATTTCAAAGGTTTTTTTCTCCTCACATTTCTACAAGAGAGGGGTAGATGGGTTGGAAAAATTGACAACTGGAGATTGACTTTTAGCAATGATAAACACTCTTCTAGCGACAACAGCCAGAGGTGGATGGGGAATAGGTTCCTCGGCCAGAATTTCAATCGCACTAGGGTTTTCATCCATAGGTTGTTCCTCATTAACCATGTCAAAATGGCCAGGGTTTTCATTTCTTCCCGCTAAAGGATTTTCATGGGCATTCAATGTCAAAGCATACTTCTAAAGGGTTAGCATAAGGCCTTAGTGGAGAGGAGGGTTGGCACCTTTCTCTATATGGAGTTGCAGGGAGGACAACAAATAAAATGGAAAATTGACTCTTAAACCATGTCAAATGTGGTTAATCAAGGTAAAATGGTACACATGTACCGACATATACCTTCCCTCCAAAGTAAAATATCTCATAATAAACTAACTAACTAAGGCAAAAGGAGGAGGAAGTTCCAATCTTGCATACCCATTTTGGAACCTTTTGAGCTTCTCACCTTCATGATGAAATTTTTCAATAAACATCTCATAGTCTACCCCACTTCTTTAAGCAACTATGGTTCCTTGGTTCTATAGCCCCATACCTTCAGCGATGAATTTGGTCATCACTTCGAACTTCACAACTCCAATGGTAACATTGTCATTCTGTTAGGAGTTCATGAATTTAGTCGTGAGGTTCTCGTTGTATCCCTTCAGGGATTGGAAGAATGAAACCATACCAACATCTGCAAACATTTTCCATAAATCCATGTTCAATTGCAAGGCCTGACAATTTGGCGGCTCCATTCTCTTCCTAGGACCTTCCATTTTTCTCTTCTGCAAATTCTTCAACTGCTTCACACTTTTCTTCATAATCTCCCACACCTTGTTCTTCAAAATGCAGAAAACACTAGATTACGCTAGAAAACACAGAGAGAAAATAAATAATTACAAATTGATAAGTTTCTTCTAGAAACCTCCCTCAATACATTCCCTAGAGAAAAATACCCATCATTATTCTTACAAATATTAATCATCACATTAAATTCCCTTCCCTTCACCACATTAGAAATGCAGGAATAGCTGACACAAAGCCAATCCGCATGCATAGACAGGATAGCCCTTAATAAGATGAAAATATTCATGTGATATTTGGTAACATTCATGACTGAAAAATTATTAATATTTATGCCAGCCAAGATCCTCCGGTACATCACTGTACAACCAATATCATCACTGCACAAAAATCCCAAAAGCACCACTTGGTACTCTTTTATCTGGCCAAACAGGGAATTTGTATTTTTGCATATTATACTCATGTTCAATTTTTTCCTTTAGGATTAAGTCTCTAAAAGACTGACATATTCCCATAGGTCGATCTGGTCAATCCTCTACAACTCAGCGCCACATTGGCAACACAATTTGTCGCTTTATTTCCTTCTCCATAAACATGTTGCACTCTATAGTTAGCAAAGGAATTTTTAATGGCTTGAAATTTATTAATTATGTTTTTTTAAATCTCATGGTGGCACAACCTCTTCATTTAGGATATCCACAATAAGCTTAGAGTTCCCTTCTATTATAACATTTTGATAACCCAACTCCTTTAGAATATTAAAGCCCTCCAAAGTAGCCATTGCTTCCACTTTATTATTGGAACAGACTCCCATATTTAACCCATAGCCCACAATACACTCACATTTATGGTTCCTTAACAAGCCTCCAGCACCTGCTTGTCCTGGGTTGTCTTTTCAGCACCCATCAAATTTGCATTTAACCTAATCCTTCTACAGAGGGTTCTACACCGTATCCAATCTAGTTAGCATCTTAGACCAGTTAAGTTTGGTTAAATCCTTATTGATTCCCTAGTTTTGCTTTATCCTCATTTCTTTGTAATTTGGCCACTTTTTGGAGAAACCATACGTACTAGCCTCTATGTTTTCCTTTATCTGGTTTTCAATGATCAAACTGACCTCTCAGTTGCTTCTCTCCTCATCCCTGAAAATGTGATTATTCCTTTCCTTCCATAAACCCTAGGCCATGAATGGAGGTACCTAGTTCCAAAGATCCACAATTACATTATGAGAGAAAGGGAAATTTGCCCAGTTTTGTATAAACTCTTTCAAAGAGTTAGGAAACACCCATTCAGAAGACAACAATGAGAGGAAGCAGGACCACACTTCCCTCATAAATTTATAGTGAAAAAAGAGGTGAATAATTTATTCATCTTCCTGTTTACAAAGCGAGCATCGATTGACTAGTTGGAAACCTCTCCTAACCAAGTTATCCACCATCATTATTTTACCATGATTTTCCTTCCATCAAAAGCAATTAATTTTGGAATCAAATTCTTTTGACACACATTTTCCTAGAAATTATCAGAAACAACATTATGCACCTTAATTAGTTCTTCATAGACCATTTTGATTGAGAAACAACCAAAAGAGAAACCTTTCCAAATCCACTCATCTTCCCTTTCTCTATCAAACCACTTAGCCTCCCCTATCAAATCTTGTAGTCTAGTTAGGATAGGGTCCCAATTCACCTAGGATAGGGTCCCAATTCACCTATCTCTGACCTCTCAGGTTGTCCCTTTTGATTAACAAATTGGACCCCTTCTATTTAGGTTCCTCCAATTCCTAATTAATATAGTCAGAAAACTTTAATTGTTTTCTCAATTTCTACCTTATAACTTCTTGGATGTGATATGTAGTGATGACCAACTTGGAACCTTCTTCTAAGTCAAAGAAATGTTGAAACCCCCTATCAGGTGACAGTTCTAGTGGGATATCACCAAATACCATACTATGCTTATCCAAAATGGGTTGAATATTATATGAGTAGTATATTCAATTGTCCAGTTGAAGGTCCATTAGCAATAAGACATTATACTACCCAATCCATTTTTCCCTTACAAAAATCTCTCCATTCTCTTTGCAAAAACAACCCTTGGAGCTCCATTAGATAAACCCTAAAGAACCAAATCTTCACCCTCAATTTTGAATTTAAGTTGCATAGTTTGATAATTCTATGTGAAATCCCCAAGTGAATGTAACCATTGTATACCCAAAACTACATTGGTCTCACTGATATCCACCACATAAAAGTTATCACAAACCTTGTGCCTACCCAAAGTGATGTCAACTTGTATATTTTGTGTGCATGGAATAGTAAATCCATAGGCCAAAAACACATTAAAACCTTCAATGTTATCCATTTTCAATTTTAACCTAGTCACTAACCCCTCATCAATGAAATTATGGGTAGCCCCACTATCGATTAAAAGTGTTACCTTATGTCCCTAAAGCACTCCTCGCACATGAAAGGGATGATATCTAGGTGCTCCTAAAATTTTGGTGAGTGTACCTACAGAAGGCTTCTCTACTTTCCCATCCTTATGCTCAATCTCTTCTAAAACACCCTCAAGCTAGAACTCTTATGTTTTTAAACCCTCTTTTGTGATTACCAGTATGTAACAAACATGTCATTTTCTCGAGCATTTATGCCTTGCCTCCCATGGCTTTCTACAAGAAAAGCATAGTTTCTTCATTCAAATTTCATTCTTGGATTCTTCCACCTTGTGGGATTGGGGAGGTAATGCCTTTGGTTGCGAAAAATCTTTGTGAAGTGGTTGCAACCCTAATGGTATATTCTTGGAGTAGGTCATGTTCTTAGATGTGGTACCTTCCAATTTTAAGGCCCTTTGAAAGGTTTCTTATAAAGATGATGGCTCAAAAGCTCGAGCCAACCCCTAAGTGACTCTGAAATCACTTCAATAAATAAAAACTTAAGTCTCTTCTCTATAATATCTAGCACCATGATTGAAACCCTTTAAAATTTGCTACATATTAAGATTCTACTATACCTTGCTACCTTAATCATGTCAACTCTTTAAAATGTATTTCCAGTTCTTTTCTATCAAATCTATTTATAAACCTTTTGTGTGAAGTCCTCATATGTCATGATTTGCTAATGCCCTCGTGCAATGACCTTCCCTAAACCATCAAAAGTAGGGAGAATAAACTTACTTAATCTTTGTTGCAGATTTTTGTTGGGTTGTATTTTTTCTCCTCTTGAGATATTCTTTGATCCTACATTATGAAATTATATAAATGGAATGTCTTCTAATATTTGGATCAATTCTTGAGTATGTCTATGCATTCATCAAATTCATTTGTTTCCATGTTTGGCTCTTCTTCATGTGGTTGCTCAACTCTTGGTAATGATGTGGGTTGTGTAATTCTAGATGGTGATTTAAGTGGAGTTCTATTGTTGGATTCCAATCTTGAATTATTTGAATTTCCACCTTCACCTCCATTAGTTTGTGTAGGCCTGAGGAAATTAATTGTGCATATAAGTATTCCACTCATTCTCCCATTTGACCTTCCAATTGGCCATTTTTATTCTTTCCTCTACCTTTAATTTGGTTGCTATCCTCTTGTAATGCTACCTCTAGTTTTTTCTTTTCTCTCTTCAAGGATCGTTGATCTCTTTGGCTCCACTGCATAAACTATTTTTTTAGACCCATAGGCTGACAAGATCATTTCTCTAATACCAATTGTAATGTCTTGTTCTAAAATTTTCTCATTTTTCTTTAAATATATCACACACACAATAATACTTGCATAATTAATTATAAGTATTAGTTTTTATCCTTAAACTTATAATTTTCATTATTATATATTTCAGATTTAAAGCTTATAATATAAATTTGAAAATATAAAATTTATTAATAGATCTATGTTGTAATCCTTCATGGAATTTGCAGCTCTCTTTTGTACAAATGTCTTGAAATATTTCTGCCAAAGTTAGGGGGTTTCATTCACTCACTTGACTAAATAAATTAAGTGTTTTTGTCCTTGAATTTCTGAACTTCAAGAGGTTTGTCCTCAAAATTGTTATATCTTTAATTCATAATTCATAAAGGAGAATTAATAATATATCTTCTCAAATTGATGATCCCTTCCCTTTGATTTATCTTCTTTATATAACTCTATTTCTCTAGTAATCATGACCCTTTATATTCCTTATGACCTTTAGTTATTATTTAGCAAATTTGTTAGAGGGAAATCACAGGTGTAAAGAAATCACCTCATTTTAATTATTATGGGTTGGTTATCATAGTAGGTTTCCCTTCCATGCATTATCTTGTACTTATGATTTTCTTTTATCAATTCTTCAAGCTCTACTAGATTTTATGATATAATATTTAATTTGCATAGAGGCATTGCATAGCTCTAGAAGGAATTAAGGATAACAACTAAATTGACAAGATCACAAGTAAGTAAAAGCACCTAAATTTTGTAGGGATTCATTTGAAGAGGGTGTTCTACAAGCATTGTTAAACAAATACTAGAATGATTGTTTGTAAACATCTAAGACAAGGGTTCACAAAAATCCTCACACTAATTAGATTCTTCTATTGGCTATAAATTAATGTTCATCATCATTAGGCATGTCACCTAACAGTATTGCAGTTCCATCATCATTGCTAGAGTTCAAAGTGTCATAGCACTTTCAACCCAAGAAGTGGAAGATGGCAAAGAATCAATGTTGTTTTAGAAGTCAAACATTGGAAAACCAATCTTTAGATAGGTTTTTCAATAACGGGAAGGGGTCTCTTTTTTAAGTTTCTTTTTAAAGGTTTTTTTTTGTTTTCTCCTTGTAGCATGTCCAATTATGTAACACTCAGTTAAATCTAAATTTGGTGTGGTTTATTGTCTAAACAAGTTTTAGATCAATTGGAGCTATAGAATTACCGAGCAATGTCTTCATAATCAGATTGTATGTGTCCATTGAGTGAACTTGAGACTTGGTTGCAACAACAAGAATGTCATGTTGGTTGTTTTTCAAGAACTGCGATGATCTCACAATATAACCTATGGAATTTCCATCTTCAAATGGTTAACTAATTGGAGGGATTGGCCAACAAACGAGTGAACAATAATGCTTTCCTCATATACTTCAGGCTCTAAAAGACTCAGGAGGGTGATCCCACAATGTACCTATGAATTCATGCACCAAATAACCAAGTACATTGTAAATAACAGATGAATTCTCATATAATTTCTCAATAAATGAAATATTTCGAGGGGATGGCTACTCCTTTACAACACTCAGCATTTAGAGCATGAGAATGGTTAACTTGACATGAAATATTAACAATTACAATTCAATAGAGAGTTTGATTGTGAATTTATATTGTTGTTGAATGATCAAGAAACTACATCACAAATACAAAACCTAGACTAGTGCCTTAACCTAGGAAACAGAGTCAATCTCAACACAAATATAATTGGATAACAGTTTAGCACTTAGCATCAAAAAGCTCATATAACACTGCATTACAACACTATACTTTAGTATCCCAAACCAAAACTTCTTATTAGATCTTGGTACTCAAATTACATGAACCTATAGCTTTATCCAAGCAATTAAATTAATTCTTTGAATTAAAAAAAAAAAAGAAAAGATGAAATCCATACATCATTGGAATGCAATGAAGATCAACAAAACAAACCTTAATCATTTTATTAATAGCTCATATAACGAATACACTAGGAGAGAAATGGCCTTGAATTTTCACCATTGTCTATATTCAAATGCTAGTACTATTATCGAAAATTACAATTGCATATCAACAAGGCTCAAAACCTAGAACAAAAATCTAGACTGTTCTCTATATTTTTTATTACAAAATTGCTCTTTTGATCAATCAAAAACCTATACATCTAGCCTTGAATTCCTTCTTATAGAAATGAAGGAGAAAAACAAGCTTCAGGCTAGAATGTACACATGTCAAGTAATCATTTGACCGATGCAACATATTTTCCTAATGTAGTTATGTTTACAACTCAAAGGAGGGAAAATATCATGTGGGACAAAAACCATTTACATTTGTTGATGAATATTTGTCTCGCCTTCCAAAATGCATCACCTAGTCATTGTAGCATTCTATCCATGTGCTCCAAAATCCTAGGATATAAAGCATAACAACATAAAGAGACAAAATACCATTGCACTTTCCTCACCAACATCATTGGCATCTTCCTTTTTAGACTAGGAGGGGATAATTTTCTGCAATACTTTATCCAAGGCTTAATCTGTAAATTTTCTAAGCCATGTATTATACTTCTCCTTGGTGGGCCATTGAGTATCTGGTAATTTATGCACCTTAGAGTTGTGCAAATTATACTTGACATCTATCAATATTCTAGCCTCTTTAACAAATACATCCATATTCACCTCCACCCTTGTCAAATCATCCAGGAAAGTATTCAAGATTGTATAATCACTAAGGCTCATAGCTTCCTTGGCAGTGGGGAGCATATTTTCTCTCTTCCTTCCATGTGTCAAATTCTTTCTGCTCTCCCTCTTCATTCAACATCATAGGCATTCCACATTCCTCCATATCTTTGAGCATTTACAATTTAGCCTAGAGATGCACACCAAGTTTACCATGGAATGCTAAAATCTCCCCCAAAAAATCAACAACCTTTATCAATTCTGGGACATTTGTAGGATCCTCAAGATCATCCCTCATGTTTGGCATCATCTCCTTAAGGGCACCTGCTCTTGCACTCCACTTGCTCCAATAATTTTGAAAAGCACTCCACACTTGAGTATACCTTTTGTGGGACTCATGAATGATCTTATACACTTTCCAAACAGTTTTTGATTTATGCACAAGCTTGGAGACCTTATGCCTTAAGAAATTCCTAAATATATCATCTACAACCTTTGATATCTCCTCCTTGGCCTTCTTCACATTTTCCTTTTCCATTTTCAATTCCCCTTTTAGCTGGCTAATTCTCAATGATAAAGTTTCCCTATCTTGTGATGAAAGCTCAAAGGAAGAAGGAGAGGGAAAAGCCTTTTGTGATGAGCTTTCTTGTGCAATGGCCTTCATCTTATTATACTCATCGAGGAGAGTGTTGTACTTGTCCAACAATTTTTCGTATCTCACCTGAGATATTTGTGCAATATCTATGCTCAACGTTGTAGCATGGACAATTAGTATTGTAGCCTGGGTGGGGATAATTTTTGTATCTCTTTCTATTACAATGACGCCAATAACCTCTTCCACTAACTTCACCATCTCAAGTTTCCCTATATTGGGTGTCATTGACCAAATTGCAAGAGTGTGCAACTTGGGACTAAATCCTGATCAACACCTTTTTGTCAAAATGCTCCTTTAATAGGTGAGCATTTGGATTATTTTTTATTTCATCTAGTGCAATGGCAGATGTAAATTCCCATCCTAACAACAACATTATACCACTATCTTTGACAAGTTTCATGGCTTCAACTAGGGTGATTGCCGCAATCTCATTCATGATCTTTTCTTCTTCTTTTTTCTATGCCTCCTCTTGCAAGGAGGGGTCCACACTAGCTTGTACATCCTCAATTATTTTATTTATATCTTGAATCTTAAGTTGAATGAAAAATTCTTTAAATTCTTTGGTTGTAATAAAAGAGTCATGTGCAGTGAAATCTCTACATGCCTTCACCCTTACATCATCATCCACATCTTCATCATACTCCCATTTAACAATTCTACTCTTTGGGACATAAGGATCGAAAGAATCTCTTATTTTAGTGGAGGGGAATCTTTGTTCCACCTCTTGCTCACCAAGCATATGTTCAGCAGATTTCTCCTCTCCAGCTAGTTTTTGTTGTTGAATATTCAACTAATGGGCTAGTCATCGACCCCTCACTGATTTCCAAGGGTTGCTCTTGAGTGCCCTAAGCCTCTAATTGAGTTAAGAGACTTTGTTGCTCACTAATTAACATTGCTTTCCTTTTTTCTTTCTTAACCTTTTCCTCGAAGTCACCACTTTGGTATTCTTCTATTATAATCATAATTATAGAGATCCTTGATCTCATCATAAGGGCTCACGTAGAATGGATTCTCCTTCATGATTTTCTCCTTCGAGATACAAATGTTTTTCCATTCTTTCTTCCTTGTCACTATTGTAGCATCAGAGGGAAAATTTTTAATCACAACACCTGAATAAAGGAAATGGTGTGAGAATCTAGATCCATTTGTGTTCTTCCTTGCCCTATCCACAAAACCCTCTAGGTCAAAATACCTCAAATTATCCACTGGCATCCTGAGGTTATTCAACATGATGTCAAACTTATTGTACCCTTCTTTTGCAGTAGCAATAAAATAACCAAAAGAACATTGTGGGGCTATGACAGATGCTTTCCTAGCATCTCTAAAATGTTCTTTGCCCATAGTATTCTGCTGCCATATTTTTTCCATGAATGCTAATCGGTTAGAAACATATAGGGGCAGACAATGGGGTGGAACCCTTGCACCTTAAACCCTAATAGAAGTATAATTAGAATGCAAAAGCCAGTCACCTCGATTGTGATCTCCCTTGGTGTTTTCACAGGATTCCTTGGCCCTCAAGATCTACTTGATAACCCTAGAAATTCTATATATAGGCTTCATGCCTAGACTTTCCATAACACCATACTTGAAACCATTGCAAAATGCCAAATAATTGGAATTGGGGCAATTCTGATCCCATATGTGATTCCACATTTATACAAGAAATTCATTTCCCACTTCATCAATCTCTCTTAGCCTCATAAACTTCTTCCATGCCTCATGACCCATCCACATGATCATATGCATTAGCAAAGAGTAGTGTTGAAAACCTAGAGGACGCTTCCCCTCCTTCAATCCCATCAGCTCCTTGTATATCTCATTTGCAAGGTAGTTTGCATAGTCAAACCCCCTATTTGAGCTTCTATTTTGTATATCAATAGTCATTGCCATTATGGCAACATTCATCTTCAGATCAAACTTTTTGCCCAAGATCTGGCATAAACAATAGTAGGTGATCTTGAAATAGTCCTCAAATTCATTACATTCAAAGGGCTCAGCATCCCTTGGCCCAAACCATGTGCCCTTCATCCCTCAGTCCTGCCTTCTATGCCTAGGCAACACATTTCTTCTATACCCATACTAATTTTGTTCATATTCCTGAAACAATTCAGAAAAATCAATATTAATGATGCCAACAGGATTCAATTTGAATATCTCCACTATTCAACTTCTAGAAATGTCTAATAGTGGGACACCATTTATGCTTTTAATAATCCTTTCATGTGGATGATAATTCTGGGCAATCTCCATCATCAAATCAACTTCCACAAACACATTAAGAACCACAAGTTTGCCAAGATCAAACTCCCATAGGTGTCTAGTTGGTCATTTTACAAATCTCCTATTGAAGGCATACAAAAATAGCTCCCATCTAGATCATGGCAATGCAATTTCACCAATTCCAGCTTCCAAATCAATCAACTGGATAGTCATGAACCCTTCTCCAGTAGGTCTCTTTCCAATTTGTTTCCCTAATTTAGATGTTTCTTGAGAACTTCCCTCCATGAACCGGGCAAAATCTCTCTTACCTTTTTCTTTCTTTTCAAACCTTTTCTCTCTTTGTCTTTGAGGAACATTTGGCTTTGGTTTTGCAACCTTAGCCCTCTTCTATTTTGGCTTAATTCTAGATTTTGAAGACTCACTAGGTTGACTCATTTTGACAAATTGTTTTCAAGAGGCTAGGGTTTGCAACTTAGGATAGAGCTAGGGTTTTGGATTCACAGAAATATAGGAGAGTTTAACTACAGTAGGCAGATGAAAACCCCTTTCTACACTACTGGACAAGACCAAACCCTAAAGAATTCCTTCATTGGATCAAGAAACACTAATATACAACCCTAGGTTTACAATTAACTCCTACTTAGACAATCAATTCCTTAATAAGTCCAATTCTAATGAAATTCTTATAGAGTGTTGTGATTTTTACTTACCGTGGAAACCCTTCTCAATTTTTGCCTTCTGAATTTTGCTCATGCAGACTCCTTTCTCCTCTTTCCGCTTCAAACCTTTGCACAAATGGTGAAAATGTGGATCAATTCCCTATTTTAATGGTTCAGCAACAACCGAATTCCCCATAAATGGCGAAAGACTGCTCGTGTGAGCGAAGTGAATAGCTTATGACAATCAATCATTGTTGTTTGAATTTCAGCCTTTGATTGAATTTGATTTATAACAGTATCGATGGTTCTCCACGATCCTCGTGCTTTAATTCTCACTTTTGGCAGCCCACATTAATCAACGATGGAGCCGTACCTAGTGATGTCCTCAGAAGTCACCACGTCGGTGCTTTAAAACTTGTCACTTTCTCATCGTTTGTCACTGTTTGGCACTTCGCTTTTGCAAATGAATCCATGATGCATTGGAGCCACGTGATGGAAGAAAAGATTAACTCTTCCATCGTTCATCATTGATTGCTTCTTCCTTGTAGAAATGCCATCCGCAATGTATACAACATGTGCGATGCATTCTCAGCCTTTGGATCAAAATATCCGCTTGGAATATACCTCCTCGCTTTCCCTGAAGACTCATCGCTCATCGTTGATTCACATACCTCTTCGCAAATAAAACCCACGATGCCTTGGGACAGTGATGAAAGGCTATCACAACCTTCACATCGCTCATCGCCGATATACCTTCTGATGGTTGAAATGCAACAGCGATGGGAAAACTTTGGCGATGGCATAAGATACTGCCATGTGCTCTTGGCAATAAGATCAATGGTTCGATCGGGTGTCGCTACTTGGCAGCAATCAAGCGGATATGAATCAGCGATGCAAAGGTCATAAGCGATGGGGAGGAAAACTCACATCACTCATCGTTGATTGGGATAAGGAAGGCGATTAGCGACTGGCGATGGGCGATGGGCGATGAGCAGGCGATACAAAAGGCTTTCAGTTATATCGCGCATCGCTGATTCAATAATGAGGATGTTCATGCATCCCACGATGTGAAACGAGGCAGCAATGCGATGAAATATAAGCCATCACTAATTGCCAATATGAAGCAAGCAATGAACAAGCTAAGCACGATGGGTGATGCACGACATGATAAGCAAAGACTTTAAGTGGGAACATTATGCACATGCTCAAAAGTTGTTTTGGAAGGGGGATACACTAGGGAACAGAGATGCCAATGACATAAAATAAGTCCAAGACAAAGACTTAGGATAAATAACAAATAATTGGCAACTCGACCATAGGAGAATAACACCGTGAGGGAAATATTTAAATGTGTTCAGTAAGATGATACCCCTAGACACAAGGGGCCAGTCAATCACATGGATATCAAAGACTCGAGTTATTTTTAAGTGACCAGAAACCGACCAAAACATGTCAATGAGACAATAGAACAAAATGCAAAAGGACCAAGGATTTCTCCTTCAAATATTGAGACTTGATAAACCCTAAACCCATTGACCTAAACCTTAACCAGTGGGCAAGAACAAGGCCAATGAGACATCCAAACACAATTTCAAGGCAATGGAACACAAAAAAAATTGAGGGTTCCATCATGTCATTAAGCCCATGTAACATTTATTTAAATGATCCAGAATATTGTGGACTTGATCCCCGGGCAAATGGTTGGGGTCAATAAATCTTTTTCACTACAGAATAATTTTTTAATCACCTTTGACATAAAACAATAAATTCCATTCTGGAGTGTTAGTTGAGTGCCTTGTAGGAGAGCTTAAAACTCTACCATGTTATTAGTTGGAATCATAGGTCCTTGTAAATTTTTCATATGTAGATGACCATGGGATTCTCATACTATTTTTTGATTGATCCAAAATGGCTCATGAAATTTAGCTAGTTCAACTGACTAAGCCACTAATCTCATTTCGCCTGTCAAATTGAATGAAGTAGGCCACTTGGAGAAACTCTTAGTAAAATTTTAAGACAATTCAGCAGAAGAAACAGAGTTGGCAGAAGACACAATGGTATTAAACAAATAAAGGAAGGTTTAGGGTGATTTGGAAAGTGAGGGGCCAGAAGAGGATCTACAAAAGAGCATTCCTAACAAATTCAACCACTGCCGATACAATCTATCACATTAGAATACACTTGAAGCCATTTTGTGTAGAATTGGACAATACGACAAGTTTGGCCAAGACCAAAACCATTCATATCTGACAAATATCAGATCCAAACAAATCCAACAAGATTCTAAATCTTTCATCCTTTCAAAGGCTAATGAGGTAGGGACTCTCTATTCAATTCATTTGTTAAGTTATTATATATATACTCCTCAGAATTCATGCAAAATAAAAATCAATTTTAGTACATCTTAGTGGACTTTTAGCATGTGAATGCAGCATGGGAGAGTCTGTAGAAGCAAGTTATATGGTGTAGAAAGCTAAAGAAGATTTATTGATATATTATTGGCGCTCTTGGAGGCCTTGAGAAGGTAAATTAGCTTGTATATTTGCCTGCAATAGTGGTAGGGAAATGTATAAATCTTGCTAATCTGGATATTTCCCACATCAGGTTGCTACGAGAGAGATCCTTTGTTTTGGACTTCTGATTTTTTGTGTATTTCAGTTATTTATTTTCATTCATGCAACTACCTTCTATAATTTGCAGAACATAAGGATCACAGTTCCAAGGCAATTCACCATTTTCTCAAGAAAAGAACTTAAGAGGACGCAGCATAATTTACTAAGACAGTCGTACAAAGTTAAGATTCTTGTTGATGACTTGACTAAGGAATATGTACACTATTATGGATCAGATTGGTATCAGACAAGATTGTGTTATTCACATGCTTATTGGAAGTTGTTGCCTAAAACTCTTAAGGGAGTTATTTCTTGTGGGGAGTCTTGTATTGATTCCATATGATTTTTCATTGGTTGTGCTGATTGTATTGTTTGAGCCTCTACCCGAGAGGTTGTGTGTTGAGTTTATTTTGTGTATTGTACAAGTGTTGGATGTGTGAGCTCTTGTATAGGGCAAAATCTTGCTTAATGGACATGCTTATGAGAGTTTTTTCCCATTCTATTAGTCATATGTCCAAGATGATTTGATATGGCAAAGACTTTTCTAAATGAATGCTGAAAAAAAAACTCTTTCTAAATGGCCATGCTCATGACAGTTTTTCCCCATTCTATTAGTCCTATGTCCAAGATATTCGATCTGGCAAAGACTTTTTTAAATGAATGTTAGAAACAAACTCTTGCTAAATGGCCATGCTCATGATAGTTTTTTCCATTCTATTAGTCCTATGTCTAAGATGATTTAATCTGGCATAGTTGAAAACCCCTAGAGATTTCATGAATTCAAATGCTATGGCATTCACCAATTACATCTCTGATCCTTTTATGAGAAGACTCTTGCTAGTATTCACTTGGAAGATGAGGAAGTCTCACCCAGACTAGAACCATGTTAGGAAGTCTTTTGTTGGATTTTAATACCAGAGACCACTGCCTCATGAATGATAAATGGTTGTGCTCATGACAGTTTTTTCTCATTCTATTAGTCTCATGTCTAAGATGATTCAATCTAGCATAGTTGAAAACCCCTAGAGACTTCATGAATTCAAATGCTATGACATTCACCAATTACATCTCTGATCCTTTTATGAGAAGACTATTGCTATTATTCACTTCGAAGAAGAGGAAGTCTCACTCAGACTAGAACCATGTTAGGGAAGTCTTTTGTTGGACTTAAACACCAGAGACCAGTGCCTCATGAATAGTGGGTTCCCTCATACACTAGGGTCCACCTTGAAACATGAACAGGGATGAAAGAGATGAAAGAGATTTATTTGGAACTATCTCAGTAGTCAGTACAATACATATACTTTGTGCTTGAAAAGGCCTGCATCTCTATCACTTCACTAATAAATTATTAAATTGCACTAAATGCTATCATTCAAAGAACATCTTCACTCATGAGATATCTCTAGACCCCATTTTATATTAACTAGCCTTCTCTTTTGAAGTAAAGAACATTATATCACACCACCTCTACTGATGTAAAAGATTATCATATTACAGATTACAATATCCAATCACTTGATGATTGACATCATAGGCACTTTATTCCACTTCTTCCTCAGCATCCATTTCTCCATCATTGCCCTCATCTGCTTCATCTTCTACCTCAGGCTTCATTGGTGGGGGTGGTAAAGTATTCTTGATCATTTCAAGGAATTCATCAACAGTTGAACTTGACATTCTCTCCTCGCAGTCTTCTATTATCTGTTTGCCCATGATGCAGAATAAAATAATAGATAAGAAAATCCTATTTTACTCATAAAGTAGATGAAAGTTCAAAAACATAGTACAGTGGCTCTCAAATATCGAAGCTAGTTATAAAATAAATAAAAAATACCAACAAATAGGAGATCTACCATATGGACTTCAACTGCTATGGAAGGCCTAAGATTTAGAACTTGAAGTCGTTCTGCTTTTGTAAGTGAAAACTTTTCTGCCTTCAACAAGAATTCCTGTACAATCTCCTGAGTCAGGGTTCCTGCTGCGGACCGCATCGAGTAATCAAAAACCTGTTTTAAAAGAAAAAGACAATTAGCCTATTAGATGCCATAGTGTGCCCTTACAAACCAATAAACACAAAATCCTTAACGTGGAAATTTATCCTACTAATGAGAAGCAAGGTTGCAAAACATTTACCTGACATTCGGACTGAGTTGCAGAGCCAGATGAACCCAAAGGATCTTGAGTGGCTCCTCTGGATTGCAACAGATTCATCACTTCAAAGTTGGAGAGTAGACCAGCATTAGCATCCAGTCTATATAAAATAAAACATGTTAGGCATAACTTGCATGCAATAGGAATCCAGGACAACAAGGCATGTTATTACTTTGGAGCTATCAAGCAATTTAAAACACCATAGAAAAAATCTTTACCATCCTTGAATCTTGAAAACAATTTCATAAGAGAATTCAATCCAAAAGAATCTTACACTTTCATGATGAATGGAAATGGAATCCCATGCAATATCAATTCTGACCAGACCTTGAAAACCTCATAAAATGAATAGATTTATAATATTTTCAAAGACAAGATGGTTGAGGCATCCTCAATATGAACAAAGCATCCAACTACTACACGTGTTTCCTACCTGAATGAGCAAAACAACATGACAATCATAAATGTTATAGTTGAAACTCATGATACTTAAAAGAAAGGTATTTCAAATTCATTGAACATAATTTTAAAGGTTGCAGTCACACATCATTTCAAATTCATTGAATATAATTTTAAAGGTTGCAGTCACACATCTAAACCTCAAAACCTTGCAAGGTTATAATTATCTGCCTACCAATAATTTGCATATCATACTTTACTTGTCTGCCAATTGATCACACATATTTTTTATAATTGAACATAAGATACTAGAAAGATTTGATGAATACTTGAAAGATTTGTGTGTGTGGGTGCATGTAGAGGTGCGTGTACATCTGTATCTGCATGCACATGTTTGTGTGTGTCCATGTATTCATATAAATTAGGCAAGTGCATAACAAAAAATATTTGTTCTGGAACAGATTTTGTTTTAATGTTCCATTTTTTTCCAGCTTTTGAATGCTTTAAAATAGTCCTAAACTAGGTACAGTCCATGACAGCTTCATAACACATGCAGATGCATCACATACGGGATAGTATTCAACTAAAGCAGAAAAGTGATTACAAAATCTCCCCCAACTACTCCTTGGGTGATCTTATCTTTATCAGTGACTGTAATGCCCGCACCAGGACTCACCAGATGCCAGTTCATGACTTTCTGATGGCGAGCTTTGTCTTCAAGAGTTAGATGCCAATGAGTTTGGTTTATTGAGGACTTTGGCTGATAGAAATATTCTTGTCACGACTTGTTGTAGTCACCTTCTCCAACTAGGCGAATCTTCGAGTCTCCATGTTCTTAATGGACTCCTATTTTCCTGGTTCAAATAGATTTACTTCCTTCCCAAATGGCAGTGGTGCTAGCATTATCTCATTGGCAAACTAATGCAGGAGCATCCAAGTCCATGCATAATCCTTCTTGACCAAAGACAGTAATTGCTTGAATTTTGGCTTTACAAGTTTACTCCAATTTTGTGTGTGTTTTCGGGTTTTTGGCATAGTTAAATATGTTTGGTTGTTCCTATTCTTGGTCCTATTGGGACCCACCTTGAGTTGGATGAGGGAACAGAAAGAATAAAATTAATTTCTTTTCTTGGGCATTGATTTTTCTGATGGGGCACACTTTTTCCTATGTTTTCTATTTCCTAACTGTTCGTTGGCACAGTATTTCTGCTGAGGTGTAACTTCAATGGAACTCGCACCTCCTTTTCAATTTGCTTATCAATTCAAATTTACACGATTATGTAGCTTTAACTAACAAACTATTGAAACGTTGGGATCCACCAAAGCCTCAGGAGGCTTAGTCTCTATTTTTGTCTTCTATCTGATTTCAGTGGGACCCATGGAACAATCTTCTATAGCTGGGTGCTCAAATTAGGATTATGAATAACAAATTCTGCAGTTTCTTTGGTCAGCGGCAGCTACCTTCTATCTTGGAAATATCAAATAAATAGGCAGCATTTTCAAAAGGGTCCACCACCTTTATCAGGTATTATGTGCAGGAGTTACAAATCTTTTGGAAGCAATTCAAAATATTTTATTTGGCTGAATCTACCTAGGTCGTGGGTCCCTGGCGGCACACTTTCCATTCTTCATGAATTGGGAATGATTTGTGCATGGTGAGAGATTGGCTTTCAAATCTCTGGGGTGCTTCATCCTTCAAGTAGCTTTCAAATCTCTGGGGTGCTTCATCCTTCAAGTAGCTGTCTTCATATACAAATATCTGTAGATGAGGGTGTGAAAGGGGGAGACGGGAATTAAGGTCCACCATGCCAATATTCAAGCATCTGCAGCAGATATTATTCAGATCACATTGGGTCCTTGTTCCATGTTTAAAATGCTCCTTGATGTAGCAGGAGTTATTGTGGTTACAAAAGATGGTAGTCCTATTTTGCAAGAATTGAATGTGGCAAAGTCAGCTGCAAAGCTGATCAGATGTGTGTTTCTGAAGTTTTCATTGACAAGATTGCCATTTTTATGGATGTGAATGAGTAATCATCTGATAATTTTTTTATTTTCTGAACAAGCTAAAATGTTGGCAGTAAGTATAGAAGCGGAGTCTAGTAGTTTGACTTCTAAATTTTTGAACTTAGAGGTCATGATGATGAATTGAGTTAGCATGCCTGAATAGCTGGGCCTTGTGAATCTAAATGTCATTCTAGTTCTTCTGAGTTGATGTAAGGTAAATGTCTCAGGCTGATTTCTTGGACAGAAAAGTTGGCACTGGAATGCTGATGTAAGGAATTCCTGTACTGCCATTCTGTGATTTATGATTTTTGTGTTAAGTTCATGTTGCTTTTGTGAGTAGTTTTTGTGGATATCTGCTTGGTTTGTAGCCCTTAACTGGGTTCAAAAACCCCCTCTGCATCACAAACCTTTGATCTTATTCAAGACATTTGTGTCTCACCTCTACCCCTTTGGATAACCATGTCATTGCCCTTCACCTTCATGCTCCTCCCCCTACTCCCCTCCTGCTGCTCCCTCTCCTCCCATCCCCTCCTCTTCCCACCTTAAGGTCATCAATACTTGCTGGACCATGATCCATTTTGATGATGAGTACTGCCTAGACTATGCCTCCCAGCTTTCTATCACAACCCATTTAATTTGCTTCATTCAATTATTGAATTATTGTATTAATTGTTTAATAGCAAACAATCAAGCAAGACAGTTTGAGTGTGTTAAGTGTCTTTTGAAGTATAAATAAGAATTATTATCGTGATGACTAATTATCTAGGTACATCAAGAACTATTAACACTCTCTCAGGTTGGAGAGAGAATCATCGAGGAGAAGGTTCTAGCCAATGAAAGAAACATGTCATGATGGAATCAACACACACAAACTTAGACTTACGTAATTAGGTTGGATATGTGTAAATAAGATTATGAATCTTGAGTTCCTATATTTGAAATGTTCATTATTCGGTTGACATATATCATTGTGAAAGGTAAATAATAAAAAATATTTTTCTTTTGTTTAACTAATTATTATAATAAAGAAATAAAATTAATATTAATAAATAATCTCTATTAGCAAATGGAAAAATCTGAGTATCCCCCCAAAAACCTATGGAAATTCTAATTGGTAACATATGGGGATTACCCTTGGACCCCTCTAGATTTGACAATTCTAGAATGATAGCTCGTCAAAATACTAAATGGAAACCTCTCCCAATGGATTGGGGAAAGTTAAATTTTGATGGGGCTGCTTAAGGCAACCTAGGTTTGGCAAGTGGTGGTGGTATGCTCAGATATCCCATTAGTGAAGTCATTGTGGGTTTTTCAAGGAGGTTGGGGGTGCAAACTAGCAATGTGGCTGAAGCTTTGGCTATGCTATGGGAGGTTAAAATTGCCCTCTTAGTGGGGATAAAAAGTCTGCAGATTGAAGGTGATTCCAAACTCATAATAGACTCGGTGGAGAGGAAGGTTAAGGTGGGATGGTCTATCAATGATATTATCCATGACGTCCACAATCTTCTATTAGACTTTGACAATTAAGTGATTTCTCATTTTTATAGGGAGGGAAACAAAGTTGCAGATGCTTTGGCTAATTTGGGAATAAATTTCAATTTCTTGAGATGTTGGAGAAAAAAAGGGAATCTCTCAAAAAATATAAGAAGCCTTCTTTTAAAGGACCAGCAAAACATAACCCCTTCTAGTGATGATGGCTATTAGAAGAATAAGGTTATCATAAAATTTCCTTTTTACCTGTTATGCTCAATTGAGTCTTTTGTTAAGAAAGTCATGGACGTGCCTTCAAAAAACCTGAAAAAAACTCCCATCCCGCTCCATCAGGGTCTTATCTTCCGACTCTACCACTTCCATCTAGCTTTGTGTCCGCCAAAACCTATTAAGGCTTGTCTCATAAAAGACTCCTTGCTTGATAGCTCTCCTGCTAAGAACATTTCTAGGTCTCTTGTTGAGAAATCTGAGACGCCACCCAATAAAGGAAACAAGGTTTCCACTCCACAAAATGCCACCTCCATTAACCCTCTAAATGAGGCTAAAACTACCACTCCTCAATCTAAATCCCCTAAAACTCTCTGCTGCTCCACCCATAAGCTTGTTGCAATGAGCTTATGTGATCTAAAGAATAGCCCCATAAATAATTTAGGTAAATGAGGCAACAAAGAGACTAAAAACCCCACAAGCAAAAAGAAAAACAATTCCTTGATTCAATTTTTTGTCGAGGAAGCCAATATCGACGTGGAGGAGGAGGATGAGAAAACTAACTCTACTAACAAAGAAGATGTGAAAAGTGTGCATGATACTATGAAGGAGACAAAGAGCCCTAATCTGAATGTTAGGAGGTCTAAAAGGCTAGCCACTTGCATGACCCCTAACTTTAGTGTTGATGAAATCTCTAGTGACTTGATAGATAGGGAGGAGATTGATGAGGAAAAGATGGATACGGATAATTTGGGCTTGAGCCTGTTCCCTGAGTTGAATGCAATGTTGTCGGACTTTGAGGACTCAAACACCACCCTTGCCATGAAACTTGACCAAGATAGTTGCTCAAACTGCATGTAAATTGTGGCAAATGTTGCTACTCTAAAGACCTGTGTTGATGAGCTTGAAGGGAAGTTGAGAGGCAATTCTTGCTTCACCTTGAAAGTAATGCACTGTTCAGTAGCCACCCTGTGTTCTTTGATGGAAGAAAAATTTAAAAATTATGAAACCAACAAGGGAGCAAGCACCAATATTGATAATAGGGAGCTATTTAAATTCCTCAAGGATGATTGTGATAAAATGCTGATTAGTCTGGTGCTCCCTTTGTTTTTATTTATTATATGTTTTGAAACTTTGAACTCAATTGTTACTAGTTGTTTTAGTGTTTTTTCTGGCCAGTGGCCTTTGCGATCTTTTTGTTTTATGTTGTTTTTGTGTTGTTTTCGTGCCGCGGGGGGCATTAGTGTTAAGGGTTCAACACCCTGATTTGCTTCTTAAATTATCAAAAACATTATATTTTAATACTAATACTATTATAGTAAAGAAATAAAATAATATTATTATTAAATAACATTATATCTCCATATTGGCATGCTAGTACTCTTATTTTAATTTATAAAAGACAGATTATTTTAAAAGGAAAAAATAAAATTATAGTTAAAACTCAAAAGGGTAAAGGAACTAGCGAATATTATAAGAGATTATTGTTATTATTTAAAAAGCCTTAATTAAGGCAACTCACAATGAAAGAACATAAAGAATTATTAAGGCTTAAAGGCCTAGATAAAAGCAACAGGTGTTAGTATGTGGAGCCTGATCATGCTCCAAGTTAATATTTTGGCCACTTTAGCAGCTATAGTTTCC
The DNA here is from genome assembly GCA_007115665.2 of Sequoiadendron giganteum. Taxonomy (NCBI): domain Eukaryota; kingdom Viridiplantae; phylum Streptophyta; class Pinopsida; order Cupressales; family Cupressaceae; genus Sequoiadendron; species Sequoiadendron giganteum. The sequence goes on from CM021101.1 coordinate 46,434,476, forward strand.
CCCCAAATTAATTAATGAGAAAATTTGCTGTCGATTTCCATTGTAAAATTTGGTTGGAAATTCATTTGTAACTGTCCACAATTAACTGTTTCTTTCCTATGGATTAAAGATGGAAAGTCAAAGCATGAATGTAATGAGCACGCAGCAAGAATCATGCAGATTGAAGTTGAGCATTCACACAGATGCAATTTTGGTGGTTGCGGTTTTGCATCGTGAAAACGTAGCAACACAGAGCGCGTTGTGCAAAGAAAACGTGAGGTGTTAATGTTGCACGCAGCAGTGGATTGCTGTTGGTTATTTGTAATATGTAGTTTGCTTGAGATTTTAATAAAAATTGAATAGTGGTTTGTGGGCATAGCCCAAAGGGTGAACAATGTTAAAAAAACTTATCCTTGTGACATTTGCCTCTATCATTTAAGTTTTGTATCTGCATTGTTTAATTCATTAATTAATTGCTTCAATCCTGCCTGAGATCCCAACAGCAGGCCGCCAGGTGCAAAGAAAAACTACAACTATTGAAGTTTTTAAATGTTTCTTTCCCCATGCAGCTAAAACAGGGGAGTTTATTTGGTGTTAAAAGGAGGCAGAAGAGGAAAAAGAAGATTATAAGTAGGCAAGAAAAAGAAAAGAAAGTTGTGCTGGGTAAGAAAGGAAGAAAAACTCCTGCTACATCATATTTAGAGGTATAGGAAACTAGTTACAGTCTCAAATTCATTTGTAAGCATAAATTTGTGTTTTATTTGGAATGATAACTGTAAGGAAGAAACAAACAAAAGCATTGATGGACTTTAGAGGAGGAACAAGTTTAAAAATCCTCTCATTTTTCAAACATACCCCAATAGAGATATACATTAAATAAAAATGGGATCCATTTATAAGGGTGACTGGGCAGAATCTTGCCTTGATAACTTAAAACTTTTTTTTTTTTTAAGAAAAATGGCGGCTAGGTGCTTGGCTGTTGAAAAATAAATATCAATGAACTGCTGAAATAATAATAATCTTGCAAATTCTCCAAAGCCCATCTGGGTTTTGCAATTCTGGTTATTATCATGCTCTATTTTTTCATGGAAACTGGTATGAAAATAAAGGATATGCACCTCCTTATATTTACTTTCTGCTGGTTTTAGTGCCAATTATATAAGCATTTAAAAGGTTAAAATTTGAATCATAGAACACTTCTTGCATTTGACTATAAACAGCTCGTAGCTGTTCAGAATTGAGATAAATAGACTGATAAATCAGTCCAAAGATGTTTCATGCTGCTCCTAAATTGAGCATGATGCACCGAATTATTCAAGCCAGAATTACTACACTTGCTACAATATTGTCTTTCTACACCTGGTCGTATGATGGAATTTACCTTTGAATGGTATCTTATCATTTTTGCTATGGACTGCACCTTGGTATGACAAGGTGTGAATATCATACCTCAAAGTAACTTGTGAATGCATAGTAAGTTGTAACACATTGCCTCCTAGAAACTGAAATCACCTTGGATCCATTATTCCTTGCAGCCACAGGCAGAAATTGATGCATTTTGCCAACTTAGTGTAAAATCAAAGGTGGGGTCAATATAATTATTCCTTTGTGTTGTAATACTATAGGCCTCATTTATATCTTCCTTAATCATATCCACAAACAACATACGTAGCTCCTTGAGGCATCTTGAAATATTGCCATACACTTCATAATCATTCTCAAACTTCGTAATGTGGCACTTGAAGTTCATATCCACACCAACCTCAAAGCTTAATGTGTGCCCAAGCCACACAAGGAAATTATCAACCTTAGCCATTTCAAACCTCCAAATACACTTAAAATCTGTCATCCATGGTATCCATCTCTGCATTGTGCAAAATATCCAGCAGCTATTTGTGGGTTGTGTTAGCTATAAACAAGATTTAGGGGAGATATGTGGGGACTTTAATAGAACTACATATGGCCAACCCACTTTCTTTGTTCAAAAGATTCAACTCATAACTTTTAACAATCAAAACATCCATTAGATCATATCCATTTATTGTAAGATTCATGAGTAATTCCATGTCAAACCCAAAATTGTAAGTGTGAAACTTTCATGCTTGAGGCATGACACTTAAAGGGATTTTAGTGCAATCTTTTCTAATCAAGCTTGAAGTTTTTTTCTAACAATTCCTCTCTGCGCAACAATAAAAGGATAGCATAGTCAACCTTTGAAATATAAATGGTGCAGGGCAGTCTAATCTTGTTAAGCTTCAATGCTAACATCTGCCTCCTAGAAACACAAACATGGGAAAGTACTGAGCAGTTCTCCTTGACTTTTACTGAATGTACTTTAAAAGACAATTAATTGTGGTCCTTTATTTGGAGGATATCCAAATCTGAGCTGTAGTTTCAAATTTAATTACATCATACATTTAGATGGATTGTAAAAGTCCCCATCTGGACTATAAAACTTAAGATGAAAGTCTCTGATAACTGATAAGTGTCCCTGGAAAGATTTATATCAACTTCAGACCTACCACTCAAATTAGAACCTAAATAAATTACCATAGACTGTTATAGATGCCATATTTCCACAGTCCATGAAAATGAAATCAACTGATGGTAAAATCTTGTGAGAGTTTTCTATCAGTAAGACTTAGTAAATAGTGTGAAGGAAAGAACTATTGTTCTGGATAGAAATTTTAGTGGACTGAATTTCAAAGAGGACTGCTCTTATATAGCTAGGATTCTTGAAGAATGCTTTCTGCATTTGTTCTTTGCTATTCCATCTTTCCAAAACATATTGAAGTTTTGAATTTGGGCAAGTAACGTAAAAGTTACGACTGTTTAAAGGCTGTCCTGTTTTGCTGCAATCTGCAGATTGGAAATTATTAATTGAATTATATGTTGATGTATTATTTGAATTAATGTCAGTTATGGATTTGTCTTTTGGAATATTATATCTTGTTGAATGTCAAGATATCATAGTGAAATGATTAGGACATTTTGTGCTATAAGCATTGATTGTCGTTGGTTTATATAACCGAATTTTATGAATATATTCAAAACTGTATGAGTTGAAATCTAGTGCATTTAGTATGGACAGGTGCCATTTATGGGAACTCAAAGAATATAGATTGTTCTACCTATGAAAAGATGCCATGGCCATAGCTTGAAATCAATCATCAGTGCGATATTGTTTTTGGTTTACATTCTCTCCCATAATATGTTTATCAATGGACATGTATATTAAATATATGTTGCATGAGAATATAGGTATGCTAGATTGTCAATGAATCATATAGTGCACCAAATTCCATCATGCATGTCAGCCACATATTGCAAGATCATTTGTGATGGATCCAGCTTCTCCAATGGAGTAGCACGAGGAAGCTTAATGCTTTGCGGTAGGGTGGATATCACCTTGATGATGCACTCTCTCTCTTTTCTTCTCTTTTCTTCTCTTTCTTATGCAAATTTCAATATGGCTTCAATGTATGTAAACGTCTATCTGTAACGTAAAAAATATTGAGCTTTGTCGTCATGCAAAAGTATTGTAAAGTAATTTATGCTAAGTTACATAATTGGAATCGGGAATGGATACATGGGTACAATATGATGGTATGATAAAATTTTGAGGGAGGGGCTGGGTACATTTTGGGTTCATCATACAAAATATATATATATATGCAATGTAAAAACAAAAGTTAAATTCAAAATACCTATTACAAAAACAGCACACAAAAAATTAACCAAGATTGCATAAAAATCTATTGTGAAATAAGGAGCAAAAACATTCTTATATAGGATTACAAAAGATTGACAACTCATAAAGCAAAAAGGTAAATCTTATCCACAAAGAATAAGGATGACAAATATCTTATCCATGAAGGAAAAATATCTAAAGTCAACATGAATTTATAAAAGAAGATTCTTAAAGTCTATCCTAAAAGCTAATTGACCATTACAATATAAAATATTACTTTAATAGACTCCCTTTGTAAGGAGCCTTGTAAAATCTGAGCTTAATTTTCAGTTTTAGATGCTTGGGAATTAAGTCAAACAGTTGTCTTGCAAAGTGTTATGATATTCTTTTGAATGCTGATTGATGTAAACTTCAAATAATGCAATAATATGAAAGGCAAGAGCCACTAACTCCCTAAAACTCTATGCAAATGAGTATTGACATTTTAACAAACATTTGGCATGCAACCTTGCACTTCAATCTTCTTTATTCAAATCTGATATGCTGATGTAAATAGACTGATTACAATCAGATTACATTACTCAAGACAGTGACTGATTTTTCATTACAAATATACTCATACAATTGCCTTATAGGCTGCAAATAGTTTTCAGACTTGTACTCAGATATTACAAAGCATAGACATGAAAATATGATGAAAGGAACCTGGGATAAGTTGCTACTACGAACTGCAGATGAATGGCAGCCTTCCAAACTTCTTATCAGCAATTATGGACTCCTCACAATAATGAATGGAACCCGATTGATGCAGCCGCCCCTGCTCTAGATGTGCAGACCTCAAGATAAAATAATAACAGCTTCAAACTCTTCACGTATCTCCTAACATCATCGCCTAGCCTATAGGAATGAGAGCTCCAGCCCAAGTGTAGAATCGATGCAAAATGAAGGCACAATTTCATCTGAGTTTCAACCTACAGATGGCAGCCATGGAAATTCTTCAATAATAAATTATAGCAGCTTGCAAACTCCTCCAAATATACCCTAACATTATTGCCAAAGCTTTCCAAATGGGGCGATCCAATGCCCACAAAGAATCAACCCTTCAATGATGATATATGAGCAAAAATCTGAGAATAGCATGTGCAGCTCGACCTCCCTTAATGACTGTGAAAAGGCAGTAAACTGTCATAAAAGGAAAGCACTAATATCCTCATGAAATTGTCCCAATCTTTTTCTCCAAAATTTTGAATTTTCTCAATAAATCGATTCTTCAGTACTTCCAATATCGAATCCCAATAACCTGCAGAAAATTGTTTTATGAAGTTGACTAATACGGTCCTCCAAATAATGAATCTCCAACTACACCAAAATTTGGCCAAAGGCCATTAAATTATGGGCAATAATCGATTCAAACTTTCTCCACCAATGAGTTTTGTTTCCAACAATAAACCAGCTGCTGCAACAATCAAACCCTTAGAAATATTTGCAACAATACCTCAGCTGCTGCAAATGATGGTGATGCAATAATAAGCCAGCTATCACACCAATTCAAAATTCCTGTCAGAAAGGTAATAATACATCAGCTATTGCACCTATCAAATCCTCCAATGAGGCACATGTAAAACCCTGGATGGATTTCTCAACAATTCCAACTAGGGTTGATCTTTCACAACCGAACCTGGTACTCTAGAATCTTCAAACCCTTGAGTAAGCAAAGCATTCAGCTTCTTACCAAACTGGTAAATGAGAAATGAGATTCAAGTCAAGCATGCCCAAATTGTAAGCCAATAGCTCCTTAAAAAAATTTCTCATTGACTTTTCAAGAAGCTTCTAGAAATAATATTATTTTATTCCCTTAAGTGACTCTATGATATAATATTTATTTTAAGTCACTTTATTAAATTAATTAAATATAAAATCATCTTTTAACTTCACTTTATCAAAAAACTTTATAAATAATTAATTTAATACTTACTCCCTTATTCCTCATGTTTAACCTTCAAGAATAAATAAAGGCTAAATGCTCATCAAAGTGGCTATCGAAAAGAGGACATGACACCCTTAATGGTCATTCTACTAATTACACCAAGCTTATCCTCAAATTTTACAAATTTGTCAGAACTCAAGGATTTGGTAAGAATGTTTGTAGTCTGGTCCTCAATTGGACAATACTACAACACCATTGATCCATCTTCTACAAGTTGCCTGATGAAATGACAATGAAGCTCCACATGTTTGGTACACTTGTGGAAGACGGGATTCTTGGCAAGCTTTAACACCCCTTGATTGTCACAAAACATGGGTGACGGCCCTACTTGGGACATTTGCATGTTTGAAAGCATCCTCTGAAGCCATACTGCCTCACATGTTCCTTTGATTGTTCTCGATACTCTGCTTCTATTGATGAAACAGCTATTGCTTGTTGCTTCTTACTAGTCCATGTGACTACACCCGTACCAAGACTGGAAACATATATGGAAGTGGACTTCCTGCCATCAACAGAACTTGGCCAATTTGAATCTGTGAACCCAAAAAACCTAGGATCTTTGCTTCTACTATACAGAATGTGAAAGTCAAGGGTCCCTTTCACATATCTCAATACCCGCTTCGCTGCAACCCAATGTTTTGCCTTTGGCACTATCATAAAATGGGAAATGTAACTCACAACATAACTCAATCAAGTCTAGTGGCTATAAGATAGATAAGGCTGCCCACTAGTTGCCTAAATGTTGACTCGTTGATCACTTTTGAGTTGGTTTTGGCTGAAAGCTTCAACCCTTTCTCCATAGGTGTAGACGATATTTTGCAATTTGTCATTTTGAACTTGTCTAGCAAAATCCGAGCATATTTAGACTAAGAAAAAAAATACCACCATTGATTTGCCAAACCTATACACCTAGGCAATAATGTAGGAGGCCTAATTCTGTCATGTCAAAATCCTTACAGAAATTTTATTTGATTTCTTCAATCAAATGTGCCTCACTACCTATAATGATGATATCATCCACATAAATGACCAAAAGGATGATTTCATTGCCTATTCTTTTGACATATAAATTTGGATCTAAAGGACTTCATTGGAAGTTGATCTAAATACCTATCAATCTTTATGTACCATGCCCTAGGTGCCTGCTTTAGGCCATAAAGAGCCTTTTTCAGTTTGCATACCTAATGCTCCTTTCCTCCAACTTGAAACCTTGAGGCTGAGTCATGTACACTTCTTCCTCTAAGTCGCCATTGAGGAAGGAACTCTTCACACCCATTTGATGGACTTTCTAGCCAAACTATGCTACCATGGCTAGAACTAACCAGATGGTGCTCATCCTTGCTATAGGAGCAAAGGTTTCCTCATAATCAATATCTTCTCTCTGCAAGAACCCTTTGGCCACTAACCGTGCTTTGTACTTGGCAAGTGTACCATCATCTTTGTACTTGAGTTTGTACACCCATTTGCAGCAATTGGTTTTCTTTCCTGGTGGAAGATCTAAAAGATCCTATGTGTTATTTTTCAGAAGACTTTGATGTTCGGTTTCCATGGTCTTTTGCCATTTAGATTTATCTTTTACCTCAACAAACACCTGTGGCTCATACACTCCCTGAATATTGGCCATAAGAGCAAAGTTAACTATGTTTTGCTTGCTCTTGCCTTTGGATGATCAACCCTTGACCATTTCTTCAACCCGAACATCACCAATGAATTTTTCCCACCACTTAGGTCTCTTTGTAGAAACCCCTTCATCCAAATCAGCACGGTTATCATGACTTGGGCGTCCTATTGTTGTGTCATATGGATGCTGATTCAGGTTATCATCAATAAAACTGGTTTTATTTCCTCATGCTTTGAATCCCCCTTTCAGGGGGAGCTTCCTGAAGCTGAATACCTAAATCCTTAGCAAGAATAGGTTGGTTATCAATAACCTAGATCTTAGAAGATGTTGAAAACGGCCCTGTTCCCTCATCAATCATAACATCTCTATTGAAAGTCAAGCGGTCAGTGTCAACATCAATCAACCTGTAGGCCTTATGATTTTCACTATACCTTGTAAGCATTAACTTCTTACTCTTAGAATCTAGTTTGGTTCACTTTTCATTTGGAATCTAGACATATGCAATAGAACCAAAAACCTTAAGATGACTAACTTCAGTTTCCTTCTAGACCATGCTTGCTTTGAGGTCTAATGTTTTATTGCCTATGTGGGAGACCTATTGAGAAAATAATTGCAATATACACTGCCTCAACCCAAAATCTCTTGGGAACCTTCTTGTTCTCCATCATACATCGGGCCATCTCTGTGATAGTATGATTTCATCTCTCAACTACTTCATTCTATTGTGGAGTGTAGGGTATGGTAAACTATCTTTTAATGTTGTGTTTAGCACAAAAGTTGTGGAATTCTTTAGAATAGAATTCACCTCCATTACCAGATCTAAGAGTGGTTATGGTACAACCAAACTCTACTAAGGCCTTGAACTTTTGAAACTCATTAAACACCTCGGATTTTAATTTTAGAAAATATACCCACATTTTCCTACTAAAATCATCCACAGAAAAAAGAAAATACCTGCACTCAGTGACTGATGTCATGTTCATTGGTCCACAAAGATCTTCATGAACCAGTTGTAGGACTCTCTTGTCTCTCTAAGCTTTTCCATCATCAAAGGGTGTTCTATGTCGCTTCCTAGCTTGGTAAGCCCCACACAAATCATACCCCTAATTCACAAATAGGTAGCACATTTTGCATTGTAAAAGAATGATATTGACTAGCAATCACACCCTGGGGTGCAATGGGTACGCCAAAGACAATATATTGAATAAATATTGTTAGTTATGTTTATTTGAAAAATGGAAAACCCATGAACAGCTGTAGTTTAAGTACTTCTCCAAATTTTATATGGACTATTACATTTGACAATCGAAGTACCCATCCAGAAAAAGAAACTAATTTTGGATAGTGTTGTTTTAAAAATACACTAATTAAACACTAGTAGGAGAAATCCATAACGCTGACAGAAGAAACAAAAGTGCAACTTGATCTTAAGAACTAGCACCTTAATTCATATTCAGAAACTGAATATAGAAAACTCAACAAACCCTCTACAACAGAAGTGCAAATTAATTCAAAACAACTAAAAATTGACACAAGAAATTAAATCAACAGTGAAGATGTTAAGAGGCATTGTGTCCAGACTATAGGAAGGCATTATATCATATAGACTGATCTCGAGTATTTTGGATGTGACTGATATTTAGTGGCTTGTTGCTGAGAGTTTTATATTTGCCCTGTATTTCCTATACACTTTTCCAATAATAAACATAGGAAACTTTATGGGAAAATAACATCTTACAGTTAAATTGTAAAAATTATGCATAATGCTGCTTCAGGTTTTGCCTTTTCTGGCTTGGTAAATTCCATTTTTTTTGGGTCCAACCTTCAGCTAAACCTCACTGGAGTACAACAAACCTTGGATACTTGATGTGGTGTTTTACACAATTTGAAGACTTTATCACGTGTTCTGAGTTTTAATCCTGGGGATTTGCTTTGAAATATGTTTTTCTTTTACAACTTGAGCTCATCCCATTCGATTTTAGGAACCATCATTTTTAAGATTGTTTTATGAGTTTTCAAATTACATATTAAAACAATGATTGTTTTTATAATCAAAACCTTCTCACAAATAGTTCATTATAATGAGATTGTTGTGATATCATGCTGCATTGTCCTACTGCAGGGGTATCAAGTTGAAGGAACCTCGAGTGAGAAAAAAAGGTCAAGGAACAGGAAGAGAAGGCAATGCAAAGTAGTCCAGTCTGGAGAGGCAGCTATCTGATATTATGGACTTCCATTTTGTTACATTTTACTGGGCAGTATTGGTAATGGCAGGTTGGAAGTTTATCATTTTATTTATGTAGTAGGTGGCTCTAGAGAGTTCATATTCTACATGGCATTCAAATATTCAAATAACCTACAATAGGTGTTTGAGTCTTATTGGCTTTCTACACCTGAAATTCCTTGCATACGTTTGGAGATGTATAGTACAATAGAGTTTGAGAATGTGTCAATAATACATTATGCCTAATCTGCATGTTTTTCATTTAATAATTTAGGTAACTGTGGCCATATAATTTTGTTGATACACTTTAACTGGTGTTGCATTGATGTCTTTGATAACCTTCATCATTGAGATATTTGACAATCATTGATGTCTTCATCATTTTTGAGAGTAATATATAGACCTTCAGATGAAAACTGTCATGCATTATCCAGAAATGTATAGCTCTTTAGATGTAAATTAATGCTTGTATATTCATAAATTGTTGAGAAGTTATCCATAGTGCTTCTTGTGCACAAGATACCATATAATTTTAATTTGTCTCACTTCACCAGAAGTTATCTTCATCCAAAATTTCATTATTTTACTTATGACCTATTTAGGCTACATTCGCATGCTCTTTATTCTCTTATTCTTCACGTCAAATATCACACTAAGGTGCTCTTTATTTGTGTAAAATCTTGAGGTAAGTCACTTGCCATGATTTCAGTGAATTTTTTTTGGAAATCTGTACAAGGCCAGATCACTTTTTGTTGTGTTTTATTTCATTCTAAAACAGATCTGTTGTTATCTGGCAAATGAAGGCATTGGTTCTGTGGTTTTATCTGTGGCTGTTTTCATATATAATATAATTGTAATACCTAGTGTTAGATCCTTATTTGTTTCTTCACATGAAGATATTTTGAACTGTGAAATGAATTTTACATTCATTTGGTGGTTTATTTTTTTTCTTGCTCTTGAGGTTATTTTTGTGACAATTTTCGTGACAGAATTATTTAGTATTGAATGTATAGCAGCTACTGCTGAAGCTGTAAATGCAATGATTGCCAGAGCTATTTTCACATAGAGTGAACAGTAAAGATCGGATCATCTTCATATATTAAACTTAATACAGTACATATTTCTTCACAGTTTTGTGCCATTATACTATCTCTTGTACTTTAAAGACCAAATGTGAAGGCAAGGGATTGGCATGACACAAATGACTAAAATTTTACAAGATTGTGTTGAATAAGTGACAACAGCTTGATTTGGTTACTTGGTCAGGGCTGAGTGGTCAAATTTGGTACCAATATACTTTTGATAGTATTATATTCTTTTCTGAAACCACGTGTCTATTCAAAAAATCAGGGGTGCTACGTTTGAGAGAGCATTTTCCCACAGACAAAGAGAGTATTTTCTTTTCTGAAACCACGTGTCTGTTACTTCAAAAATCAGGGGTGCTACGGTTGAGAGATCATTTTCCCACAAACAAAGAGAGCTAGCATCTCTGCATTTGCATCAAATTTAGGTATAGTGAGTGCAATGAGTGCCGAGAGATAAATTCCTGTTAACCACTACTCACTACTCATGAAACATGGGTCAATGAATTTGACTCGAAACACTATACTCACAAGCAACAGTAATGTAAATCCAACGGTATCCCAATTGGAAAAGTATCACATAAAAAGCAATAACCCTACTTAGTTATAAGGGTTGGGATAGGCTGGGGATGCCTAAATTTACATGGTTATTTTAATTTAAATTGACTAAATTTTAGAATTCCCACCAACTACAAGAAATATTATTTACTCAGGAATTAATGTGCTTTAACTTCTTCTGAAATCAAATGCATAAGCCTCTGTTGAGTTGGTTATCTTGTCAAACTCTTGACAATGACCACGTGGAGTTTCAACATATGCACTGTATTTGTTGGAGTACTCCTTTCTGGATTTACAACAGATGCAATAGGTGTACATGCAATATTTGGTGCATTTATCTTTGGTCTCATCATTCCAAAGAATGGCCAATTTTGTAGACTACCTTTGGTGAAAGGAGTGAACACTACTTATCTGAATACCTTCCCAACTAAGAGCTCACCAGCCAATGTATATTCTGAGTGATCTTAAATAGAGGTGATCATGGGATATGCCCTGCTTGTCATCAAGGGACTTACATTCATAAATATAACGCCATTCCACAGGTGAATTTTATGCTATGCTTCTCAAGTCTTTAAATACACAAAGATTATATACCGTTCAGTCACCAAATTACAATGCCCTGTTTCAAAGAGAAATATCACCTGCTTAACAATTTGTAGAATCAATTTCAAAACAAACACATTTTAATATCACAACCTAATAAGAAGATTGGGCTGAAAGGAAAAGCTACACATGATCTCATCCCTGTATATAGTTGGGCATTTTGACAGATATTTCCAAGACCCTTCAATTAAATTATATTCAACCACATCAGTGCCCCCCAGATTCTGAAGCACAAGCAATCCTCCAATCCAATGAAATCCTCCACTCATTACCAATAAGCAATAACGAAAACATGTTTATGATAGTCAACTACATCTTTAAGTTTAAAAAAATTTAACTACTCTCAAAGTAACATCACTTATTCAAGTAGGGCAATAGAGTCTAAGGGATAGAAGTATCATAAAAATTTGTAAAACTTACAAAACTAAAATCCAACTAACATGAAATAGCCGAATTGCTGGACAGAGCCAAACTGTAATTGATGAGAGTTTACCACCACTAGTTCCCAGTTTCGATTCTCAGGGCCACGCCCCTGACCTGGAAATTAGAATGAGACCACAGATCCAAACAACCTAGTAGATGAAGCCTACACTAAAAACCAAAAAAAAACATATAGGTAAAAGCTGTTTTATTAGGTCGCTAAGCCAAACACCAATTTAGCATATGAGAACCAACTTTGTAGTCTACAAATAGATTTATTTCCATTTACCGTACAAATTGTTCACATTTTCCATAATCTGGAAGGGAATTCTTTCCATTTACATTATTCCCTTTTCTTGGTTATTATGCTCTCCATTATGTACATGTTGGGGAAATGATGGAAGCTCATTCTATTGATGAGATTTCTGAATGGAGAACTAAGACTGTCAACAAAGTGGAATCCAGGATAATAAGCGACTTGACCTGATTTTTATGGTATGGCACGTCAAGAAAACGAAAAATATGGAGTCAAATGTGGAAGGTCTACCAAATGCTATTTTCTACACGGTTTTTTGGAAGATTTCACCTATAAATGTTAGGCACCATATAGGATGAGGAAGGCAAGTGAGAAGCTTTGCAAAAGGGAATTAGCCTACAAAAATGAAAATGGCCTCATTGCTTAGCGATATTTTTCTATCTGAGTCTTCAATCCAACATCCATTGAAGCAGCTTGTGTTGTTAGTAGCAGTTATATGTGTGACATTGTTAGGGAATTTTGTGCATATCCTGCAACTAATGCATTCTAGCGACCACATTTCTTTGAGGCATTCTGTCAAACAGTTCTCGTGTCTTGTCAATGCATCCACATTCTGCATACATGTTTACCAAGGCAGTTTCAACCACGTCACTTTGGTGAAACCTTCTACCTCAGCGCGCAGCATTATGACTACTAATACCTGTTTTCGTACCCTCATGGTTTTTATGCTTTGCTAATATTGGGTCAGAAAACAAAAAAAGATAGGGCTTTCAGATGCCTTCCACAACTTTATGGCACCTCACAAATGTAGAAAAACCACCGCCACTTACAAGAAATAATATCAAAAAAAAAACCATTTAGAAACGAATTTGCATAGTTAACAAAACAAAAGCAGCAAGCCATACAAATTTAAATCACCTAGCTCAAGACAAAATGCGTTTCAAAGAGGACAGTAGAATAAAAAATAGTAAACCATGAATTTTATTCCAAACACCCTATCTATGAAGCCATTGAAGCTTAATGCCTATGCAGGAAAAATGGTGGAGGCTACCGCTCTTCCATCTTCCTCCTATACATGTAATTCATAATAAAACAAAAAAACACCTACTTTAGGGTTGCTTTCACATTTTTTGTTGTGGGAGACAGTTCACATGCCTTGTCTACGCATTTTGCATACACGGCTGCCAGGGCACTTGCAACTACAACATCTGATAAATTCCTCTACACCTTTATACTTTGATGGATGCTCATACACTGTGCGAGGCTCCCATTTTGGGTGTAGGCAGAGGGGATGCAGGGAGCATTTGCAGCTGTAACAACAGATATGGTATTCACTCCTTCAAACTCTTCCTCGCTGGTATTGACCTTTCACTTCTCCAATTTGGCGAGCTGCAGCCTGAAAATAAGATTTCAACAGGGCTTTAGAGTATGCTTATTAAAATTAAAATTACGGCCAAGAGCACATTTAGGTTTTAACATTTATAAGTATGGGGGCTCCTCATTAATGAGAACAGGGGTGGTTCTTGCAGGTGATAAAAGGGGGCAAGCCACTTACCTCAAGTTTTTACACAAATTGTGTCGAGTTGTCAACGATGCCCATGAGAAAAACTGTGAAGACTTCGAAAGAACACACAGGAAACCTTAGCACCGCCTAATGTTGTTCACCGCCGCTTGCTTCACCATCCATAATAAATTTTGGAATAACTGCTATGCTGCAAACGCAAGTGGAGAAGCCAAAGGTCATTACCAGCAAGGAAGAATAAGGTGCGTAAACGGCCGAGAAGAGGTCAAAAATGATGAACGACAGAGATTCATTACATGGTGGTCGATGGGCTATTAGTCCATTTGCACCGTTCCTAAGAAAAATGGATTGCAAAACTTGAGCATGGGGACGCCTTCGGCGTAAATATCAACTTAAATCATTTTGTACATAATTGATGCGATATGATTACTCTTATCACTAAATATCATGAGATTGATTTAATATAACTAGTATAGGTATCTTAAATAGATCTATCTAAAAAATGCCAAGAGATATCAATTTGGAGCTATTTTGAAACTATTATCTTTATTATTAAATATTAACATTTTTAAGTGTAAATGGCTATCAAATTTAAGCTAAAAGGTAATAGTTTTTGTTAACACACTCACACCATTACACTCCACCCCTTGCTACCATTATAGAATGCCTCTCAGCATTAATTGCACTTAAGAACAAATGTGTGTGAGCATAGGTTTATTTTTGCACACATTCTGCATTTAGTCATAAGATTATGTAAGATATAAATATATTGTGTTCCAATATTACAGATTAATGAAAATTTGAAGTATTTCCATAATACTAATAGCATTTCAGTCAGTGCAAGCTTTCAAAACAAACCAAAAATAAGTCATGATTTTGTTTGTGTTTGGAAGAATCAATTAGACTTCAAATGAACTAACTATCCACAAACTTCATGAACTATGCAGAAATACTATTCATTGAAATATGACCATGTTTGGATGCTTATGTCTAACCTTGGCTGATTAGATTCAATACTTAAAACCTTCCTGTCACTGCAGTTTCAATGCGATGGCAATCAATCATCATGAGAAAAAAAATACCCAACCTCTTGTCACCCAAAGTCCTCACAGCAAACCAGAAGAAAAACAAAACCCAATTCACAGGATAGCATGAGCCTATTGCATATAAACCCTACCAACAAGGAAACTGCACGGGTAGGTAAAAACAACATTGAAATTTGTCAAACCAGCATCTTGTGCCGCAATTTAATCTCAAAAACTCAAAAAAGAGAGGAAAATCAGTCATACTCGACAATGAACATTTTTTTGTAAAAATGCAATTTTATTAGGGAGAAAATCAGGATCACTACTGATTTTCCATTAATCGCATTAAATTATTGTTTTTTCCCAACTTTTGGTTCTTTAATATGAACCATGATCTCTATCTAGAAGACTTCTCATCTCCCAAAGAAATCTCTGAGACGATGCCATTGTATATGTGTTCAGTGCTATTGCAACTCATTATTAAATAAAATTATAAAATATATGTCCAATAGCGTGAAGATGGTCTCTTGAAAGGGCTTTCTCAGACTTATATATTATGGTTTTAGCATTTTAAATGTGTACTTTCTATAAGTATCTAATAAATAACCCTCCTAGTTGTACCACTACCAGTAATTAAGAAATCTCACCCATAGGTTCATATTATCCCCTGTTTTCTCTGTTTCCTTTGCAGCTTGAACTATTGTACTACAACCTTAGGAGTTCATTAAGTATCAGTCTGTTATTATGAAAGTCAAGGAAAATTATATTCTTAACAAGCTGCCTAGAATTCCTCTCACAAGCAAGGGATGCTTCTTGGTAGTCTTGTTGATATCTGATAGCTGGAAGGTTGTTCTTTGAATGTTAAACTATATTAAAGGCCATCTGTGATAAACTACTGTAGTTTATTTTGACTCTGTGAAGTTGAAAGCTCATGTTGTAAAATTGAAAATTGTTTTATTCACAGTATCAACAAAGCTCTTTTATATATACCAGAGATTGTGCCTTCAAGCATTAGGCACCTCACTTTCAATTCATTTCTTCCATATAAAAGTAGTTTTGGCTGTACTCGAACAGAGAAAACCCTATTTTATATCAATAATAAGCAAGGTTACCCCAAGTTTCCGGGACGGGGATGGCAGGGGACGGAGGGACGAGTCCCCAAGTTTCCTATTTTTTAGGCCAAAATTAGGGATGGCAGGGGACGGCTATATAAAATATAGGGAAAATTTAAATATATAGGGAAAATTTAAAATATTCATATGAAAACATGGATAAAGCATACATAATATACGTTATAGAACCTTAACATATAGCATTTGTGTTCAATATTCTTTGTCAATACTCAATACACATTGAAAATTCAGAATTAACATACATGAATCATAATACAACCTCCAAGTTATACTTTATAAACTTATATCAAATTACATAAGGTTATTTCCAGCTCACAAATTGTTGCACTCAAGGAGTTTTGGGCATCAAATTGCCTTAATATTCAGCCTATTTCCAATTGTGAAGAACTTGTTAAAAAGGTCAAAATCCTAAGTCTTTGTCTCTAAAACCTGTTAGTGAACAGCAAGCAAATAAATTCAAGTTTACACACTTTTGGAATAACTTTTTGTTATTTTTATATATCTTTAATAGAGCATCAAATATTTATCTTGTGAGTGTTCCAAATATTGGGAAAGATATATGAAAATAATTTAAACAAACAACTCAAAAACCAAAAAACTGAAAACTATTATATATATATATATAAATTTTATTTTTAAAACATGCTTTGACGTGGGGGACTGCTGAGGGACGGTTGGGGGACAGCTCAGGCATCCCTTGGCCGTCCCCTACCGTCCCCAGGACTGGTCAGCCATCCCTCTTTTGGTCAACCCCGTCCCCCCATCCCCGGGACGTTTCCTGAGATTTCTGCAAAAAGAGGGATGGTCCCCTACCGTCCCCCAGTACCCGGGACATCCCGGGAACAGGTACGGGGCATTTTTTGGGGGGGACGCGTCCCCGGGTTTCCCTGATAATAAGGGCTGGTGATTGGCAACAAATAGTTGAAAATTTAGATTGGTAGATCAATTCCCTCTGGTCTCTTTCTGCTTACACAATCAGGGTAGCATAAGAGGTTCATTGATAGCAATCCTAGTTGAAGACACTCATACTTTTTCATGTACATTTTTATGGACATAATGTTGGATGTGCCCTCCCTAAGCATCACTAATAAATGCAAAATAGGAGCCTTAATGCCAATCATTTCTTAACCACAAGAGGAATATTTATTATAAGAGTATATATATGCCTGATGGAACATACAACCTCTGCTCATACTTCTATTTAACATAATTCATACTTGGGTTGACAAGCTTGGAGTTATAAGCAATGCTCTGTTTTGGCAAACTAAGCTCTATTGATCCTTGTCTAATCACTCACAAAATTATGTTGCAATGACGGTTTTTATATGAATCAATGTTAAGCAAGGCTGCTCAGCTTAATCTACTTTTTGGTCTCAATCTCACAGGCTATTTATGCTTGTACTATGTGTTATAGCTTGGGTTCTAACCTCTCATATAAACAAATTATCATTGTATTATTAGCATTAAATATGGATCAGGGCAGATTTTTGACAATGGGAACTTCAGAAGAATGGTAATAGTTTTTTTTTTATCCGTAAGAAGTTGTGGACATGGGATCCACTCCCATATAAGAAGAATGGTAGTAGTTATTAGAAACTAAATTCAACACTTTCTTGGACAATGAGAAATGAAATAGGTGATGATGATGATGATGATGATGATGATGATGATGATGGAAACAGTAGCAAGGTTAGTGATCATGAAAACACTGAGGTAATCCTCCAACACCTGATGAGAATGAAGAACAACAACAACCTCTGAATCCTCACAATGGTGTTTTAGCCAAATTACACCCTACGAGTTGCTAGTTAGTGATGGCTAGTGGCCAACCTTGCATCAACATCACACTCATGCCCATGCTAAAGGCATTACATTCCAAAATGAAGGGTTTGTGAAAATCAAGTAGAGCTAAAACAAGAATGGAACACATGGCCTCTTTTAAAGCAATAAAGGCCACTTCAGCTGATTTAGACCAAATAAAGTTCTTTTTGAACAAAGTTGTCAAGGGTTCAACAATTTTACCATAATTACAAGCAAACTTGCAATAGTACCCTATCAAGCTTAGGAAGCCTCACAAGCTTTTGAGGGACTTAGGGTGTACTCTTGCAATATTGCAATCCTAAACACCAACTTGTGAAACATTATGGACCAAAAAATCCACTTGTTGGACTCCAAAGAAACACTTCAAAAACTTGGCAAAGAGAGAATGCTCTTGTAAAATATTACAGGCAATTTCCATATGATGAAGATGATTGATCAAGGTCTGGTTGTAGATGAGAATGTCATCAAAGAAGACCAATATAAATTTTCCTAAGCAGCCATGAAACACTATGTTCATGAGGCTCAAAAAAGTAGAGGGAGCATTGGATAATCCAAAGGGCATGACCAAAAATTCATAATGGATTTCATGAGTCCTAAAGGCAATTCAAGAATATTAGCTTCTTTGGCCCAAATTTGGTGATAGCCTAAAGAAAGATCCAATTTCGTAAAGAATTTATCCCTCAAGAGCTCATCCGGCAAATCATCAATAACAAGGATAGAAAATTTATCCTTGATGGTTAATTTATTCAATTCATGGAAACCAAGGCAAATCTGCCAACCCCCATCTTTCTTAGGAACCATAATTATAGGAGAGGAGTAAGGATTATTACTAGAGAAAATGATACACACCTCTTGGAGCTCATTCACCATATTCTCAATTTCAATATTTTACACAAAAAGGTATCAATAGGATCAAATATTACGAGGATGGCTACCAAGGATGAGGGGAATGGAATGATCATGGGGCCTCGAGGGGCTAACTCTTTGGATTCCTCAAGTACTTGTTGATACTTATTGAGGAGGCTTGCAAATATGGCAGAGAAGGGGAAAGAGGATGAGCCTCTAGAGAGAGGAATTGGGCTAGAATACCAAAACATCATTTTTTCAACAAATTTTTCATACATTGGGAGTTAACTGTCTTAACAATACATGCCTTCAATCCCTGTAATGTATAATCTCAGCAATCACAATGGAATTTGAGCTAGTGCTGGAAGTAGTCACAAGTGATTGGACCCAAGCTTTGCAACCACTAGACACCTAATACCACATTTGTGCCACCTAAGGAAAAAGAAAAATATTTGTGGCCAATTGATAGTCCCCCAGTATAAGCTTGACATTGCAACACTTGCCCCCATAGGGCATAGTAGTACCATTGGCTACCATAATTTGAAAACTATTGCAGACATAGACATAGCAATGTAATGCTCAGCAAGTTATGAGTGCTACCACCATTTATCAAGACCACTAGCTTTGTCTTTTGATATAGCCAATAACTTTAAGTGTTTGGGGGGAAGAGTAGCTAGCCAAAGCATGAATAGAAATACGAGCTTCATGAGTAGATTATTGGTTGGAGGAAGCCAACACATCTACATCTGAAAATTCTTTAGTCACTTGACACCATTGTGGAGTCAATGAGATACAAGTGTCGCTCGACACTTGTTAACCTTTTCCCATGTTTGATCACAATTGCAACTGTTATCTTCTAAAATTTGCACCCTAGCTAAGTTGCATGATAAATCATGTTAAGCTGCAACACTTAGCTTTTTAGAGAGAACATGGGATCTTTTCCGGGTTGTGGGTTGCCAAGATTTGGAAAAGAACCTCTGGAGAAGGCCGGCTTCCTAATTGGTTATCACCTACTTTACTAAATTTTGAGGGGAAAAGGGAGAAAGATTGCATCAAATGATAACTACCTCCTAAGGTGATACACCAGAATATGACTTAGACCCTGAAAACTCAGATTTTATACACTTGCTCATAATGACTGGAAAACAACTTGCACAACTTGTTTCTATGTGCCTTGCATAAGTGTTTTATAAAAAGGCCTTATTGCTTGAGCTCTTAGGAGGAGAAGACCTCACAGCTAAAAGCAACCTGCAATCCTGACACAGATTATAACCTGCAAATATCACACTTCTCTGCAAAAAGGTACTAAAGCCATGAGACAAAGTTAAGGGAAACGAAAAATTATCTCCCAATAACTTAATCAATCATGTGAAAATACACAATACTGTAGTAACAAGAAGACAAAATACTCCATTCAATAATGCCCAAGGTATGTACTGTATTCCATGTCTAAATGAGTTACAAAATTCTGCAAAATTCTGCCAAAGGACCCAAAAATTGCTAAGTGCAGAAAAATGCCAAATCAGAACTTGTTACAATGAAGTCACATAAGTGACTAAATCCCTCAACTCCTAACAAGATCCACTAAAGAAGGATCTAGAAGCTCATGAATTCGGATGAAACAATAAGGCCTAAATTCGAGCAACTGATTCCTCTTCAAAGAGGCTCCAAAAGGTTGAAAAGGTCACATTTGACCAAGTCCAAGATAAAGGCATAATAAATTAATGCCTATATGCTCTCAAAATGCTCCAAAAAGCAAATAAAGAGGCCTATTTCTACTCCATATGTTTGCAAATTGCAAATAACGTCCCTATATACCCTCTCCTGAAATGAAGACTCAACCATATCCCTCTAAAAGCATTTACAAAGGCATATACCCATTTTGCATTTCAAAATTACAATTATAATAAGTGATTTATAATTTATCACTTAATATAATGTTTTACATTTAAAAGGTATGGAAAATAAAAAGACACGTTGCTATATTGACTCCTCCAATTTAAAATGCAAAAAGAAAGCATTATGAACTACATTTTATGAAGGATATTCCAAGGCTTAGGAACTTTACAAAAACATAAGGCATACGACACCAAGTCTCAGCACACGGGTGGATTAGTGACTATAAGGAAAAATAGAAATAAAACAAAATGCCTTATGCATATGTCGATTGAGACTTAGGGTAAAGAACCCTAAAACAAAACAAAGCAACGCATTGTTTGAACATTTCATTTGTTCCTGAAGCTCTTGAAGAAGCCACCGCCATGAGAAGGAAACCCTAGCCGCGCCATGATGATCTCTGCATTCTGTAGATGAAATTTGTGGCTTGCTTTTTTTGTTCTTGCTTGTTGGTCGCACCGTTGATGAGTCTCCTGCATTTTTTATATGAGTTGGGCGCGGCCTCTATACTCTTCTTCAGCAGGGAAAGGTAAGGCTTTTCTGTTGTTTGCTCTTCCCAGGTGTTAGCTACGCCAGTTTGTTTATTATTGATGCATTTCACTTAGAAAAAGTGATTATCCATTGCTTTTCAGATCTCTAGGTCGCGCCATTCCTTGTCTTCTGGATTTTAATTTGATTCAAGCCGCCATTGAGACTTTCTCATTTATGTTAATGGCTGAACCTCCCTGTAGCGTAACCCTTATACTTTGCTTTGTGTCTTTGGCATGAACATTTCTCTAATAGCCATGAGTCAAAATTTGCCAAAGCAATGGAAATATTTTCTATTTTTCAAGTGACTCCATATTTCTGTTCATCTCAAGCTTCGGCTGTGTAAGAAGTAATGAAGTTTTCTTTTAAAATTTATGTATATGTAAAATGCTTGATGCCTCTTGCAGGAATTCAAGGGCTTGATCTCACCACAGGCCGTAACTCGTCATCTGTTTGTTTATTATGGCATGGCCATTCATGGTCGCGGCTATAGGGTATGAAAGTATGAAAATTTCATCAAATTTTCCATGAAAACCCACAAGGGTTTTCCCTATTGGTCCCTACAAAACTCTATTGTGGCTTCCATGGCCGCCAAGCAATTTAGGCCAAAACCCATGAGGATTTTTTGGAAATTTTCAGATTTCTCCTTGAAACACCAGTATAAGCAAGTACTGAACACTCAAAAATGAAATGTTTACGTTCCAGGTCAGTGAAAATTATTACTGACATAAAAGATTAAACACTGCTATGATGCCTCTTCCCTCTAGCACAAAACCCACCATGAGTTTCGTTATGTTGTCATTGTGTGATACTTGTCTGTCTCATATGAACTGTCATAAGCTTCATCCTTTGGTGCCCTCATGAACAGTCTCCTGGGACTATCACTTATGCTGAGATGGCAATCCTTGTACTGTCTATTTTATTGCTCTTCATGCACATTTGCTCGCATATGCCTTGCACCTCATATACCTTAACACAACCCTACTCTCCTGAGGCCCATACCAGTAGCATGATGGCTATTGCCTCTAAAGGACTGTCCACGTATTTGCTGTTTTGTTTTTAACCCTCAGTAGAAAACGAAGATCATTGCTACCAGTTGTTCTGCTTTGTTCTTAATGCATTGGTTGTGCTGTCTCATGATGAAGATGCATTTTTTTTTCATTGCATGAAAAATTACATAACTATCTTCCTTGAAAACTGAAAAACAATGCATTTTCTAAAAATGAATTTAACCTACAGCACTGATGTTATTTACTCTTTGCATACCTATCGTAATGAATTTCCAGAGTACCTGCAGAACACAATATAGATTTTCATATTGTTCATATTGCCTAACATCGTTACGAGCTGGGCTCAACCCTTGTGGGAGCCACATTTTACTCCACTCATATTGTAAACCTGATAATCAGCAATAACATGCCCTATTTCTGCACATGCCACAAACTAGTTAGTAAAATAAAGCATTGCGTGGATTTCTAATGTGAATGCGTGCGCGGGTGTAAGGATGATAGGTCAGTCATTGCTTAGATCTTTTGGATCTAACTTCGCTTTTGTTGTGTTTTCAGGATCTTGCACTTGGAGAACAGAAAGCTGGAGCAGCAAGGTAGCAAGCAACAGCAGCACCGCCAGTCATTCAGGCAATGACTGGCCCCTATGATTCTTATGCCTTGTTTTTTCATGTTCACACATGTATTCATGTTATAAATTCTAGCAATTCTTTATTTTCCTTAGCTAGTTTCACGGCTTGTGTGAAGCAATCTTAACTTGGAATCAATAAAGGCTTCCTTTCAGCAATTTTGTGTAAATCTTTTCAATATTGTATACATTTGTATAAATGCAACAATCTATTACTGAAAATAAAAGCTTCTTGATTCTTATGTTTATACCCCTGAATGCAATATAGAGAAGACTAAAATGAAATGCACCTCATTTTTTTTTGTTAAAACTTAACCAATAAGCTCGACTTGATTTGAGCCATAAGGTGAAAATCGTGTAACAGTAACATTATCCCTTGACCTTTTTCTCCACTATCTTTTCTTTGGAGAGTCTGTGACTCATGGCTAGTTTAGTTCCCTTATCTAATGCCTCTTTTTAAGGTTTGAAAGAGGAGGAACAAATGACTTTCCACTACGCTGTAAATTTGTCCTCCGCAAGCCTTACCAAGGATAGAGCATCATGATAGGAAACTAATTTAAAGGAACCTCCACTTGAACATCCTCTTTGAGACCACTACTGAGAAAACTTCAAATAAAAGATTCATCCAAACCATGGGTTTGGTTCACCAAATTCACATAATTTTGTGAGGCACCAAGAAAGTCTTCGCAAGCTCTAAGGCCAAAGTAGATTAGGGCTTCCTTGTGAAAATTTGACTAGGTGAGAAATGTGTGTCCTATCCAACCATTGAGTGGCTTCTTTGTTCAAGTGAAAAAATGCAATTGAGAGATTTTGATCCTATGGAATTTGATGTACAACAAAATAGTGATCAGTACTGTACAACCAACTAGTGGGTTTTTATTATCAAAATTGTCAAAGTCTTATTTAGGGGGGCATGGACGGCCACCCTAATTAGGGAAGTGGGATCTTGTTGTAGGGGTAGAAGATTGTCCTTTGTCTACCCTTGAGAGGATCATTGTCAATTGTGTACCTAGTGTGAGTGAGGAAAGCGTGTCATTGAAGTTGCTAACCTCTACTTGGGTTTCCTAAACTGTTGTTTTGGCTTCCATTGCACTTGATCAAAGTAGTCATTGAGAGATTGTAGAGTAAGCTCCAATGGGTCCTAACAACAATGACTTGTCATCATAGTGATGAGCAAGAGTTAGCAAAAACAAGTGACCTAAGATATGTGGGACAAATATCAAGAAGCAAAGACAAGCACAACTATGAAGGAGCTTAAAGGGTGAAAATGAGGAGCTTAGCCTAAAAAAAGGGTTAGTCAAAATTATACGGAAAATTGACCAACTCAAAGAAACAAGTATAATAAGACAACCCACTAGAAGGGCTAAAAGTTGGCCCCATACTACTTTTTGTAAATGTTGGCCTGATTTTTTTTAACTATTTAGATACCCTTTGGGTTGAATTTCCCATTTAAAATTTTCTTTGAAAATTTCAAATCTAAGGGCAAGGAGGTGAATTGAACCAATGATTGAAGAAAAAATATTAGATCTAGTAGAATACTTTATGAAATAAAAATGTGTTATTGTGCAGAGAGCAATTCTAGCTACCTAACTAATACCAAATACTAAATACCCAATACCCAACTACAAGGGAAAGATGACTTGGCTATATTCAGAACAGATGGCAGACAACTACAAATAAAAGGGAAGGCACTATAGGTGTGTCTGGTTGTAAGCTCACCAATATTCTTATCCCATTTGTAAATAGTGTTAGCCCACTATTTCGGTGCACTAACTACAAAGGATTAGGACTATAATTGTAGCCAACTATCCATCTCCAAGGTGCACAGTAACTCCCTAGGGCTAACTGCTTACCGATGCATCACAAAATTCAAACAACGCAAGGTTACCTAGAGCTAGGCTACAAAAAAATTATAGGGGTTCATTTGATATACCTGTAGGTATCTAGAAGCCTACAATCATATTCAAAGGTTGTCTAAGGCCTGGGTATTGGAGCCAAACTATAAACTTCATCGAACCCTTTATGGGGAATCCAACTTAGCCAAGAATTGTAGATCTTTTGAGGATATATGAAAACCCCAACACAAGGTTTGTAATCTAAAAAGAAAAATAAACTACTTTCAAGAGAAAAAGGTTAACAAAACTTGAGTAACATATTTAATGTGTCTATAGCTATAACCATTTTCAAATCGCCAAGATCCCTCTAGGGTAAGGTGAGAGCATACGGTGAATAGTTACACATGGCCCTAAATTGGTAATACTACTTGCTGAAATGACCTTGAAAAAACCTCTGATACCTCTTGTAATGAACTTGTAAGATAAATTGAACACACAAAAGTATGCAAAAAGGAGAGAAAAAAAAATGCTTTTATTATCTTTGTAGAGCCACTTCAATGAGGCAACCTACAAATAGAGCATACATTCCAATTACAAATATCCAAGGTGCCTTCCATTTGGGAAGTCATTACAATATGTAGAGTTTTTCCAAAAACAACTACTACCATCCCATGCATGTGGGATAAATACTTTATTTTAACAACTATTGGGATGACTTACAAAGCATATACATCCTCCTTTATTTAGTACTACCTAAGGGAAACTTACAAAGCATATGTGCCCAACTAATACTAACATATAGTAGAATGGTATTCATAACAAAGTTCCTTCTCAAGTAAATGAACTGCAACTAGCAAACTTGTTCAAAGAAAGAGATGTACCTATAATAATTTCATAAATTATCCTTCCAAGAGGTAATACAAGCATTTAGCATTAGATTTACAAATCCAAGAGCTCATTGTGGAGGGTGATTTGACTATCATTAAAACTATAGACATAAGAGTAAGTCTTGAATAGAAGACAAATACTATAATTGAACAAGTTCTCTCTTTTTTCTAGATATAATAGTTGGGGTATGTATAGGGGCCCCACCATTGAAACTAAACAAAGTTCATACAATATAACCAAAGCCTTCCAAGAGAACATTATACTATAGCTAAACCTAATTTACCAAGATATAAACATACTATTAAACTAAATAGAGAGAAAACTACAAAGGCTCAAAATCCAAATTTTACAAACACATAAACTCAAACACAAAACAAAAAACCACACCACCTTCAAATAACCTCCCACCAATCTCTACCAACTAGTACATCCTCACAATTTATCACACATTCTTCAAACCACACTACTGAACCAAACATTTCTCCCATGGGGTAGGCATTTTGGTATACACCTAAGAGAGGCAAAAACCTCAACCTGAAACACCTATCTTTGTGGTTTCCTAGCACAATGCAAGGAGCTCTCACAAAAGGTTGGGCGAGGAACCATTCCAATAAGTAATTCAAAGCACCACTAGCACCTTGCCAATATCATAACAAAAGGCCTGTAAGACTCCCACATCTTGCTGAAGTTCATCTAATTCCTCCTATTGAGACACTTAGGCTACTATCGAGTGCACCTATTCTTCATTCTCTAGCCCTAATTCTTCTTCCCACTTAACTCCTCTAAGCTCATAATTTCACTACCTCCATGTCACCAAACAAGTCAACTAAGAAAATCTTTAATAGAAAAACCCTAAGTTCCATATTAGGGACAAAGTGAGCCAATTTTTTTATAAAATCCCCTCTTTGTCATTTTCGACACATTGCCAAAGACTAATCCCTTGGCATCAAGCACTCTCCAAATAGACCCTAATGCTACCTCATTCTCAGAGTGAAAAACTTACCCAAGGTAATGAGCCGACACTCAGCCTTTTTTTGATACCATTCTCTTATCCACTCTTCTTTTACTCACCATACTTCCTAAACACATGACGCCAGTACTTGTAAACATACACACAAGAATGCCAAACTCCAAACCAACATTGCAACCAATGAATGCAATTAGCACTAAATAAAATCCATCTTTATGGATTTTGCGGCTCCTTGATTTCTCACACAAACCATATATTGCCTACATGCCAAAGTCAGTCATAGCTCAGATCAAACACAACTCCCCTATGCTTTTAAATGTTAAATCTCTTGAGCTCCATGCATCAAATCTTCTTAAATGTATAGAAGTAAATGCCTCAATAAAGCCAACAACCTCTTACAACTTAATTCAACATGGAGCTTATGGATGCCTCTCTTATGCAATTGAAATCAAGAATGGCAATGCATATTTTTTCCCAAATCTAGCCATGTAGAGGCTTGAGTAGTGTACTCAGTTGTAAAAGGATCTTGCTCTATACCCTTTTTAGCTAAATAGTTTGTTGTTGCATTTGCACTTCACCTCGACAATGAATAATCTCATAAACATCACTAGGTAAATCGGAACTTGTACTCAAGGCTATTGTTTTGTATTGTTCCTCATGCACGATCTCATCAACAACAATTACATGCATGCTTAAGAGGACATCCTGAGGCTCTATCACACATTCCTCATGTCTCAAGGTACCTTTTCCTTCCAATGACTCTGCTGTAAACTCCCCTTCATTCACTTGATCCTCATTAACCAAGAAAGGTTTCAGCTTCTTTCATACTGAACAACTACCCTTTCAACTAAATCTTGTTCAATTGGTAGGATTCCATGATCACCCTTCTTCCTATTAGCCGATGGGAGAAAAAAATGATTGTGGCACAACATCACTTTCATTAATAACAAAAACCATAATGGTTTGCATGGTTGTAATAACATTATCGGCATGATCTTTTCTAACCTGTAGCAAAGAAATGGTGAAGCATTTTGTGAATCAAATCATCCAATCCCAAATCCAACATAATGTTATTCAATTTGAGTTTTGCAGATGTTTCAAGTATGGCAACCCTTCAAGAAAAATGAGCACATGTGATATCATCAATATTTTAGAAACTATCCACCAATAGATGAATTATCTCATTCAATGCCTTACTATCGTAAGGAGCTTTAGGCGCTGAAATTCTCGTGATTTTGCTCAAACATGAAGTAACCGTAAGTATTATCTCTTTATCTGTGTGTTTCAACCACTTATATTGACTTAAGGAAACCACCGTAGGAATTAAGGTTGCTTGCAACAGCAAAGAGGGTGACTGTTCCACTATGATCAAACACTCTTCTACTTCTTTCAGAGTGTTGAGAATAACATCCCTTGGTTGAGATAGATATCCAAGTTTACCACCTACAACCAAGAGTATATTGACCAATCATTTTTCACCTTTTGATGCCATACTTACAACTGAAAATCAAATCTTTGAACTTCCCAACAGGATAGAATTTTCTGCTCTGATAAGACAAAAATATCCCAAGCTAATTTTCCATACAATTATTTTTCATTTTTTTTAACTCTATGCGCCCAAGCATTTTGTTAAACAGTTATCCTTCTGTTGTTTTGAATATTATATTCAGTTTGTTTCACCAGTTGAAAAATTGTTTTGATTCGATACATTCATAACGTAGTTCATTCACATATTCCAATACATAGCACATATACTTCCAGCACTTCAGATTAAGCATTTAACTCAGCAGATATAATATCCAGCTCAAAAATTAATATTAAATAGTATTTTCAAGATATTGGCATTAACAGCATTCAATGGTAATGCATGGCTAACCTGTAATAAATGCCAGAAATATTCCCGTGAAGGCTTCAAATTCATCCACTCAGCAGCTCGACCCCTTAGTAATTGGCACAGCCCCCAAACATGAATTCGTGACAATTATAAAGGATAGTACGGCGGCCCTAGAAGCTCGGCTGCAAAGCTTGGAACCGTTATCTCTTCTCAAATCAGATGCCAACCCTTTTTTGGTTATTCTTGCGACCTTCGACCATGCCTTAAATATTATGGGTACCTTAATATGGTGCGACGACTCCCAAAGAATAATTAAATACTCCCGACCTGGCAGCGGCTCTTCTATTCAGCCCATTATACATGTCTTCCAATCATTAATCGTGGAACTCTCACATAGTATTAAGTAGCTTACTTGCGTATGATTTATTGGAGGCCACATGGTAGTATAAGGGAGCGCTTGAATATATTACTGCATCGACTCTTTTCCTCTGACCCGACTCTCCATACTTCTACCGCGTCAGATAATTATCGGCCTCTATAGGCCCGCGAACCTTCCGATAGGTCCCTTGCCCCAGAGATTAGTTACCCCTGTCCCCATGCTGCTTAATACAAATTTCTGCTTAAAATTAAGCATTTCTGCTTAAAATTAAGCAGTTAAGTGTCCCCATGCAAATATATTATTAATGAAATTTGGATAATTTGAAATCTTATTCTATTTTAGTGAAGGAGCAACTGCTTAAAAATTACAAATAACCTTTGTAAAATTTGGGGGGCTGGAAATAAGCGGTTGCTGCAAATGACAAAAAATTGACATCTGACATCACATATTAATTTCCCTCATTTTTTATATTATTTCATTTTTTCACTCCTAATTTATCTTTCCCGCACAAAAATATTAGTTACATTTTTTTTTGCCCAAATCATTGTTGTTGTTGCTCTCCCTCTAAATACAATTTTCTCAGGATACATATTATACAAATCAATTAAGGTATGTTATGTTGACTGGTATAACATGATTTATATTTGTTGCAGTTGTTATTTGGTTGAAATTGTTTTAAAACTGTAGAATCTCAAATCTGTATTCTTCAATGTTTGATGATTTATATTTGCTGCAGTTGTTATTTGGTTGAAATTGTTTTAAAACTGTAGACTCTTAGATCCGTATTCTTCAATGTTTGTTGTCCTTCAATCATAAATTTCATGTTTTTTTTTTATTATTTTAGTGGTTGAAGTTACATCCAATGCTCTAAACTGAACCATAAACCAACATTTTCCATCTTAAATTGTTATTCCAATATCGGGCATCTGAAGGGACCAACAACCCCTTTTTCTTGAGATTTATAGTCAAGTTATATCCTTGTGCAGACTTTGGCTTGGGGGATGGGGGCACCTTATAATCTGCATGTCTTCTTCTTTCAGATCCACAAACATGACTGGAGCTTTATAGGTTCTCCCTGTTCCCTATACACACATTCACAATCCTCTTTCTGGAGGATAAAACATTTATTATATATACTCAAAAACACCAATACTTTATATATGCATGTTATTAAATTAGCCTAAATTAGAACTATTGTAATTATTTTTAAATTTATAATTTAATATAATTATAATGAACCAAATATTTGCAATAAAAATTATATTATGTGTAAGTTTATTCACAACACACACAATTGAAAAAAATAAAAATAAATTGACTGCTTAAAAATAAGCAAGAAAAATAAGCTGAAAAATTAGTTCATGGGGCCACCAGCTCCACAAAAAATTCCTAAAAATATTGAGCAGCGGCTGCTAACAAAAATAAGCTATGCAGCAGCATGAGGACATGCTCTTATTCCTGCTAACGTTACACCTTCAGCAGTATTGCCATTTTACTTGGTATTAATATTGCGACCTCCTTCTATCAATCGTACCAATCTAAATAAAGGTGACACGAGCTATGAGTTTGCCCATAAATATCATACAAATCACCTGATAATAGAACTCTCTAGGTCGTATGATCATTAATTAAACATATAAATGGTACGACTTCAGCACTAGGATGGCATGGTTATATTGGAGAGAAATTAAAATAACAATTTAATCCAATCACCAGTTAAGTACTCCAAGGTGTACGGTCATCAATTGAAATAGGACAGACTCTAAAGATCGAAGGTGTAGTCGTACCTAGGAAATTCATATAAGATTTTTTTTTTAAATAGGCCCAAGATAGAATGAAAGATTAGGAAAGCATGAAAGAAAAAATATGTTAAAAAAAATTGTATTTAAGAAAGCTTATCCAAATATAAAGCAAATAGCTAATAAACTAATTATTTGCATGAATAAATGCAACAAGATAAAAACATGCTAAGTAAATTTAAGTGAGCATTAAAAAAAAAAAAAATTACACTAATACCCCCCTAGAGTGCAATTTAGGAGAAAAACTTATAGAAGCAACAAAGATGGGTCCTGACAACAAGGCCATGTTAGGTACCCATGTAAATATCAAATACCCCCCACAAATAGAGAGAGAATATAAGAGAATGATTAAGTAGCCCCCCCAAGAATATCCAATGGTAGATGCTCGAAACTGGATGGAAAAAATGGTCCACAATCGTTGAATCTTTCTCCCCTTAGGAAGAAACAAAACCAAAGTTGAAAATAATCTATCTCCCAAATTCTAAATGGAATATATAGGAAGAAAGTGCAAAATGTATGAAGTCTCTGAAATCGGCTCAAGTATCCATGTATTGATGTTGAAAGTAGTCACAATCGAATTAGGTGTTCTAGGCTACAATGTTGAAGATGACAAATTAGAATCTTCTAGAGACTGATGTAGGGCATAATCCAAAGACAATGATAGTTTGACAATAGTTGTGTAATGACTGCCATCAAAGAGGAGAGATAACCCCTCAAATGTGTCCTCCAAATCTAAAATATGTCTCCATAAACAAGTCTAAAACTCTTGTCAATAGATCATCCCAAAAAGTTGAATCAGGAAGACTATGGATGCCCTGTTGCAAGAAGTTAGGGGAAGCTATCGAAGAAGCATAACTGGAATCTAAATCTGCAATAGGTGAACTGTTGATAGGGTATCAATAAACTGATCATCCATACAAGATGTGTCCATATTAGATGAGGCAACATAAGTCTCAATATCATTCACAATAACCCAGTTCTCCAAAGAAACATCACTTTTAGATGAAGATTCAATATCCCCATACAACTATTGGATGATGATCCAAACAATAAAGGGGCAAGTTCGGTGTGCTCTATGTGATGTAGAGTATCCTCAGAAATAGTAAGACACGTATTAGTTCATAGCCTATGTCATTATTATTAAACCATGTGTTATTTTCATCATAGTCACTTGGCTTAGGAATGAGTCCAAGAAGATAGGGTAGTAGATCCCACTTCAAGGTAATGAATTTTTTTATCCCTTGTTTCCAAAACAAAAGCTATCTAAAGTTAGCCTAATAATAGAATGATGAAAATGTTGTTTAAGAGACATGATTAACCCCCCCATAAATGGAACTTTATCTCAGTTCATGATTACAAAGTGCATGTATAATCTTGTTAGAGTAATTGGACATTTACTTTATTACTTAAACAATATTTGTTTAATTACGTAAAGTTCCCTTTTACCTCTTTTTCACTTAAGCTAACATTAGGTGCATAATAATTAATTACTTTATTAATTATTATTGTGCAAGCCTAGGGTTTTCCTTTTTAGGGTTTTCATCTATATATGGTTGAAAACTATCTTTTATATCATTATTCATTTTTACATTTTGGGTGAATACATTGCTCCACATTCTTGAGCATTTTCTTTGTTGCTTCTCTTTGCTTCTCCTTGTAACAGGTTATTTGTTTGTAGAGGTCACTAGGCTCCTATGAAGTCGTATCTTCTCAACTCCAACATGGTATTAGAGCTTCAAATCTACAGCTACTTTTTCTTGTTTTGAGTTTTTTGCATTGGAAGCAAATCTAGGGTTCTAAGGTTTCTTCTTGTGGATTTAGCATACTCTAAATTTTAGGTTCACTTTGGGCCCAAACGGACAGTGCCATTGGCTTCGTAGCACCCAAAAACCCCTAAATCGATTGTCAAATCGTCGATTTTGATAACAATCAACCAGGGATGCAAAAACAAATTTAGGGTTTGGCCGTACGGCCCCCGCAACAAAAAAAATCGCAAAAAATTTTTTTAAAAAACAAAGGTTTTTTGATTTTTTTTCCGTGGCCCGTTCAAAACGTTGGTCGTCACCCATCCGCCACCAAGCGGCCACCAGCCACCACGCATACACCGGCGCGTCACCCTGTCCACCGCCAAGCTCCGACCCCGCCGCGCCAACCAGCCCATGTGCCGCTCCGCCCAACTCGGTCACTCCGGTCGCCACTCCGCCCAACTCGGTCACCACCCCAGCTCCGCTAACACCCTCCCCGTGCTGCTACGTCCGCTCCGAGCTCGCCGAGCTCACCGCCAACACCAACAGCCGACTCCGCGGGCTCAGCCGACCCCTGTCGGCCCCTCCAGCCCCCGCGAGTTTCAAACCCCGATGCCAGATCCCATGGGTGACCGCAGGTTAACTGCCCCAGCCCCCTGGTCCGCCTAGGCAACCAAGGGCTATTTTTTTTAGCTCCCAGGTGCTAAAAGGGGTCTAATCGGGCATTTTATGCTCTCTCACAAAATCGGACATAACTCAGGTGTTTTAGCTCGGTTTTTCGAATAGAAAGAGGCGTTGGAAAGATGGTTTTGGCACCGATCTGATGGTGTAGGTATTTTTTAAAAAAATTTACCAGTCTAGATATTTTTTTCCAATCAAATTGAGGTCTTCTTTCTTCACTTCCGAAGTCATAGAAGGTGCAAACGGACTCCGTTTTTCAAACTCGAATAGGCATTGGAAAGCTCTCAACATGCTCTATTCAGTGATGTGATTTATTTTATCAGAATTTTCACCAATTACATGAGAATTTGTTTTGAAGTATTTTTTTCTTATGCATTGCTTCGTTCTTCTCCGTTTGTACTAGGGTTTGGGTTTATCTTTTGTGGGGGGTGTTTTTCTCTTGCTTTCTGTTATTTATATCAAAAAACCAGAACACCAAAACTCTCAAAAATACAAACCCTTCTACATCTTCTGTCTATTCTGAAAGATCACATAATAATAAAAAACACAAGCAGGTACAGGTGCAGGGTTTCATGGTAGACTCTTCAGTTGAGCTACTCACATCACATAATTATCACACTTGGAAGTCTCACATGATGAGGCTACTCAGGTCATGAGGGTTATGGTCTTGTTTAGATGAGGTTCAGCCTCAGTTGCAGCATCCTTTTGAGATTATGCAGCACAAGAACAAGATGGATGAGACTATGGGTTTTCTATGCATGCATGTTTCAGACAGTCTTTTGTTTCACCTTGATGCTTTGCTCACTCCTTGAGCCATGTGGTTGAAGTTTGAGACACTTTTTGGGGCCATTAATGAGTTCCGCAGATTACAGATTGAGGCAGAGCTGACTTCATTGTTACCTGATTCATTTCCCACTATTGAGGATTTTTTGAACAAGTTCAAAACTATCCACACTGTTTTACAAGGTTGTGGCAAGAACAAGACAGACACAGAGTGCATTTACTTGATTCTTTCAAAGCTTCGTGGTCCATTTCAGATATTTGCTTCCTCCTTCTACTTCACCATGGATGGTCTGGATGCCTGTTTTACCATGCCTACCTTTGATTTGTTTTGTGAGCGTTTGTCTTGGGAACAGTCTTACCTTTCTCAGATGGATATGCTCTCAGGATCAAAGAGCAAAGCATTTGTTGCTCAGTCACCGAGGCCCAAGAAATATTTTGCAGGCAGTGAGCATTCCTCCAAACCGCCTCCTAAGTCTGATTCTAAACCACCATTTAATCCAAAACATGAGAAATCTTCGAAGTCTGGTGAGTCTTCCTCCAAGACTAAGGAGAAATCAAGAGACACTTGCAGTTTCTGTGGCAAGCAAGGCCATCTAGTTTCTAGGTGTTGGAAACGATTAGAGGCTTTAGAGGATGCCATGTAGCAGCAACACATCTCCTCACCACAGTCTTCTTCCTCTTCCACCACAGGAAAAGGTCATGCTCTCATTGCTAGAGCATCGACCAATGGGTCCACTTGGATTTTAGACTCTAATGCTTCTCACCGTATGACTCACACTTAACAGTTGGTCACTTCTCTTGCCTCTTGTGGTACTTCACAGATTGCAGTGGGTGACTCTTCACAGCTTTCCGTCTTGGGTTCAGGTTTTGTCTCTTTGGATGGGGGCACTCTACAGGATGTTTTGGTTGTTCCTGACATCTCGATGAACCTCTTGTCCATTTATCAGATTTGCCACTCTGGCTCTGGTAAGACAGTTGAGTTCTCACCACATGATGTGGTTATTCAGGACCTCCATGACTCTAATTTGGTTGTGGCTACTAGTAGTGTTGATACTACATCTCATCTTTACAGATTTGATGGATTTGCGCCTTCTGAGGGTACAGGTTCATCTCTTATAGCACATGCAGATTCAGTGAGTAAGATTTGGCATGAGCATTTGGGCCATGCCAATTATAGATATCTTCAGCAGATGAGTACACAGTCACTTGTTTTTGGTCTTCCACAGATTTCCTGCACTTACGATGTTTGTCATGGTTGTGTGCTTGGCAAGCATCACAGGGATCCCTTTCCGAAGGGAAGTACCACTCATGCTTTGGCACCCTTGGACTTGATTCATAGTGACCTCATGTCATTTCCCACTCCTTTTTTTTCAGGGGCCAAATATGTACTCACATTCATTGATGACTTCTCCAGACGCACATGGTTGTACTTTCTTAAGTACAAGTCTGATGTCTTTGATTCCTTTGGTGTCTTCAAGACATTAGTAGAGAAGCAGTCTGGTCTTTCTATCCGGCGGATACGTACAAATAATGGGGGGGAGTATGTGAATCAGGCCTTCAAAGATTTTTGCACTGAGCATGGTTTGCAACATCAATTTTCTGTTCCCTACACCCCTCAGCAGAATGGTATCATTGAGCGAAAGAACAGGACTTTACGGGAGATGGCTAATTGTATGATTCAGTCCAGGTCCATGGATTTGTCTTTTTGGGTTGAGGTAGTCAATTGTGCCAACTATATTTAGAATCGCATGCCTCACAAGGCGATTCGACATATGACTCCCGAGGAGGCTTGGTCTCATGACAAGCTTGATATTTCATCATTTTGAGTATTTGGTAGTGAGGCATGGGATTTTATTCTTGATGCTCAAAGGAGAGCTATGGAGCGGAAGAGTCAACCCCTCATTTTTGTCGGCTATTGTGAGGATGTTAAGGTGTACAAGTTGTTTGATCCTGATTCCAGAGAGGTTCTATTCTGACGGGATGTTCAGTTTGATGAGCGCCTTCCTCCAGCTGATACCCTGTCTCCAGTGTCCACTTCACTACCTACTCCATCCACTGCAACTCTTTAGGATTATTTTGAGGATGCTTCTAATGAGGATATTGATGATTCCCCATCTCCACCTCCACTTGCTCCACCTTAGAGGCCCAAATGGGCTCGATTTACTATTGAGGCAGCAGGATCTATGGTCGATGATCCTTCAAACACTCGTCGCACCCGTTCTCATACTACAGGTTCTAGTCCTTTGACTCATGCTCTTTCAGAGGATCCTCAGAGGTTTTCAGAGGTGACAAGTCACCTTGAGTGGGATAGTGCTATGGAGGAGGAGTATTCTTCTTTGATGAGGAATAATACATGGGATCTCTATCCCCTTTCTAAGGGCAGAAAGATGGTTCGGTGCCGATGGTTGTATCGCACCAAGTGTGTTGTTAATGGTTTTATTGATAAGTGCAAAGCATGTCTTATTGTGAAGGGTTTCTCACAGGTTGAGGGTATTGATTACTCTGAGACATTTGCCCCTGTCGCCAAGATGTATTCTATTTGTTTTGTACTATCACTTGCAGCTTCTAGAGAATAGCTCATTTTTCGAATGGATGTGAAGTGTGCCTTCTTGCATGTTGACCTATAGGAGGAGATCTATATGGAGAAGCCTTAGGGATTTGTTCATGATACTTCTTTGGTTTGTAGACTTTAGTATTCCTTATATGGTCTCAAACAAGCTCCTCGGGCTTGGTATGAGAAGATGGACTCTTTTTTGCTCTCCACTGGTTTCACTCATTTTCATTCTGATCACACGATCTATATTCAACTTCTTGAGGGTGAGATCTTAATTCTTGTGCTATATGTTGATGATCTTCTCATCACAGGTAGCTCATCCTCTATGATTCAGAATTCTCAGCTAGCCTTGATGGAGCAGTTTGAGATGACAGATCTCAGCCTTCTGCACTATTTTCTTGGTCTTCAGGTGATTTAGTCTTCAAAAGGGATCTCCATTTACCAGCAGAAGTATTCTCTTGATATGCTTCAGTGCTTTGGCATGCTTGATTGCAAGCCTACCCCCACACCATTTCAGTCAGGGGTTGTCTTGACTACTACTTGCCCCACTCCTTTAGTAGATTCTACACTTTACAGGCAGTTGGTTGGTAGTTTGTTGTACCTAACTCACACTCGTCCTGATCTTTCCTTTGTAGTTGGTCTTATCTCTCAATTCTCACATGATCCTCATGAGAGTCATTGGCAAGCTTCCAAGCGTATTTTGAGGTACATTCAGGGCACCACTTCATATGGCATTCACTACAAATCAGGGGATCCTCAAATTGTTGGCTACACTAACTCAGATTGGGCTGGTGATGTCAATGATCGGAAGTCTACTTCTGGATTTGTTTTCTGTCTTGGCTTTGGTCTTATCACATGGTCGTGCAAGAAGCAGACTGCTCATGCATTATCATCTATAGAGGTTGAGTACTGAGTTGTTGTGCTCGCTAGTCAGGAGATTTTATGGCTTCATCAGTTGATGACTGAGTTTGGTTTTCCTCCTGATAGTCCCATGATTCTTTAGTGCAACAATTAGAGTGCTATACACATTTTGTGCAACCTGGTGGAGCATCAGCGAACGAAGCACATTGAGCTTCATAAGCATTTCATCATACAATTGATTCGGGATGGTTCTCTCATCTTGGAGTATATTCCCACTACCGAGCAAGTTGCAGACATCTTCATGAAACCTTTTGCATCTTCGCGCTATCTTCAGTTGCGCTCTATGCTTGGGGTGAAGGAAGTTGTCCTTGGGGGGTCTTTATGAGGCCTTCCTTCCTTCATGTTTCTTTCAACATGTTCTTCTATCTCTTTTTGGAGAGGAGTTTTTCCCACTGGGTTTTCTCCTTTTCTCCATTTCATAAAGATTTCTTCGTACTTGGGTACCTGATCTGGCCTTGTTGTCGGGACCCATTTCTTTTGCTTTCAGTAGTTTCTTCTAGGTTTTAGCTTCTCCCTAAATCTAACTTAAGGGGGGGTGTTAGAGTAATTGGACATTTAATTTATTAATTAAATAATATTTGTTTAATTACATAAAGTTTCCTTTTACCTCTTTTTCACTTAAGCTAACATTAGGTGCATAATAATTAATTACTTTATTAATTATTATTGTGCAAGACTAGGGTTTTCCTTTTTAGGGTTTTCATCTATATATGGTTGAAAACTATCTTTTGTATCATTATTCATTTTTACATTTTGGGTGAATACATTTCTCCACATTCTTGAGCATTTTCTTTGTTGCTTCTCTTTGCTTCTCCTTGTAATAGGTTATTTGCTTGCAGAGGTCACTGGGCTCCTATGAAGTTGTATCTTCTCAACTCCAACAAATCCCCCCAATAATGAATGCAAATAACATAGAAAGAAACTTCTCATTTGCATATAGTGACATGCAAGAAACATGAAATTACATGCAACTAAAAAAGATGTTGATTTGGTGACACGAGAGGATGCTTTGACTTTCTCAGCTAATTCAAACGTGATGGTGATTCCATATATTCGATCCAAGAGGCTGCAAAACATACATGCAACACACATGTAACTAAAAAAGCAGATGTTAAACCCTCAAAATCTAGTTTTTTTCACAATTTTTTTATTCTCCAAATCATTTGAGGATGCAAAAGAAGAGCATACTATTTTTCTACAAAAAAAAAATATTTGCACTCAATATTTCTAAAAAGCAATCCTATCAATCCATGAAGGCTCTTATACCATATAAGATTCTTTTAAATACACCCAAGATAGAATGAAAGATCAGGAAATAATGAAAGACAAAATACGCTAGAATAAATTATATTCTACTATATAGCAAATGAGTGTGTGTGTTAAAAATATACAGATAGCCATTGATTTATATAGAGCAAGGCAATGCATGAGGTAACTCAAGATCTCACAGAGTTCAACTGGAGTTATTCTATGCAATCATGAGGTAACTCAAGGTCTCACATAAAGCATGGACTTCAACTAAAGTTAGCCTATGCAATAAAGCAGGAATGTTTATCTAAGAAGGAAATCTTATCCAAATCTAGAGAAAATAGCTAATAAATTAATTACTTGCATGAATAAATGCAGCTAGATAAAAACATGCTAAGTTACAAGCTTAAGTGAGTGTAAAAAGAGAATCTTTTACACTAATAATTCAATCTTTTCATAATACTACAAAAACACCACTAGCATTACTAATATAACTTTACTAATTTGCAAATCCATAATTTTTAAATTGCAACTCTGGAAATTTATTAACAATGTAGCTCTTGTACCATCTTTGAACATGACTATCAACAATCATCCAGGAAGGGTTTTTGACCTCCGAAAATGATATCCTTCATGAAGAATTTCATCTTCACAAAGTTTTAAACACAACAAAACTTTTTTCCAAAATATTCTCACATACTCAAAGAAAACCCAAAACTCACTTTTGTTCTCTTTTTTTAACTCCCCACACAATTTCTTGAAATCCTCCATATTAACTTTTTATTTACTTTTTTTTTTAAATTATAAACTTTAGTTCACCGAAAAAGTAACTTTATTAATTTAATTAACTTTGATAAGTGGGAGGTATTTTCCATAGCATGTCAAATTGTGATATTTCTATTAGGATTCAACCGTGTAGTTTTATGAATCAAACTCATTGACCCATGTTTCATGAGAAGTGGTTCACACGAACCCATCTCTCATGATAATGAATGATCCACTTAGCACTCATTGTATCTAGGTGATGCTCATAGAGGTGAAACACTAGGCCTTTCTGGGACGTCACCCATCCCAATATTACTCCAGCTCAAGCATGCTTAAGCATAGAGTTTTCCCCAAGGTTAAGCCCACTTAGCTTGCAACCCCATTTGCAAAACCTTCAACAAGTGTTGTGCATTATGAAACATTCATTATAGAGCCCCTTTAGCTCATTAGTTGTTAAGTAGGAGGTATTTTCCACAATGTGTCAAATTGTGATATTGCTATCAAGATTCAACTGTTTAGTTTTAAGAGTCAAATTCATTGACCCATGTTTCATGAGTAGCGGTTCATAAGAACCAGGGAAAACTTTAGTGGTGAATTCTAGTAATCGAGCAAATCAAAATTGTTGAATTCTAGGAATCCAGCAGGGTGTTCAAATCGCTCGGATTTCACAAACTATTGGTCCAATGCATATCCATTTGCTAGCGGGTTTTTTTTACGAGGCATGTTTAGCCAATAAATTCGCTATAACAGACTACGCGTTTCCAATGGACTGATTAATATTTTCTCCTGGAATCTCGAGGAGTATGTCGTAAAACACCAACATATTTGCCAATACTATTAAAACAACATTACATGAGGACCCATTTCGCCAATTAAAATTTACAAATAGTTGCTTGTGAAGACCCATTTCTCCAATTAAAATTTATAAATAGTTGCTTATGAGGACCTATTTCGCCAATAATACTTAAAAATAATTACATTTGAGGACACATTTCACCTTGAAAATTACAAGGTATCATTGTATAAGCACGTGGGATTCACCAAATTTTTAACATACCATTTAAAAATCATGCGAAATTTTCCAAATATGGATTGATATAAATACAATTGAAACTGTTATTTGTTCTTACACATTTTTTTCGGTTCTAAGGTTCTACTTCTCGATTCAAAAGTCAAAGAAACCCGAAAATGTAGACTCAAAGGTGAGTGATCATTTCTTCATACTATTATTAGTTATTAGTTATAATAATAAGATTTCTTTATCTATTTTCCATTCTTACTTCAGTCTTAAACATGATTTTGAGTAGGGAATGGGATCTATATTCTCTATCGGTTTGTCCTTAAACAAGAAGACATTTTTTTCAATTTTATTCGAAGTGAGATATCAATATGTTGAGCAGCAAGGGTAAGACTCCTAAGGGTAATGAAGAGACTAGGAGGCCATCAAAATGCCCAAAACGTGGAGGTACCATACAATCTTACTTTGGAATTGGCAAAGATTCTAATCCATCAGATCAAGGTGGAGCTACACCATCAACTCTTACACCAAATATTATTGAAGATGGCATTGACAATACCTCATCGCCACAGGAAGGTCAAGGTGAGATTGTCATTGAGTTAAATCAAAATGTATCAAATTTGGATGGCAATACCGTAGAAGATGTTCCAAGGGATACCTTGGCTAGCCAGAATGATATAATTGACTTGGATGAGGATGATGTTGGTAGCAAGAAAGGAAAAGGCGAATCAAAATTGGGGCATGAGTGGGAAATGACAAGGAATTTTTAAATTGGTTGGTTGTCGAAGTACCCATTCCTTGAACCAGTGGAGGTATCAAACGAAAACGATATTGAAAGGGAAACAGAGGTCAAATGTAATATTTGTAGTTGGAAATGTGGAAGAGACAAGATGATGCAGCTAAAGCTTGACACTATAGAAAAGCATATCGGTAAAGTTTACAAAAAAAAAAATCATAGACGAAAAGGAACAATTAGTCGTACGATGGAAATCAAAGGAAGAATGTCTTCATGTTAAGTATGCCGCAGATTATGGAGAGCATAACCATAAAATTTCGAAGATTAAAAAATGTGAAGGTACACTTGAGGCTCATTTTGGAAAAGCCATGGCAGCAAGAAATCTATCAAAAACTATTCAGATGAGTGTTGTTTTTCATATTTTGTCCAGGGGGCGTCCTATGATAGACTACCCAGAATATTTTGATTTATTATCTTATTTGAGTGTTCCCCACTTTCCCTTCTCACATTGGTCAATAAACATTGGATGGGAATGGGCGAACTGTCTTGCTGTAGTGGAAAAGCAAGATTTAAAGGAGAAAGTAAAAGAGTCAAATTTCATTGCATTATCTTTAGATGAAGTTACTATGGTAGATAATACTTCTTGGGTTTGTATGCATTTGTATACTGTAGAACAACATGTTCACCAAGATCATCTTCTTTGTGTTCATAAAATGAAGGACAGTTCAACATCGCAAAATCTTTTTGAACTAGTCAAGAAATCTTTGAATGAAATTGTAGGTATGGATGAGTTGACAGTTGCCAAAAAGTTGGTGTGTGTAGGAGTTGATGGAGCTGCAGTGATGCAAGGTCAAAGGATCGGTCTTTACACAAATTTAAAAACTACTTGTGCACCATACATGCTTGGCATTCACTACATGACCCACATAATGAATTTAGCATTCAAAATTGGAAGCAAGTTTCTTACTGTATCAAAAGTTGAAATCTAGTTCGCGAGATCCATGCATACTTCTATCGAAATCCCAAACATTTCCTTGCATTTCAACATTTTGTTGAGGGAATAACACCTGAAAACAAGCTTCTCAAGGATGTTGATACCAAATGGATCTCCCTGCATGGACGAGCGCAACGAGTTCTTTCAGAATATCAATCCTTGATTGGAGTGATGTACAAGAAAGACAACACAGTAGACAAAGCTCTTGACCTCTTACATAGGTTAAGCGATATAAAGACACTCTTGACTTTAGCTAGTCTTCTCCCCATGCTGGATGAGATGAACAATCTTGTGAAGAAATCCCAAGACAAAACTATGTATATTTATGAATATGTCAATCTACGTAAACTTACATGCTTGGCCCTCGAT
This sequence comes from Sequoiadendron giganteum, assembly GCA_007115665.2. Taxonomy (NCBI): domain Eukaryota; kingdom Viridiplantae; phylum Streptophyta; class Pinopsida; order Cupressales; family Cupressaceae; genus Sequoiadendron; species Sequoiadendron giganteum. Next base: position 46,476,822 of record CM021101.1, read on the forward strand.
CATCTATATCTAGATCTAACACAAGAAGGCGCAAATTATTTGATGTGGCAAAAATTATTGATTTGAATAATCCTGATAATTATTTACAATTTAATGCAAGCGGGCACTTATGTATATGTGTACGTGGATATGAGATACCAATGTACCATTGTAAGACAGCCAGGCACTCTAGAAGAGAAGTACCTATTAATGAGGAAGATTTTAATGGCATTGTTAAATATGTTAATGATAATTTGAAGGAAATTGCAAAATCTTTTTCCTCAAAGAATCGTGAAAGATTCCCTCGACATGAAATACTTGAAGCCATGGGTATTGTGTATCATCAATTTTGGGTAAACCGAGATAACCCAAAATATTTTCATGATCAAGTAAAAATCTTGATCGAATGGTTTTCGAAAGAGGTAACATACAATGAGTAGACAATAGAAGGAATTTTAAATGAAAATAAGCTTAGAAAGCAATGTAGGAGTTTTGCAATAGCTATGAGGGACCGGTATAAATCCATGGGCAAGGAGAGGGCCTTTGAACCAGGATCAATAAAAATTGTTTGGACAAGCTTAGGTCAGAGTGAAATATTGTGTGGTTCAATGTCAGAATATTTCAAACTTTTTGATTTAAGTCAAACAATGATATTGGGTTTGGTGGAGGATGAGAGAGTTTTCAGTACATTGGGGTTTTTGAAATCAAAGTTAAGAAACAAACTAGACAAGAATTTGGAAAATTCCTTGAGGATAAAAGGAACTACGTATAATGTCAAAAAAATTCCTTTTGAAAGGACACTCACAATCTGGAGGTCCACATGTGAAAGACAAGGGACCGGGTTGTGCAACATAAGTGTCACTGGTACTTGTGGCAGTGGTAGTGGTAGTGGGCCTAGGACAGATGACAATGGTATTGAAATTGACACAAATCACACAATGAATGTTGAATTTGAGACACAGGTCGAAGAAAGTGAAGAGCAGACTCAGAATCAAGATGGCTCTTTTACTTTATCTCAAGATGAGCATCGATTTGAGGACCCTGAATCTGTTTGGGAAATGGAAGAGAATTAGTAGGTTTTAGGTATTTTTATTACACTTCATGAATCAGTTTCCATTGTTCCAAAGTCCAAACTGTAGTTGATGATATTTTATATTGTATTCAATGAACATTGAAATTGTGAATCATTGCACTTCACGATATCTTATTTTATATTGCACTCAAGCACTGCATGAATCATATTCCAAATCGTAGTTGATGATTTTTTATATTGTATTCAAATAAATTGTGAATCATTGCACTTCAAGTTCAGGATATTTTATTTTATATTGCACTCCATGATATTTTATCTTATATTGCACTTCATGAATCATATGCCAAAGTCAAACTGTAGTTGATGATATTTTATAAATTATATAGTAATCCATCATCCATGAAATTGTGATATCAAAATTTAAATTTGATCTCTTAAAAGGAAATTTATTTTTTCTTTACAAAGAAACTAGCCTCCACCGGGTCCACCCCACTTATCTTCCACATATCAATAATCACAAAAATAAACGACACTTTGATTTTATGATTCATAAGTTATGAACAATGCAAATTATAGAAATGTGTGTGACAAGATCCATATTTTAGCCTACATTGCATCCATAAACAAATTTGAAATTTTGTAGTGTCGCAGTCCTTCCCCCATTTCTAAACAAATTCAATACCATCGGCCTAGCAATGCTTCATCGGTGGAACCCCCATCATAGTCTCATCGATGGCCCGATGAAAATAGCTCACAACATGTATCGGTGTAACAATACTCTATCAGGTTGACTCCTAAGGTGCTCTCTCGATATACCGATAGAGTCAAGTTGTCAACAAAAGTAACCATGAATTATGACCATGGGCATGAATTATTGAATTTAATCAATAATCACAAAAATATACCACACTTTGATTTTATGAACAATGAAAATTGTAGAAATTTGTGACAAGATCCATATTATAGCCTACATTCACATTCCATCCATAGAAAAATTTGAAATTTCATAGTGACGTAGTCTTAAGTCCTTCCCCCATTCCTAACAAAATTCAATACCATCGGCCTAACAATGCTTCATCGGCGGAACCTCCATCACAGTCCCACCGATGGCCCAATGAAAATAGCTCACAACCTAGTATCGGTGTAACAATACTCTATCGGGCTGACTCCTAAGGTGCTCTCCTTATATATCGATAGAGTCAAGTTGTCAACAAAATTAACCATGAATTATAACCATGGGCATGAATTATTGAATGCACAAAGTATATTGGGGGAACTATGGTGCATCGGGGAAACATTATCTGGCATCCCACTGATAGAATGAAGGATAGGTGTCAATCGATGGAGAGGGTGGCTATCGGTGAAAGGTTAATGTGACATCCCGGGGCATCATGTTGTGGTGCATTTATGAACCAAAATTGAATTGAATTATATCACAAGTTGATCGCATAGTTGTTACAAAATCCTGGAAGATTTCGCTTAGGGCAGAAGCAAAAAGGAAAAAACTTGGAGTTCTAATGCAGCAAAGACTGATGGACTGTGGAGGCGGCTCGGTGAGACTCACGTAAGTACTTCAGACCCAGATGAGAATCTATTTTCATCAAAAGCTTAAAATTTAAATAATGGAAGAGAGTACAGACAAACCCAAAGATAAAAAATAGAAAACCGAAAAGCCTAAGAGACTCCTAAATGAAGACCTGATAGATCAATGCCCTGGGTTGGGGCTGAGACCCAAGAGGAGTGCTCAAATGAATCCTTCCATGGATCGACTATGGGACAAACATAATGGCTTAGAGGATATTTGGACACTGCAACGAGGGTAAGACCTCTTCATGTACCATTACAAAAAACAATTTAGGTTTCAACTAGTCTGCAATCCATGGAGTTTGAACCTGGGAAGACTTGTGGTGCCCAATGTGTTTGTGAATGTAGAGCTAATTAAAGCTCTTGCTATTAGATATGACCCCAAGAAAAGAACTATTCAGTCACATGGCAGGGGTGAAATGCTTTTTATTTATAGGGATCTCATTTCTAATGTATTTCAGTTAGAGTGTTCATTGAATTTATCATTCATGATCAAAGATCTCTTGACAGAGTATCGCCAGATGGATACCAGCTATAAGAGATGGAAATTATCTTTGCATAGGCCCAAGGATGAAGGAGGCCAACTCAAGAGGTTCTCTAATAGTGAAAAGCCTCCTTTTCATGAAGATTTGTTCGAAGAGTATTTCCGATAGACCTATTATTCAGCTGGTCAAGTTTTGGGAGTAGAGGTTCCGCCTCTCATGTTGATTTCCCCAATGGTCTTAGCTATAGACATATAGAGCAAGGATGCCAGACCATTTTATTATGCTAGCTACTTGGCCAATGCCCTACATCGAGGGCTTGAAAAGATTACAAATAATATTGATAATATTAATTTTGAACACTATTCTTTGCTTATGCATTTGCTATTGTACGAGGGACAAGTCAGAGGGGTCTGGAGTGAAGAATTAAGGATAAAAGATACAAATGAAAATGGAGATTTTAAACCTGTACAAATGTGGACTTCATTGTGGGACAACCGATTTGGTAGGTCTCATTACCTTTATTTTGAATATTTTTTTGTAAAACCATTGATGAAGTTGTTGGGGTATCCGTGCAATTATAACCTATCCCCAAAAGTACAAAGATTTCTAAGACCAAAGGAAAATGACCAGAGAAATAAAGTGAATCATAACTGGGGAGACTAGTATGCTTTCCCTGATTATATAGTGATAAGGTTTTATGGGTTCGAAGGGGATCCACACTTGATGCCACGAGTAGTTCCTAACCGAATTGCTTATTTAGAAATTTTGAGGCAATTGGAAAAATCTAATTCCAAACACCTCAAAGGACATAGCAAACAATCAATTATGCCCAACACCTTATGTTTTGGAGACTTTACAGTGGTTGCCAATGAAAGATATGGATAAATTGATGGTAAATTATCATAGTACAACCTACCTCTAGGTGATGTAAGGAAAAAATTTGATGCAAAAGGGTTTATTCACAAGGCGAGATTATCATAGGGGCTATCAGGGTATGAACATTTATTCTCAATTGAAGATGTCATAAGAAACCATGATGAGGCTCCCACCAAGGAAAGAATGGCCGCCTATAACAAGATTATGCTTGCAGAGGAATGGAAGAGAAAAAATATCCCATCTTATTCAAAGGCATTTGGTGAGATACAAGATCTTTTAACAAGAATTGAGAAACTCATCGCTGATGTCAATGAACTAGTAAAGGATGTTCCCCTAGTTGTTTTTGATGCACCTCATGCAACCTATTCAAGAGTACAAGTTGAAGACATAGAGCCCTTGGATTACATACCTTCACAACCTACTGTTGAGGTATGTTTTTCTGTAGATACTGATATAAGTGAAGAAGAGCAGGGTGATGAAGAGGGTGATCAGGTCAAACAAATTAGTGCTCCTGTGATTGCATAGTATGAGCCCCCTCAAGAGAAAAATATTGTAAGATTTGAGGCATCAAATGAACTATCTGATGATGTGAGGGTTGGGGTTGGACAACAATTTGTTTCTGATTGTGATTTGGTAAAAAATCTTCTGAATTTAATTCATTTGTTTATGAATATAAAGGCAGAAAAATGAGACAACAGATATAGGATATCACTCCTAAACATGAGGCAACCACTCTAGAGGAATTAAAAAGGGAGGTAGAAAAGGAAATGGAGTCCATCACTCCTGAAAGAGGAATGGAATTGCTTCAAGAAGCTAGAGTTTTTCTCTTGCCAGGGTTCGATATTAGCTCTTCAATTGTATTTGATAGCTTCAGAAAAAGAGGGGATAAGACAATGAACTTAACAGAAGAAGCAAGTGAAAAAATGTATTCAAGATCTGGGTACAACCCAGACAAAGCCACCTTGCTGATTTGGTCACTGTATCCCCATGATAAAAGACCTGCTATAATTAGTAATCCAAACCAAGTGTTTGGTCATCTCTTGGTTCAACAATTAATGGATACCAACCCTATGGAGACAACAAAATTGAACATAAATATGGAAAAAATTACCAAAGCACAGATCAAAAAACTGATTAAGGAAAATGACAAACTGAAGGAGCTAGCAAATTAGAGAGAAATAACATCTTCCTCCTCCACATCAAAGTTGTACTCCTCATGGATTGAAAAAGATAAGAGAGTGCTTGATGCATTGGCTGATGCAACCTACTGGAAGAATTGCCATATGAAATCCCAGGGAAAATGCAAAGAATTGGAGAAAGAAGTGAAAACCATCAAATATAACACTGTATCTAAAATGATAAAAAGAAATATTCAATAAAATGATGAAATGTGCTAATGAATATTGGAAATTATTCAAACGAACACGCATTGCATTGGTGGAGAATGAACGATTGCAGCCTAGAATGATGGAGAAAAAAAGGAGCTTGTAGATAAGAATGTCATGAAAGGAAAAATATTGCTGCCATATAACAAGCTAGTAGAATCACATAATGGATATCATAACAGGCTTAGGGAAGATTTTGACTACTTTGATTTAGTTCCACTCCCGACACTTCATAATGGCATTGGAAATCCGCGAGAATATGATGATTGGAAGGAAGAGATTGTTGGGCTTCTAACTATTGTGTTGCAAGAAATAAATGACGAGGATATGGTTTTATGGAATATGATATGAAAGAGGCAATCTCTAACGTGGACACCTATGTTGTATATGAGTACATCCATCACCTCTCTGTAGTCAATATGTTTATTAGCCAAATTGTAGATGTGTCAGAATTAGATCCAATGAGACAACCATCAGATTCAGAGTAAGAACACCAGTCGACAACATGATGAGCACCCTATCATGGAGTAGAAGCCTTGAACAAATCTTAGGTGGTCGAGGGCTTCTGCTTGAAGATTAACGGATCGGTGCATTCACCTGCACCATTGTTTTATTTATAATTTGAGTTATGTTTAGTTGTCAAACATCATGAATTTTTGTAAGGGGTTTGTAGCTTGTTTCCTCTCATATATAAGAGAGATCAAGACCCAAATAGGAGATCAATGGATCATCACATCATTTTTAATTAGAATTTAGAGTAGAAATTAGTAAGAAGATAGATAATAGATTGCACCAATTCGCCCATCCATTTCATATCATAAACTATTTTTATAATGCATATCATTTGAACTTTGAAGATCAATACAATGGAGAAGGTTACACATAATTAATGATTTGCTTTCGAGTGTTGAACTATTTTGGATTCATATGCTTATAAGTTATTAACTTATTTGGTTGTCTCCAAAGTGCTTGTTTATGCTATTCAAATTGTGTGTGTGGAAATACATTTAATTTGTCAATACATTGAATTTGAATTCTTCAGGAATAGGGGTTGTGACCATGGAGTTTTAGATTTATTTATGGACATGATCATTGATCAAGTAGTAATGTGGGCCACAAAATGGATATTGTCACACAAATCTTTGTAATTTGTGCTAATCATAAAATCAAATGTAGTGTATTTTTGCAGTATGTGGGATGTGGGTGAGGTGTAAAACTATAAGTTGGTGGATAGTGATCGGTATTTTTAGTCAGAACATAACATAAGATAATAGTTCAACATTCATAACTTAGAAGCTCTACCAAGAATTAAATATAATGAGCTACCAACTCAACATCCATAACTTGGAAGCTCTACCAAGAAGTAAATATAATGAGCTAACAGTTCATCACCTTATAGTTCAAATGATAAAATAAATAATATAGATAATTGAACATCATCACATTGTTGAAGTCTGAAATTGAGCTTTTTAATTGATTTTCACATGGAGTACATATTGGCATTGGCAATGCAAAATCTTGTCAATGCCCAAAGACAAGTCTGCACAGAGCTGAGTTGGAACTTGGAAACTCATATTATCAAAGATTGAAAATTAAAAATCAAGTCACTATATCACCTTTTCTAGCAACTTCCACTTTTCGAGTGGTGGAATTGCCATTTGTTCTAACTGATGTTGTTTGACTTGAAGTTTTGTTAACATTTCATGATTGTAATTGGAAGTGGAACTTGTCTTGAATTCTTCAGTCAATTTTTCATCCAACGTTATCAGTGTTATGATGGAATCCAAATAGTTCACATCTGGGTTATGAGGAAACTAGTCCAAATCAATCTTCCTTGCACCTTCCATCTTCTTTCTAAAACCATCATTTCCAATTAATTGCTCATTTGTGTCAAAAGCCTCTAGAAAACCAAGCTCTGTGCAGTTCCTTACCTTTTCATCCACCACCTTCATCTTGTCTGCAACCAAATGCAAATATTCCTTTATTCCACGCATTCTCAAACACTTTTCAATCATAGATGACAACTTTATTAAGGTTTCAATCTGATTAGTAATCCCTTTTGATTTCAAATCATTGTCACTGGCTTTGTAGACTATTTGTAGATTTCTCTAATTCCAGCATGTTTTTGTTGTCCACTAAATATTTGTTGAGCTTCTTATAATGTTGTTTGATAGCATCAATCAATTGAAACATGTCACATAAATGATCAACCCTCTGCATTATTTCATCCCAAATATTTTGTTTCATATGCCTCACTATATCTCTAAAAAATGTAGATAACTTATTTTGAGAAGACTTAATTTCTTCTTTTGCTTCCATTAGCTCTGTCTCCAATCTTTCATTTGTTTTTCTCTATTTCTCCAATTTTTGTTCCCAATGTGCATTTCCATTCACAATGCTTAGTCTTAATTTTTTTGAAGTTGATTTTTCCTCATAATATTTCTTGTTTCTCTCATCTAGCTTTGTCTCCAATCTTTCATTTGTTTTTCTCTATTTCTCAAATTTTTGTTCTCACTGTGCATTTCCATTTGTAATACTTAGTCTTAATTTTTTTGAAGTGGATTTTTCCTCATCATATTTCTTGTTGCTCTCATCTAGCTCTATCTCCAATCTTTCATTTGTTTTTCTTTGTTTCTCCATTTTTTGTTCCCACTGTGCATTTTCATTCGCAATGCTTAGTCTTAATTTTTCTGAAGTGGATTTTTCCTCATCATATTTCTTGTTGCTCTCATCTATCCTTCACTTCAGTTCATTCACTTCTCTCTCATTTGATTTATCCTCTTTTCTTGTTGATGTAGAGGCAAATTTTATTATTCTTTTTTCTAATTCATTGCTCTTGTTATCTATTGCTTTCCTCTTTGCTTTCTCACTTGCTAGGTCTGCCTGTAACTTTTCTATTTGGATTTGCAACCTTTTCTTTTCCCTATCTTGCTTTAGCAATGATGTGTACACCAATTCATTGTTCTTCTTTGATACATTAATTTTGTCAGTATTTTTTAGGCTAGAAAAATCCAATTGAAAATTGGTTACCTGGTATTCAGATCGATCCATCTGATTTGTTGGTTTGTTTTGAATTGTGGGAACAACAATTGTGTACTCCATGATTTCTTTATTTTTGTCAAATGTGGGTAATACCATGGTTGTTGTAGGCTTTGAAGTTACAACAGACACACTCTCCATCAGTTGCTTCTTTTCTTTTTGATTCAAGTCTGATTTCTTTTTAAACTCTTCAATGAAATCATAACCTGAGGAGGCAGGAAAAATGGAATGCTTGAATGCTGAAGGAATAGGAGTACTTGCAATTGCTAATGATGTTGTAGCCGCACTAACTGGAATTGGGGGAGTGCCTGGAAATAACTCCTTTGTGGTGGATCAACTGATAGTTTGACTTGGACCTATCAAAATTATTTGCCTCTTTTGATTGCCTTGATCACCTGGTGTTTCTGTGGTATCTTGTACTGTTTTCCTCTTGTGTGTAATTTATTTTTGTAGCACATGTTGACCACTATTGGTACTAATACCCATACCATCGCCACCAATGGCACTCCCAGTTGCACTAAGCTGTCCACCAAGGGCATGTCCTAGTTGTGATTATATCTGACCATGAGGATGAGGATTAGAAGCTCTAACAAATTGAGTTTAACTTGTATGCCCTTGGTCTATCTTTTCACCTCCAATCCCAAGGCTAGATTTATCAACTAGTTTTCTATCCTCAACATCTATTACCATCCAAAGGCCTTGTCTTTTGGAGTCTTTAGACCCCAAAGGACCACCTTCATAACTAATTTTTTCAAGTATGACTGCTCCTAAAGTATATGCTGAAGCATATGCTTCTCTTGTGGCCTCACTTAAACCAAGTTTATAATTGGCATGGCTTTGTTCTTCTTCTTCACTATCATCATTAGATTCATCATCACTTCCTTTATTTTCACGTTCATGAGGATGCTCTATATTCCACAATTTGCTAAACTCTTTATCTTCTTCATTAGCTCCATACTTTGCAAGAGCTCTTGGATCACCTAGGTCCTTCGTCATAGACCAAAAGTCTGCAATTTTTTATCGTGACCAATTTTTATCTGTAACTTCCTTCTCTAGAGAACCTGGAATTTTTACTCTACTAGATGTTTTATCACTTTTTTCATAAAAAACGTTGTCTGTCCTGATTTTCTTTCGGTGCAATGCCATAATTTATGCTGACAATCATTCAAAATAAATACCATTCTCAACAACACTTTTCTCCATTGCTATTTTGACCTCATCCCAAGAATCCTTGTTTCTCAAGTTTTCAAGCAAGGGTTTACTTTGATGTTGAATTCTACTTGCAGCATTCCTATTGGCCACAATAATTGATTTAATGATGTCACGTGGATCATACTGCCAGTGACAGATAGCATCAAAGTAAAAAAAAATCAAAAGATTATGTACCACACTAAATGATTTTCTCTCGAATGTGAACCCTCCACATGAAAAAGGTAAAGAAGGAAATAAGGTCTTCTTTTGCTAACTGAGAAAGTGTAGTTCATCAGCACTCTGCACTTGCCTTACATATTCCAATGCAAAAACCCTTTCTGTGCTATCTTGTATTGTTTTCCTCTTGTGTGTAATTTGTTTTTGTAGCATATGTTGACCACTATTGGTACTACTACCCATACCATCGCCACCAATGGCACTCCTAGTTGCACTAAGCTATCCACCAAGGGCTTGTCCTAGTTGTGATTATATCTGACCATGAGGATGAGGATTAGAAGCTCTAACAAATTGAGTTTGACTTGTATGCCCTTGGTCTACCTTTTCACCTCCAATCCCAAGGCCAAATTTATCAACTGGTTTTCTATCCTCAACATTTGTTACCATCCAAAGGCCTTGTCTTTTGGAGTCTTTGGACCCTAAAGGACCACCTTCATAACCAATTTTTTCAAGTATGACTGCTCCTGAAGTATATGTTGAAGCATATGCTTCTTTTGCGACCTCACTTAAACCAGGTTTGTAATTGGTGTGGATTTGTTCTTCTTCTTCACTATCATCATTAGATTCATCATCACTTCCTTTATTTCCACATTCATCAGGATGCTCTATATTCCACAATTTGCTAAAATCTTTATCTTCTTCATTAGCTCCATACTTTGCAAGAGCTCTTGGATCACCTAGGTCCTTCGTCATAGACCAAAAGGCAGTAATTTTTTATCGTGACCAATTTTTATCTATAACTTCCTTCTCTAGAGAACCTGGAATTTTTACTCTACTAGATGTTTTATCACTTTTTTCATAAAAAATGTTGTATGTCCTGATTTTCTTTCTGTGCAATGCCATAATTTCTACTGACAATTATTCAAAATAAATACCATTCTCAGCAACACTTTTCTCCATTGTTATTTTGACCTCATCCCAAGAATCCTTGTTTCTCAAGTTTTCAAGCAAGGGTTTACTTTGATGTTGAATTCTACTTGCAACATTCCTATTGGCCACAATAATTGATTTAATGATGTCACATGGATCATACTGCCAGTGAAAGATAGCATCAAAGTCAAAAAAAATCAAAAGATTATGTGTCACACTAAATGATTTTCTCTCGAATGTGAACCCTCCACATGAAAAAGGTAAAGAATGAAATAAGGTCTTATTTTGCTGACTAAGAAAGTGTAGTTCATCAGTACTCTGCACCTGCCTTACATATTCCAATGTCACATGTATTGGAAGTTTGTATGGTTGTACTCTCGATCCATAAAATCTTAGCATAGTATATTCTTCCATTAAGTACCAATCAGCCAATTGTATTTCTTTTCCTAGTTGCATGTAGTTTCTACATGACAGAGGCAATCTAGGCATTGGAGTATTTGTAATTGGTTGATGCAATGGAGCCAAAAATTAGTCTACAAAATGGCTGTAGTTCCTTCACGAATCATGCATCCTTATCTTAGTGGTCCATTCATATACTGGAACCATTTTATTTTCCTTTGCATTACTATAGGGCTGAATCTGAAGCTTGTTGGTTTGAAACTTTCCTCTAAATTTGAATAGAAAAAGATAGCACAAGTAGGTTGTGAACCTAAATGTCTTGGTGGAACCTGCTTTAATCATTAAAAATTGTTTATGCATGGATTCTACAATGTGTTGAATATAATTATATTTGACATGTTCATCACCATAATGGATACTATATACCATTTCAAGGAGGCTTGCACCCACTTCCAAATTGCTATCCAGACCGAGGTAAAATGCTAGCATGGAAATAGTATCTTGAACCCATGGTTTAAAAATATCCAAATTATAAGGAGGCTTATGATCACCTTTCAATTTTTTCTATCTTGAACTATTTTATTTAAGAAATTATTTTTTTGCCTTTCTTCCACTACTTCATAATCACTAGCAAGCTTTTCTAGGTCAATGTGGTGGTTTCCAAATTCTTCGGTTGTAAACCCCAACACTTTTCCAAGTTATTCTACATTAATGGATAACAATTCTACTTGGCTATCTTTATTAACAATTTCTCTTTTCTTATCATCATAATTTTTGGCACAGACCATGATAAATTTTGGGCAAGGGAAAACTTCATGTAACATCATGCGCCCTAATCTAGTTACCCACGGTGCACTGATACTATTAACTAAAACTTGTGTTTGCTTTGCAACCTTATTTTGAGATGAAAATCTAAGTTCCGAGGTATGCCTACCATAGATTTTAGGATCATAAATATCATGGTACCCATCAGTGAAATCTAGGGTTTTAAGCAATTCTGCATAATATATTTTTTTATCGGACATTGCTCTAGTGGTACTGGTGGTAGACATGCTTATACAAATGTGAAGTTATGAAATTTGAATTCCCTAATATCTATTAGTCCTCCTTAGTTTTAATAAATTATTAAGTCTCTAAACCCAAACTTCAAACTTTGACAAAATAAGATTTTAAAAAATGTCAAATGATGAAACGTAGCTGTAGGAATTATTTCACTTACCCAGATTTTGAGTCTCAACTCTTGAAAATTGGAATGGCGTTGTTGGAAGTGGAACTGTGGAATCCAAAACAGGGTGGTGCATTGCAATGAGAAATCTAGAGAGTGAAGACTTTAAAAATCATTGTACAATTTCAAAGTGCGAAGTGCTCTAAATGCCTTTTTCTTGTAATTGGAACATTAAAGTGAATGACATGTCTTAGGTCTAGAAGAATACAAGTTGCAAATTCTTAACTATTGATATTTCTAAATCTAACAGTTATAGGGTGATTCCGGAGGTTTAAGTTGGGAAGCCCATCTCTTTGTGCATTTTATTATGGAATGCAACTACAACCATATATCAAATGTTCATCCAACAGTTTAAACTTGAGTAATTTATGATATTAACTTAAAAAAAAAACATGACACGTGTTTTCAAGTTGTTTTAAACTTTTGTGCGCTAGGATTGGCATCAAGGCCAAGGGGTCGATAAATTAACGTTGCAAACTGTAAAAGACTTGAAAAAATCTCACCGTGTGTTGACCCTCTCACTTAAAAAAAATTAGTAATCACTTAACAATTGACACTTAGTAGTACAAAGTGCTTTAAATTCTTTGCTTCTCGAAATTGGAACATTAAAGTGAATGAAACATCTTAGGTCTACAAGTTTCAAATTCTTAATCTTAACCATTTATCTTTCTAAATCTAATGATTATAGGGTGATTTTGGAGGTTTAAGTTGGCAAGCCCATTGCTCTGTGCATTTCATTATGGAATGCAACTACAACCATACATCAAATGTCCATCCAACGGTTGAAACTTGAGTAATTTATGATATTAACTTTAAAAAAAACATGACACATGTGTTTTAAAGTTGCTTTAAACTTTTGTGCGCTAGGATTGGCATCAAGGCCAAGGGGCCGGTAAATTAATGTTGCAAACTGCAAAGGACTTGAAAAAATCTCACCGTGTGCTAACGACCTTCTCACTTAAAAAAAAATCAGTAATCACTTGACAGTTGACACTTAGTAGTTTAAAGTGCTTTAAATGCTTTGTTTCTCAAAATTGGAACATTAACGTGAATGAAACGTCTTACGTCTACAAGTTACAAATTCTTAATCTTAACCGTTGATCTTTCTAAACCTAATGGTTATAGGGTGATTCCAGAGGTTTAAGTTGGCAAGCCCATCGCTTTGTGCATTTCATTACGGAATGAAACTACAACCATACATCAAATGTTCATTCAACGGTTGAAACTTGAGTAATTTATGATATTAACTTAAAAAAATAAACATGACACATGTGTTTTAAATTTTTTTTAAACTTTTGCGCACTAGGATTGGCATCAAGGTGAAGGGGGTGGTAATTGACGTTGCAAATGACTTATTATAACCTACATAATGCAAATCGTAGAAATTTGTGTGACAAGATCCATATTATAGCCTACATAATTACATTACATCCATAAACAGATTTGAAATCCCATACTCATAGTCCTTCCCCCATTCCTAACAAAAATCAATACCATAGGCATCAATCTAACAATTCTTTATTGGTGGAACCCTCATCACAGCCCCGCTGATGGCCCGAAGGAAAAGACTCATAAGGTGCGCTCCTCGATATACCGATAGGGTCAACAAAAGTAAGCACATCACTGTAACACATAAACATCGGTTGAATGAATGATTGCATTCCCCTGATGGCCCAATATAACCATGAATTATCAAGTGCATATTGCATAAAGTATATTACTTAATTTATCAAAAGAAAAAAAACTAATTTGAATATAGTAATAGACACTGAAGTTTCGAACTTAGAAAACAACTCTTTATTCTAAGTGTAAATGAATAATGAAGAATAACACAACACAACCATTTATTTTATTGCAACTGAATTTCAATGTCACATTATTAAATATCTTTTTATAGACGAGTAGCTATAGATCAAGCAAGCTCCTATTTTGTATAAATAACATATGTTAGTGTCTCACTTTAGTACTTTACATAGACAAAATTTAATAATTTATTCCAAGTTGTTGCTCGTTACAATGGATTACAAATTGATTCCAATTTCCAAGCTTCTACTGCTAAAAACTTACTAGAAATGTAACTCTAAAAATAAATAAATGATTTCAAGCTTCTGCTGGTGACAACGTAATACAAATGTGGCTCTAAAAATAAATGCATGATTCCAAGCTTCTGTTGGTGGATTTTCCAACCATGCTAGGGAAAGGGGGTTCTAATCAATCCTGGGGAAATGGGAGCAGTGAAGATACAAAATATACTTATCCCCTTCGAGAACCAGAGTCGTACAAAAGATGTAATACAAATGTCTCTTTGAAAATAAATGCATGGGGATTGCCTAGCCAGCTATGCTAGGGAATTGGGAGCTGTTAAAATACAAGAGGAGAAGCAAATATGCTCCCATCTTTTGCACGCAACTTCCATGCACTGGTATAGCACTTACCTCCATCAGAGCTCCTCATCTTGGTTCAAAACCTGTCTGAGAAGTCAGGTTAACCAGATCAACTTCTTTCGAATTTCACCCATTCTAAACTTGAAGTAAATTCATCTTTTACTGATTACTCTGTAACTACATAACTATAGGCAGGAGAATTTATAGTATCCCCAATACCGCATCATCTTCTTGGTGAATCCTTATTAACCCTAGAAAATAAAAACCCTTATGGCACTGTCCACTATTCAATGAATCACTATCCCTATTTATGGGCCACCAGTGCCTCTACTAGCCTATATAATTAAAATGTTTAATTTGATTGACGTTTGACTACATGCGAACTGTACCTCAAGCTAAAAAGCTGTCAAAATCACTGATTCACTAGTGCCACTCAAAGTTCAAATGATATGAAATAATTACAAATCTTGTTTCATTAAAGCTATGAGTTGTCCAAGAAATTGCTTCGGATGTTCATATCACATATGGCATTAATCACCGCCACTGCCAGCACTAGAACTAGCAGTGCGCCAACCACACTTTCTTTAAAAAGATTGATAATTTTGATTAAATGAAATGTACAACATCAAGGCATTGAAAAGACAGAATGAGTGATGAGCGATTGGCCTTTATCTCACCACATGTCTGCATCTAATGGTTATAGTGTTATTTTGGAGGCTTCAATTCGCAAGTCTAATGCTTCAGAGATTTACTTCCGGAATGCAACTTTTTTTTCTTGTTGGTGTATAGATTTGTCACTTTAACCATGAAAGTAGATGTAGACTCACTTATCTTTACCGACAAGAAGTGACAATCTGCTACTAAATCCATTTCTCCAATCTCCTTATTTAAGATCTATCCTTTTGGAGAATTTAAATGATTACATTAAACCTAAAGTTGGTGTTTGAAAGCATTTGAGAAGACATCCCTTAATGGCACCTTACAATTCATCAAATGTGCTGACACTCCGAAAGTTGTGCATCCCACCGAGGTCTCCCAATCACTAAGAAACAAAACTTTATAACCATTTGTATGGTAATAAAATCTCAACCATTGATTTCTAGAAATCTAACGGTTCTAGTGTTATTCTGGAGGTTTCAAATTGCAAGTCTAGTACTTTAGAGATTTACTTCCGGAATGCAACTACAATCGTCCATCAAATATTCATCGAACGACCCCTATGATTTTTCATTGGCATATCTGTTTATTTCGCCATTGGATTTTTTTATTATTTTGAGATTCTTTTTAATTCGTCAATGAAAATATATTTTTTGCTTTGAAAAAAGGTTTTAATTGCCAATGGAAAAAAAAAAATTGGTTTGAAAAACGGTTTTAATGGCCAATGAAAAATATTTTATTCGATTAATTTTTTTTGCAATTCGCCAAGATTTTCCACAGACTTCCAGGGATTATAAAATATTCACCAATTGAGATTATTATTTTTTTCTCGAAAAATGAAAAAATTCGCCAATAAAATTAATATTTTTTATCAGGAAGTATATAGGATTCGCCAGAATTTTACACCTTCGCCGAGGGGGGGGGGGTTTCTTAAATTTTCCTTGGTAATAACTAGGATCAGATGCCAATTGCATTTGCTTGTCATGGCATTCCATGAGACCACTTTTTATTGAGGCATTTTTTCAAACAAGTCATTGCCTTGTCTATGCTATGGATGCTTGGAAGAAATATATGAAAGAATAATAGTAAGCAATAACATAGACAATGCAATGAATTGTTTGAATAAATGACTCAAAGAAATGTGGTCTCATGGTGATGTACATCATAATGAGACCCAATTTCTTTGAGGAATTTTTTCAAACAGCTCACCACCTTTTTTATGCTACCACATTTTCCATACATGCCTACCAAAGCATTTTATCAAATAGTTCACTTCCTTGTTGCTATGGCTAAAAGCCTAAAAAAGGCGCTTTCCAAAAAACTATGGGTTCTTGAAAAAAAATCTATCAAAGAATAATAGTAAGGGTAAAAGCACAAACTTGTGTCATACTTTATAAAGGAATCGACCAACAACAAAAACAATTTTGAACTTCAACCACATAAAAGTGGTTTTTATGTTTTGAATTTCAAAATGGTATAAACTAATGAAATGTAGAAATTTTGATGAAGTTTATTCTTGTAATTTTTAAAAAAAATTAAAAAATTGTTTTCATTATGTTTTTATCAATTTAAGGACAAATTTTAGAATTTCGAAAATTTAAGAAAAACATGACTTCACGGGCCATCAAGAAACAAATTGAAAAAAACTAAATTTCTCCCTAATTTTTTTTCTCCAAATAGGTAACTTCAATATCTTGTGCATGGAATTTTTTTTTCAAATTTTGATGTATATTTTTCTCATAATAACGCTTTAAAGTCAAACTTATCAAAATTTGACAGTTTTCATGGGCTGTCAACTATTTTCAAATTTTTTAATCATTTTCAAAAAACAAATTATACCCTTTTCAAGAAGACTCTCTCCTTTTTTGCCCCGTAGAATATAAAAGAAATTATAATATGTTTTACCATTTTTTTAAAATTTCTAATTAGCCTCTTTTTTAATTTTAACAACCTACTTGTATTATTTTAAAAATAAAATATATTAAAACTAATCAAAATATTTTAAAAATTATTTATTTAGATTCCCCACTCTAAGCTCTACAAAGGGGTTTTCTTTTCTTTCTTTTTGTAGAAAAATATTATGATTGGAGAAATACTTAGTTAAAGTTGAAAGTTTCTGAAAATTATGAAAAATGTTGAGTTGACTGCCAACTAGGATGCCAACTAGATAGTTTCAACCGAAAGGGTTTTGGCCAAAACCCTTCCAATAGAAACCCCACACATATAATAAGCCAATTTGAAAGCCAAATTCAAAGTTTCGAAGGGAAACAATATTTTTTTGGTTTCGGTCAAAACCTTGTGTGTCACGTATACACCACATGGTTTTGACCGAAAATTTTCCAACCGAAAATAGTTCACTCGTAACTATTTATTTGGTTGAAAGTGTGACACAGTTTTGTGTTTTTACCTATAAACAATAACATAGATAAGGTAGTGAGTAGTTTCAAAAAATGACTCGAAGAAATGTGGTCTCGTGGTGATGGAATGCCATTCCATCACCATGAGACCACTTTTGTTAGATGCATTTTTTTCAAACAACTCAGCGCCTTTTCTATGCTACCACATTTTCCATACATGTCTACCAAATAATTCTATCAAAGTACTTGAACTTCCTTGCTACTATGGCTAAAAGCTTAAAAAAGGTGCTTTCCAACAAACTATGGATGCTTGGAAAAAATCTATCAAAGCATAATAGTAAGCAATAGCATAGACAAGGCATTGAGTAGTTTGAAAAATTCCTCAAAGAAATGTGGTCTCATGGTGAGAAATGTGGTCTCATGGTGCCATGAGACCACATTTCCTTGAGGAATTTTTTGAAACAACTCACCACCTTTTCTATGCTACCACATTTTTGATACACATCTACCAAAGCATGTAATCAATCTACTCATTCCATCTCCATGAGACCACATTTCCTTGAGGATTTTTTTGAAAAAACTCACCACCTTTTCTATGCTACCACATTTTCCATACACGTCTACCAAATTTTTTAATCAATCTATTCAATTCCTTGTTGCTATGGCTAAAAGCCTAAATTAGGTGTTTTCCAACACACTACAGATGCTTGGAATTTTTAATCGAAGAATAATAGTAAGAAATAACATAGACAAGGAAGTGAGTAGTGTGAAAAAATTCCTTGAAGAAAGGTGATCTCATGGTGATGGAATGCCATTCCATCACCATGAGACCATATTTCTTTGAGGTATTTTTTCAAACAACTCACAGCCTTTTCTATGCTACCACATTTTCCATACATGTATACCAAAGCATTTTATCAAACTACTTGAAATTTCTTGTTGCTATAGATAAAAGCCTAAAAAAGGTGCTATCCAACAAACTATGGATGCTTTGAAAAAATCTATCAAAGCATAATAGTAAGCAATAGCGTAGACAAGGAAGTGAGTAGTTTGAAAAATGCCTCAAATAAATGTAGTCTCATGGTGATGGAATGACATTCCATCACCATGAGACCACATTTCTTTGAGGTACTTTTTCAAACAACTCACCGCCTTTTCTATGCTACCACATTTTGCATACATGTCTACTAAAGCATTTTATTAAACTACTCACTTCCTTTTTGCTATGGATAAAAGCCTAAAATAGGTGTTTTCCAACAAACTATGAATGCTTAGAAAAACTCTATCAAAGCATAATAGTAAGCAATATCATAGTCAAGGTAGTGAGTAGTTTTAAAAAATTCCTTGAAGAAATGCGATCTCATGGTGATGGAATGCCATGACACATTTGTTTGTAATGGAATTCCATCACCATGAGACCCCATTTCTTTGAGGCATTTTTTCAAACAATTCACTGCCCTCTCTATGCTACCACAGTTATCATACGTGTCTACCAAAGCATTTTATCAAACGGTTCACCGCCTTGCTGCTATGGATAAAAGCTAAAAAATAGGTGCTTTTGAACAAGCTATGGATAGGGAAAATAGTAAGAATGATAGTCAAAAATATATAGTTTAATAAGTACTCAGATTTTTGTTCATTATCTCATATATTATAAGTCATGATATGCATCACTATTGTATTTTTTGTGATTGAATAATTTTTTGTTTTATTTTTAGATATTGGAAGCGGATACACCTCCAAATGTTCATAGGTCAATGGAGCTTGGTGTTTCATCTACTATAGACTCTTCGATGCCCCTCACAGAGGTATGAGGAAAATTACTAAATTTCAATTTACATTTGTTGTTATCGCTATTAGTTAGTGAAAAATCAGACCATTATTGATTCGTAGTTTAGTTTCTCTTTGGATGGTTTCTAGAGGGCTTCAACATGGGCATTTGAATATTTCCCTCAAGGAGAGTGATCATCAGATGGCGCTAAGTGATTATTTTGTTAAATATATCATTTTTTATAATTTAATTTCTGTATATTAATGTCTTTACTTGTTATTGTAATAGATAAGGCTTGACCAAGAACTAAACCCTAGGAGCACCAAGAGCACTCCTCGACCTCAGAATAAATGAGTGATAGAACTATTGCCATCTGATCGACAAGAAAAGGGCAAGAGTTTATTTCAAGAGAATGGAGAGCAATGACTTTTGATTCCAGAGCCCTTTGTTGTATGCCTATATGAAATTTTTGTACATATTTTTTATTGCATATATTTGACATTGTATGCCTATATGACATTCTTGTAAGCCTCTATGGCCATTTTGTATATATTTTATTGTTATATCAAAATATATTGATGTATGCCTACATGGCTATTTAGTTAATACAAATATTTTTTATCGATGGTGTCCATATTTGCATTATAAATCCACAGTTCAATAGATATGAGTTACATGTATTCAAGTGTATACTTTACAAATTACATGTATACTTTGCATGACTTACATGTATTCCAATGTATACTTTGTGACTTACATTTTTTCATGTGTACACCTTGTATTCATGTATATAGTTTGTATTAATTTTTGTATACTATGTATTTGTGTGTATACTTCAAGGCTTACTTGTATTTGAGTACTTGTGCTTCCCTTATTCACATGTATGCTTGACTTATTCACGTGTATAATTATTAATTGGTTAGCCCTAACATTGATCATTGTTTTCCTTCATGGTTTATCTTGAATATTTATTGATTGATGCTAAACAACCTTATTAGTTGATGCTAAAAAACTT
Source organism: Sequoiadendron giganteum (assembly GCA_007115665.2). NCBI lineage: Eukaryota > Viridiplantae > Streptophyta > Pinopsida > Cupressales > Cupressaceae > Sequoiadendron > Sequoiadendron giganteum. Next base: position 46,497,309 of record CM021101.1, read on the forward strand.
CAATTTTTCTAGGAATACTAGTAGAGTTACAAATTACAAAATTGCACAAATTGAAAAGAAAAGATTAACTATAAATAAATTCACTAATTATTAACTTGATAATTTATTAAGAATGAGTATAATATATATATATATCAAGAGATGAGCCTTCTAGAATGGAAACTTCCAACTAGAAAATAGGCAAAGCATTACCAATACTTTGAAAGCAATAATCCACCCAAAATTGCAATGGGAGATAAGGCAAATGAACCCACATAGGCATAACTGAATAAAGAATAGTTCACCCTTCACAGCTTGGTGAAACATTGCCAAACTTAGAAGATATTAAAGATAAAGAAGAATTATGATCTATATAATATAGAAATAGTACCCACTTTGATGACTACAAAATTTTCAACCATGGGCTTATCATGCTTTTTCAAATTTGGTAAGAAGGATTATTTAAGATCCTTGAGCAATGTATTTCCCAATGCTCCCTTGTTCTTATATATCTCAATTCAATTTAATTCAAAGAGTTCCATTAAATGCTTTATCTAAAAGAAAAAAAACACGTTTTCAATTGGTATTCCATAAGATGTTTCATAAAAATATTCCAGTATATTTAATCTTTTGATTGGAACAACTCAATTAAGAAAAGGATACATAATCTTCACAACACTTGCAAAACACAATATTCATAGTAGATGATGAGTTGTTAACTTCTTGACACATTATCATACAAACATTTATCTTGAATAGTCTTTAAAAAAATTCACAATATAATCCTCACAATACAGAATGAATTGTTATGTTCTTGATCCATCGCCATATAAACACGTCGAAAGATGTATATGTCAATTTTTTGCAATATTATTTCTTGTATAGGAAATAGACTTGTGAGAAAGCTTTATAATTTATAATACAAATAAGAAATGGACTTGGGTGAAAACTTTGTTTATCACACCAAATAGTAAATGTATGTGAGAGAATCACTTGTTTCTCTTAGACTCCAATTTTCAAGCATAGCAAATCATTTCAAATGAAAATGACAAAATGCTTCACAACCGAAGTTGTTAATTGAGGAAAAATAAAATGTTTCCAAGTTCCACCATTGTTCGCATTTATCATTGGTTGTATATTGTTTTAAGGGTAAGGAGGATAATTAAAAAAAATCTTACACTTGCTAGACTTGAGGATGATCATATGCTTTTTGTGTGGAAAAATCGGACTTCTCAACTATCGTGTGAATGTTTCTCTTTTCGATTGTTTTGCATGCCATCATAAGGGATCAAGCTAGTTGAATGTAGCTTAGAGTGATTTAACATGTTTGAGTGTGAAAGAGGACCAAACCTATCATAAACGTACCTATTGGCATGTGTTGGAACAGTTGGTTTGGTCACACGAGTTGCAAAACAAAAGTTGCACCACTTTGCAACTTTAGACTACTTTTATTTGACACTTTTTCCATAAAATGAAAAATGGACACCACGAGAAAATGAATTCGAGATAAAAAAAATGAGAGAGGTTATTTTAGAGGAGCCCAATGCAATCCCGTAGGCTCAAACAAAGAGTTCATAAGCATCATGGTTTTCAAGTAATAACCCATCAAATATTGCAGCCATTTTGCACTTTGGACCCTTAAGGGATCAAGCCAATTGAACGTGGCTCAAAGTGATTCGACATGTTTGGGTGCAAAAGAGGACCATGCATAGTGTAAAATTACCCATACAAATGTATTGGAATAATTCATTTGGTTACATGAGTTACAGAATGAAAGTTGCACCACTTTACAAATTTGCACTACTTGCATTTGACACTTTTTCCATCAAGTGAAAACTGGACATCACAGGAAAATGACTTTGAGATAACACAAATTGAGAGAGGTTATTGTAGAGGGGACCAACATGATCCCATAGGATCAAATGAAGAGTTTGTAAGCATCAAATTTTTTGAGTAATGGCCTGTCAAATATTTCTACCCTTTTGCACTTTGGACCCTTAAGGGATCGATCCGGTTGAATGTAGCTCATAGCGATTCAACATGTTTGGGTGCGAAAGAGGACCATGTATAGATTAAAAATACCCATACAAACATGTTGGAATAGTCCATTTGGTCACACAAGTTGCAGAGAAAAAGTTGCACCACTTTGCAACTTTACACTGCTTGCATTTGACACTTTTTCCATCAAGTGAAAATTGGACACCATGGGAAAACAACTCCAAGATAACAAAAATAGAGAGATTTTACTGTAGAGGAGCCCAATAAGATCTTGTAGGATCAGACAAAGAGTTCTTAAGCATCACGGTTTCTGAGTAATAGCTCACCAAATATTGTTGCCTTTTTGCACTTTGGACCCTTAAGGGATCGAGCCAGTTGAACGTAGCTCAAAGAGATTCAACATGTTTGGGTGTGAAAGAGGAAAATGCCTAATGTAAACGTACCCATCCAAATGTGTTGGAACAATATTTTTTGTCACATGAGTTGCAGAACAAAAGTTGCACCATTTGCACTTTAGAGTGCTTGCATTTGACACTTTTTCTATCAAGTGAAAATCAGACACCACAGGAAAATGACTCTGATATTAAAAAAATCGAGAGAGGTTATTTTAAAGGGTCCCAACGCAATCTCATAGGCTTAGATGAAGAGTTATTAAGAATTACAGTTTCTGAGTAATAGCTCGTCAAAGATTGCTGCCTTTTTGCACTTTGGACCCTTAAGGGATCGAGCCAGTTGAACGTAGCTCAAAGCAATTTTGCGTGTTTGGGTGCAAAAGAGGACCATACCTAGCATAAAAATACCCATCCAAATGCATTGGAACAGTCTATTTGATCACACAAGTTGCAAAATGAAAGTTGCACCACTTTGCAACTTTACATTGCTTGCATTTGACACTTTTTCCATCAAGTGAAAACTATACACCATGGGAAAATGACTTCGAGATAACAAAAACCAAGAGAGGTTATTGTAGAGGGGGACAATTTAACCCCATAGGCTTGGACAAAGAGTTTTTAAGCATCACATTTTTTGAGTAATAGCCCATCAAAGATTGTAGTCATTTTGCACTTTGGACCCTTAAGGGATTGAGCCAATTGAATGTAGCTCAGAGTGATTCAGCGTGTTTTAGTGCAAAAGAGGACCATTACTAGCATAAAAATACCCATATAGATGCGTTGGAACAATCCATTTAGTCACACGAGTTGCGGAATGAAAGTTGCATCACTTTGCAACTTTACACTACTTGCATTTGACACTTTTTCCATCAAGTGAAAATTGGACACCACGACAAAATGATTCCAAAATAACAAAAACCGAGAGAGGTTATTGTAGAGGGGCCCAACATAATCCCATAGGCTCAGACATAGAGTTCATAAGCATCATGATTTTTAATTAATATCCCGTCAAAGATTACAACCATTTTGCACTTTGGAACCTTAAGGGATCGAGCCGATTGAACGTAGCTCAGAGAGATTCGACGTGTTTGGGTGAGAAAGAGGACAATGCCTAGCATAAACGTACCCATTTGGACCCGTTGGAATAGTCTGTTTGGTCACATGAGTTGTAGAACAAAAGTTGCACCACTTTGCAACTTTACATTGCTTGCAATTGACACTTTTTCCATCAAGTCAAAATTGGACACCACAAAAAAATAACTCCGAAATAACAAAAAATGAGAGAGGTTATTGTAGAAGTTCCCTACATGATCCTGATGCCCTAGATGCAATTTATGTAACTGACATGGTATTCAGTTAATAGGCCGTCAAATATTGCTACCCTTTTACAATTTTGACTGTTAAGGGATTACATTGCATGAATTACAAATGTTTGAGGGAAGCAATAAATTTTAAAATTTGAGTAAATATCATTACAAATGTTTATGTGAATAGATGGTATGCTTTATTGATATTGATATATAATCCTTAGGTTGATTTTTTTTAATAAATAAAGTTTTTATAGTAAGTTAGTCAATTGGTGCTAGTTATAATAGGGAGAGAATAAAAGAAGAAAAAGAATGATTGGTAACCATCAATGGTTATTACACACTATATTAATAATATGATGTTTACAATAAAATGAGATTTATTTGGTTGTCCTAATTCTTCTGTTTGTGCTACAATTATCTAATATGCTTCATACATTGTTCTGAAACCCAAGTGTTTGTACTTGCATGCACAATTCTTTCTCAAAACTATCAAGTGCTAATATAAAATCATGAGAAAAAAATCAAACTATATGAATTCCAACACCCCACTTAAATCAAATATTGAATCAATGTGCCCCATTTTCATGCACAGAAACTCAGCTGATAAGATTCTCTCATAATAACCAAAAATACGATTCAAGGATGCCTTAGGTACTTTGTTCTTACATATCTTTTATAGTTTCACTCATACATTTGAGATTCTCTTATAATGTCTACATCATAGCTGCTCATGATGAGGTTAATTTCAAATGAATAACTTGAAATTCCCTCTCTAAGCTTCACACACTCTTTTATAATGGCTTCAAATCAGAATTGAGATTTGTCAAGATCATAAAAAAAAAGATGTTGTATTACTTTTTTGGCTAAGATTCTCTTGGATGGCTCATAAATCAACATTTTCTACAAGGAGACACCAATCAATTTTTAGTAGTTTATTTATAAATAGGAAAAGTAAAAGAAGAAAAAGAAAGAGCATCCAAAATGGAAATGAAATAAAAATAGATGGAAGGCACTTACAAACAACAAATCCACACCATTTGGTTCCAAGTTAGGAACAATAAGGCTTAAATCTTGATGCTTCCATTGAGGATAGGCATGCCAGTCTCTCAACTTAGTCACTCCTAGTCATACATCTTCATTGGGAGTTCCAAGATACCTATTGCACACAACACCTCTCATGAATATAATAACTTGAAATTCAAGACGTTCTTATAATGTCTACATCATAGGTGCTCATGATGAGGTTAAATTCAAATAAATAACTTGAAATTCCCTTGTTAAGCTTCACACACACTTTTATAATGGCTTAAAATCATAATTGAGATTTGTCAAGATCATCAAAATAAGGATGTTGCATTGCTTTTTTGGCTGAGATTCTCTTGGATGGCTCATAAATCAACATTTTCTGCAAGGGGACACCAATCAATTTTTAGTAGGTTACTTATAAATAGGCAAAGTAAAAGAAAAAAAAGAAAGAGAATCCAAAATGGAAATGAAATTAAAATAGATGGAAGGCACTTACAGACAAAAAATCCATGCCATTTGGTTCCAACTTAGGAACAAAAAGGCTTAAATCTTGATGCTTCCATTGAGGATAGGCATGCCAGTCTATCAACTTAGTCACTCTTGGCCATACATCTTCATTGGGAGTTCCAAGATACCTATTGCACAAAAAAACCTCTCATGAATAGAACATGAAGAAAACACAACCAAAATATTACTTTCCAACCTTTTGGAAACTTGTAACCTATTATAAAAACAACACAATTTAATCTTCCACTTAGTTTACTAATCTATTGAGAATATCCTACATCATTTTTTTTGCATTTTTTTGAGAAAAAATAAAATACCATTGAACTTTGTATCCTTTGCCATAGTTCTAAATATAAAGTGTGCTACATTTGCAAGTATGATAACTTCATCAATCACCTACATACATGATATAAAAATTAGATGATAACATTTGCATCATAGCATTCACATCATACAAATTATTGTGCATACAAGTATAAATTAATAAAAACCATGTGCATACTTACAAATTAATCCAACGAACCATCCAAGTCTACTCTACTCTTTATTGTGTCAAGTATTTCCTCATGGTCAGACTCACAGACCTTCCACAAGGTCTTTTTCAAAGTTCTACCCCCATATTTGGTCAAACAAACATTGGATGCCACGACAAGGTTTGAGTAATTAAGAATCTTTCGATGCATGCCAAAGTCCTGAAACAACCAATATTTAACACTCTTATGTGGTTACCTTCTAAGCCACGTTCCAGTAACAACAACTAAGCTTGTAGGGTATTTGATGTTTTCTCCATCTATAACTGGGGCCTCCAATTTTGTTTTAGCCTCAACACAATGACACAAGTAATAGTATGTTCCCTCTTTGTTGTCTTCATCTATAATAACTGCATAAAAATTCCCTACATTGATATGTGTAGGAAATTAGATGAAATTAGTCAACATTACAAATACAGTACAAAGTAAGATAACAATAGTAATTTCAAAAACTATGCAAGTAGATATATTACCTGGTTGAACTAGATCTGATATGTGGTCAAAGTCAACTGATGAATCCATTTGTGCTAGTTCCAATGCCATCGAAGGGTGATATGTTTGAAGTGGGCTAAGATAACTTAGTGACCATTTATCAATCCACTCCTTTGAATCACAATCATCCTAGGCTTGTATTGTACATGAAGAAAAAAAGTATGCCATCCTCCATGTATTGATACTCCATGAACCTACATTTGAACTAAGGAAAGAGTGTATCTCACTCGATCCTATCAATGTACAACAATCCTCATATGGTGCAATGTTAGTATCATCCATCAACTAAAAAAATCTACGAACTGAATATGTACCTTCATTACCTGGATCCATCGAAGCATTGCACTACTCGATGATTGATTCTGCATCTATCAAATTTGCATTATCTTTATACTTTAACTCTTCTCATGCTAATGCTCTTTTCACACATAATCCTACACCATCATTCTCCCCCTTTCCATGCCCAACCTCACAAAAGTCCACATATGTTGAACACCTATAATGACATGCATCCTTCTCAACCAGTAGAACATGCACAAGTTCTTGAATTGTGTTGTACAATTATCTGACCATATTATATGCCAACCATATGCTATCCCCCTTTGAGCCAAATCACTGTAGAACATCTAGAAGCAACCTTGCACAAACTCTGGAGAATGTGTGCGATCATCACTAATATAAAAGTGATACTCCCTCAATACCTTCCTTTGGTCCTCTATACTATCAGCTACATGAATGAATGCTATGTGCACAAACATCAAAACATGTGTGGAGTTATAATATTGTGACTGCACCTCACGTTGTGGCTATAGAGTGCATTTCTTTGCAAAGTCGACCATTGAAACTATGTTTCCAACTGGAAAGGTGTCCTTGCATAACTTGAATTATGTGTCCAACCATCAGGCTCTATGGGTATGCCTTGCATACTCATACATTATATTTTCATGAAACATAGACATAAACTAATACACTGGAATATTTTGAATAACCAAATCACACTTTTTTGCTTGATTACCATCTTTTGTAACGTATTCCATTGTTTTATACTTCCCAAACTCTACTAATTTCTTTCCCACCTCATGTGTGATTTACATATGTTGACATACTGGCATACGTTGCAAGCCCCTACAATGTTGACATGAACCATCCAAGCATTTTTTCCTATAGAATATTTGGCCATCCTCAATTTCACATAATTTTTTTGATAAGAACTCTTATGAAGATGTTGGCGGGGCTTGTATGCCACAATCCTGCAAAACATCATTAGTGTGCAAATATAAACATATATAATGATAAACATCATAATGGTTAGATAATTCAATATGTATTCTACAAAAACAAGTAGTGTGTGTGTGATTTATCTTGAAATAAAAAAGTTTAAGCATTTCAAAATATCTTTGAAAAATCTGAATTTGAGGATAATCCTATTGAAATTTATGAAAAAATTGGGTTTGAGTCGTATCCAAAAAATTCTTTGGATGTGGCTCACGGTTCTGACTATTGGTTCTCCTTCTTACCACATCTCTTTTATTTGGAGATGGCCTTATGCTATTCTTTCAATAGTCTTCAATTAGTGTTCTTAATACTTCAACAAATCGTTTATCTTTTTGTGGCAGTCTCCTCGAGAATGCTCATAATTCATTTGAATCGGTGCCCTCAATTCTTTGTTGCCTTTGAATGGCTCTTGATGATTTTTTTATATTAATTATCAGTTTCTCACTCATCTTTCTAATGAGACGATATCTCCTTGTTTGACTACTTACTAAAATCAATGTAATGACACGTCGGGTGACATTACCCACATTCTCATAAGAATCCATTAGATTCTTCATAATAGTATTCTCACTTGAAGCATTTGATGTTCTCAACCCAAGAATCTTCATGATGTATCTATACTTTATACCCCACATCGTTTCGACAAATAGTTGGCATCTTGTAGTCTCATTTAGTCTTTCAAAGAATAATTTCCAAATTTTATCGGCATATCTTCTACAAGTGTGTGCTAGAATGTTACCTTCCATATGCTACAAAATATCCTCATCAATATTAATCAAATTCTTTGGCTTTCTATGAAAATTTTTAGGTGGTGTTCTCCTAGGTACATACATCTCAACATTAGGAATTTCATCAATATTTAAGTGACATGGGCTAGATCGTCTACCTTTGATCTGTTAGGGTTAGAAGGTAAATATCTAACAAGTTAAATGCATATTTGAACAATAAAATAGAGTAATAAAACACACACATAAGACAACACAGATAATTTAACGTGGTTCACCCAATCTGGGCTACATCCACAAAACCCTAGCCATCCAATGATTTTATTATCTAGTGTGAAACATATTACAATATCACGAATAGTGCCCTACTACAAATCCCCATCCCAATTGATTATAACAAGCTTTTAGAAGCTTCCAAAAATTAGGGTTTACAAAGTCGGCCTTTTTTGTTTTTGGTGACGAAGCGAAAAAAGGTGAATTTTTTTTTATTGGCGGCTACCGCCCCTGAACCCCCACTTTTCGGGGGCTGCCACCCTCAAACCCTAGCGAGGATACATGAAGAGTGTACATTACTAAAGAGTGAATAGTATAGCATGATCAATCACCACATACCAACAATCTCCCACTTGGAGACCGATCAGTCTCCACACCAACACAATCTCCCACTTGGAGACTGATCTTAGATGACACTGCTGCACTTACAGCTCCCACTGGAAATAAGCACCTTGGACTTTGCTACTCTGTTATACTTTTAACCATGAAGCCCAATAGAAATTGAAGAGGAGCTCAACTTCTCCCTTGGCACTGCCTTTGTAAACATAGCTATTGGATTGATGTCTATATGTATCTTTTCTAGCTTTACTTGTCCAGCCTCCAACATCAACTGAATGAAATGATATCTTAGCTATATGTGTTTAGTCTTAGAGTGCAAGGAAATATTATTTGCAAGATGTATAACACTCTGGCTATTTGTAAATAAATTTTTTTCAGCCTATTGTTTTCCCAACCCTTCCATGAAAAATTCCAGTCATATCATCTCCTTTGCTACCTCTGTTGCAACAACATACTCTGCCTCCGTGGTGGATAAAGCAACCACCCTTTTCAACCAAGAAATCCAACTCACTAATGTCCCACCAACTATAAATACATAACCTATGGTACTTCGCCTGGTATCTATATCCCTTGCCAAATCTGAGTCAACATAGCCTTTTAAATCTATATTAGAGCCCCCAAAACATAAACATTTATTAGATATACCTCTCAAGTACCTGAGAATCCATTTTATTGTATTCCAATGCTCAACTCAGGGATGACTCATATAACTACTAACAACTCCTATGACATGTACAATATCCGGTCTCGTGCATACCATGACGTACATTAAACTACCTACAACTAAAGCATATGGTACCTTGGACATTTTTTATTCCTCCTTTTGTGTCTTTGGACACACATCCTTAGTCAATTTGACATGACTGGGCAAAGGTGTGTTGACAAATTTTGCATTCTCCATATGAAATCTCTACAACACCTTTTCAACATAATCAGCCTGAGATAGAAACAATTTTCTATTTTTCCTCTCTTGTAATCTTCATACCAAGGATTTTTTTTGCTGCCTCCAAATCCTTCATATCAAATGAATTTGCTAACTGTTGTTTTAACTCCTTTATGTGATCCATGTTAGACCCTGCTACAAGCATATCATCAACATATAAACATAGAATAATGTATCTATCTTCAAATAACCTCTCAAAGTAAACACAATGGTCTGAATTACACCTGTTGTAGCCTTGCTCAACCATAAAACTATCAAATTTAGTATACCATTGCCGAGGTGCTTGCTTCAAGCCATATAAAATTTTCTTCAATCTGCACACTAGTTTCTCCTTACCTTTGACCTCAAATCCTTGTGGTTGTTCCATATATATTTCCTCTTCCAAATCACCATGGAGAAAGGTTGTTTTAACATCAAGATATTCTAAATGCAAATCTTTAGCAACCACACTACTTAAAACAATACAAATAGAAGTCATTTTAACAACTGAAGAAAATATTTCATCAAAATCAACACCCTTTTTTTGTGCAAATCCTTTTACAACTAATCTAGCTTTAAATATTTGCTTACCTCCATCCTCCTCTTTTAGCTTGTAAACCCATTTTTTTGGTAAAGCCTTTTTACCTACAGACAACTTGCATAATTCCCAAGTCTAATTTTTTTAGCAAGGAGTCCATTTCTTCTTCTATTCCATGCTCCAACTGAACCTTGTTATCCACCTGCACAGCTTCATGATAAAATTTTGGTTCACCAACATCAGTTAATAAAATATAATACAAAGAGGGAGAAAATCTTTTTGGAGGTCTACTTATGCTTGAAGATCGCCTAACATTCACTAGATTTTGTGGTATTTCTTGTTGCTATTGTTGTGGAGCATGAGGAACCACTAGAACATTGTTGTTTGTAATATCATCTAGCACTGCACAATCCTTTTCTTTCTTCTCATGTTGTTGCAATAGATCTTTGTAAAACACTTCCTCATTGAATATGAAATCCCTGCTTCTCACAATTTTCTTATTTTCAAAATCCCAAAGCCTATAACCAAATTCATCAATGCCATATCCAACAAATATAAATTTCTTTGATTTTGCATCAAGCTTGGTTCTATTTTGAGAATCTACATGTGTAAATGCTTCACAATCGAAGGTTTTGAGAAAATAATAACTCACCTTCTTATCCATCCATGCTTCCTCTGGAATACCACAACCCAAAGGATCAAAGGGACCTCTATTAATTAAATAAACATCAGTGTTTATAGCCTCTTCTCACATGTTTAAAGGCAAGCCAGCATGTAGTCTCATAGTTCATGCACACTCCATTATTGTTCTATTCATGCGCTTAGCCACGCCATTTTCTTGTGGAGTCCTTGGAACCATTTTCTGCCTACGAATACCATTAGAGGAACAATAATACTCAAACTATTTTCTGCAATACTCACCACCATTAGCAGATCTGAGAAATTTTAACTTTTTACCTGTCTCATTCTCAACCAAGCTTCTCCATTTTTTAAAAGTTTCAAATACATCAGATTTTTGCCTAAGGAAATAAATCCATACCTTCCTAGTTGCATCATAAATGAATGTAACATAATACTGAGAGCCTCTGAGAGAAGATACCTGAGTTGATACCCGTACATTTGTATGTACAAGCTCCAATTTCTCATCTTTCTTTTGTTTCTCATCTTTGAGAAAAATAACTCTTTTTTGTTTTCCATACACTCAACTTTCACAAAAATCCATATTAACACTTTTAGACCTGGTATAACATTATTTGAATGAATTACTTTCATACCTTTTGCACTCATATGTCCAAGTCTATTATGCCATAGTGTTGATTCAGAATCCACAACAACTATTTGATTTGTTGCCTGCTGAACTGCACATAATATATATTAAATGCATACCGCACACCAATCACTTATGTGATCAATATCTGTTGTTGTTCTAAATGCATATTTTACTATATTTTCTAATCTTCTTCCATATCAGATTTATTGGTTTCATTCCATATTTTATTCCCCATTTCATTGGTTCATCTCTTTCCATATATCAGACTTTTATTATTTCCATGCCTTCATTTGTTGTTCATACATCTCTGTTAAATCTCCTAATCTTGCTCCCAATAGTGTTCTCGCTGCAAACAATATTTATTTAATAGATACCTCATAAATATGTGCTAATCCCTCATATATATTTCTACTGTATATCCTTCCATACCTTTATTTGATTCCCCCCCTTTAATATTTATACCATTCAGGAGATGTGTCTCTTGTGGGGGATGCGTGTTCTTGAACATTGATTTTTATCTGCAATAGCTAAAGTAGAAGGAATAGTATGACCTGTACAAAGATATAAGGTGCATACTTTCACACATTTTTCTACCACTAAGGCACCTTTTTTAACCTTCCAATTTTTATCACTAAATGTAACAACATAACCTTCATCATCTAGTTGCCCTACTGAAATTAAATTTCTTCTCAACTTTGGAACTTGCCTTACCTCATGTAGTAGCCAACGATTCCCATTTTGCAACTTAATCTTGATTCTTCCTTTTCCAAAAATCTGACAAGGTTCATTATCTCCCAAATAAACCAGCCCAAAATCCCCTTGGACATAATCAAGAAAATAATTTCTATGGGGCGTAGCATGAAATGAAGCCCCTGAATCTAACACCCAAGAATCATCAATATTGTCAAGGGAAAAAATCAAAGCATCCTCATTAGATTTATTACTTACCACATTTGCCTCTTTATTTCCTTCCTTTTTGTCTCCTTTATTTTTATGAGACGAACAATCTTTCTTTAAATGACCCGGCTTACCATAGTACCAACAATCCCTCTTGTCTCTAGATTGGGACCTTCTATCCTTTGATTTTCCTCATGACTTCCACGACTTCCAAAATTGTTTCCTCTCTCTTTTGCTCTACCCCTACTTTCTGCATTCAAAACATTTTCTGATGTGGATGTTCCACCTGAGCTTTTCCTATGAATTTCCTCGCTCAAAATAACACCAACAACATCATCAAATTTCAATGTTTTCAAACTAGAAACAAAATCACTAACAACCATTACCAGGCTATTTCATCTTTCAGGAAAAGAACACATAACCAAAAGACCCCTAACTTCTTCATCAAAGTTTACATTTACAGAGGTTAATTGACTAGTAACTGTATTAAACTCATTTAAATGATTAGTAACTGACCCACCTTCTACCATTTTCATATTAAATAAACGCTTCATAAGAAATACCTTATTCGAAGCGAAAGGATTTTCATATAACTTTGCTAGGGTTTCCATCAACTCTTGAGTTGTCTTTTCTTTTGTAATATTGAATGCCACCGATTATGCCAAGCATAAACGAATACTGCCAAGTGCCTTTCTATCCAAAATATCCCAGTCCTCATCAGACATTGCTGAGGGTTTCTTAGTTTTCCCTTCCAATGGCCATCATAAATCCTTCTGATAGAGGTAGTCCTCCATCTGCATCTTCCATAACTGATAGTTCTACCCATTTAACTTCTCAACCTTCAACTTACCCTCATCTTCCATTGATCTCACTTAACCGTGTGACTCCCACTCAATCATGAGACTTTACTATAGATGATAATAAAAACAACCCACTTTGATACCACTTGTTAGGGTTAGGAGGTAGATATATAACAAGTTAAATGCAGATTTGAACAATAAAATAGTGTAATAAAACACACACAAAAGACAACACAGAGAATTTAACATGGTTCACCCAATATGGGCTACATCCACAAAACCCGAGCCATCCAATGATTTTATTATCCAATCCAAAACATATTACATTATCATGAATAATTCCATACTGCAACTCCCCATCCCAACCGCTTATAACAAGCTTTTAGAAGCTTCCAAAAATTAGGGTTTACAAAGTTGACCTTTTTCTTTTTTTGTGACGAAGCGAAAAAGGTGATAAGTCACCACATACCAACATGATCGAGGGTGGAATAGACAACATACCTTGAGGTTGACATGGGGATGATAGCGTACCTTCTTTGTCAAATCCGAGTGATGATGTACTCTCAACTTGAGATGTGGTGGATGGTGTCCCTTCATATTCACTTGCGATAGATGGTGTCCAACCATATTCACTTGTGGTAGATGATTTCCGTCCATATTCACTTGTGATAGATGGTGTCCCTCCATATTCACTTGTGGTTAATGGTGTCCCTTCGTATTCACTTGTAGTAGAGGGTGTTTCTCTAACTATGGTATTCAAATATATCTTACCATGATGCTTTCACATTCATGCCCTTTGTGCCGCCAATTCCTTTTCTCTTTTTGATGGTTGAGGTTCCTCTTCAATTGTCTTATTTTCGTCAATCGTATCCAATTTATTCTTCTCATGATATGTCCTCATCCATTCTCTATTTTTTGCTTTATTGGTTTCATACTCTTTGTTTGTTGGTTTATTCCTTTGTTCATTTCCTTGACATGGTAGATAATTTTACCTATAGCATGGTAATGAGACAAATATTAGTTCCTTAAAAATGAATCCATACAAATAAATGAAATATATGTCATTCAAGGCTTCATACAAAATAATTAAAATCATCCTGTAGAAGAGTATTTATAGCATAGACAAAGGTCACATGAATTTTTTCGATGGAATGCCTTAAAGAAATGTGGTAATGTGCCATGCCATGATTGCAAGATAGGCTCAAAATGGAAACATGGACAAGGCATTTGTATTGTTTGACAATAATATTTCCATAGAAATGTATGCAAAATGCGGTAGCATTGAAAAGCTAGTGAGCTCACTAGCTTACCAATTCGATAGGGTTGACAAGGTAGGGACAACCTATGCCTCATTTCTATGATGCATACACTACCCCTACCTTGTCAACCCTACTGAATTGGAAAGCTAGTGAGATCACTATCTTGTCAATGCTACCACATTTTGCATACATTTCTACCAAAAAATTATTGTCAAACAACTCAAATGCCTTGTCCATGCTTCCATTTTGAGCCTATCTTGCAATCATGGCATGCCACATTACCACATTTCTTTAAGGCATTCCATCCAAAAAAGCATGTAAGCATTGGCAAGCTAGTGGGCTCACAAGCTTTCCAATTCGGTAGGGTTGAAAAGGTAGGGGTAGCATGAAACAATGCCTCATAGAAATGGGGACTCACGGTGAGTCCCCATTTCTATGAGGCATTCTTTCATGTTGCCCCTACCTTATCAACCCTACTGAATTGACAAGCTTGTGAGCTCACTAGCTTGCCAATTTGGTAGGGTTGACAAGGTAGGGGCAGCATATGCCTCATATGAATGGTTCTCACAGTGATTTACCCCATTTCTATGAGGCATACGCTGCCTCTACCTTGTCAACCCTACCGAATTGGCAAGCTTGAGCTCACTAGCTTGTCAATGCTACCACATTTTGAATACATTTCTATGAAAACATTATTATCAAACAATTCAAATGTCTTGTTCATGCTTCCATTTTGAGACTATCTTGCAATCATGGCATTCCACTTTACCCCATTTCTATGAGGCATATGTTGCCCCTACCTTGTCAACCCTACTACATTGGAAAGCTAGTGACCTCACTAGCTTGCCAATTTTGTAGGTTTGACAAGGTAGGGGTAGCGTGAAAAAATGCCTCATAGAAATGGGGTCTCAAGGTGATTTACTTGCCAATTTTGTAGGGTTGACAAGGTAGGGGTAGCATGAAAAAATGCCATAGAAATGGGTTCTCACGGTAATTTGTACACTAGATTTCCAATTTGGTAGGGTTGACAAGGTAGGGGCAGCATGAAAAAATGCCTAATAGAAAAGGGGACTCATGGTGATTTCATGGGTCCCTATTTCTATGAGGCATTTTCTCACACTACCCCTACCTTGTCAACCCTACTGCATTACATCACCATGAGATCCAATTTATATGAGGTGTTTTCGTATGCTGCCCCTACCTTGTCAACCCTACTACATTATCTTGTGGCATGCCATGATTGCAAGATAGGTTACACCTTTCCCCATGTTGCTAACTTAGCCTTGAATAAAGAGTATTGAAATAGTGGAGAGAAGGGTTAGAATCCCTTGAAGGTAGACTAATCAAGGAAACATTCAAAATATATCACAACTTAAGTGACAAGGTAAGTTTAGTGATGAGGTAAATTTAGAAATAGAGATGAAAACCAAAATAGGTTCAAAGATCTATCAATGTGGGAGGAGTATATTCCAATTTTGTAGAGACATGTATGGAAAATTCGGTAGCATAGAAAATGTAATAAGCTGGTTGATAAAATGCACATCACCATGAGACCCCATTTCTTTGAGGCATTTCTTCAAATAGTTGATTGCCTTGTCTATGATGTTTGATAAGATTCTTTGGTAGACATGTATGGAAAATTTGGTAGCATAAACAAGGTAATCAACTGCTTGAGATAACCATTTGACAAAATACCTCAATGAGATATGTCCTCATGGACTAGAATGATTGTAGGATATGCACAAAATAGATTTATTGAAAAAGGCTTTAGAAAATTTCAAGCATATGCAAATTATAGGTGTAAAACCAAATTCAATTACATTTTCCAATATTCCCCATGCCTATACCAAAATGAAAGCTTTGGAGAGTGGTATGCACATCCATAGTAAAGGATTGAGAAATGATGTATTATTTTATTTCCATATAACTTATGTCATATATATGTTTATACAAAATTTGGAAGCATAGACTATGTAAATCAATTGTTAACAAAAGTCCTCAAAGAGATGTGGTTTAAAAATGTAATTGGCAAGTGCAAAGAATTATGTAATTTAAAATGTGCATTGACAAGCTAAGGTTGTAATGAAAAATAAATAATGATGAACTTGGAATATGAAAAATAACAAAAATTAAATCAAGCCAAAACAAAATAAAAGAAAATGTGTAAAGACTTCACATACCTAAAAGACCAAAGTTTCAAATTGAGGAGTTCAACCCAATTATGTAGCATTTTCTTCTTTCTTCAAACTACTCAACAATTTGACTTTTTCAAAAGCTTGTTCCCCTCAAAACTTCAATTTTATATCACTCTTGAATGGAATTTAGGCTTGAATTGATATTATATGCCTTTCAATGTGAAAACTCTACTATTTCATGTAAAGGTGGTGGAATGTGAAAAACATGCATAAACATTTCACAAAATCATCAAAAAGTTTTTTTTGTCAGAACATGTGCAGAACTAGGAGAATATGTAGAATGTGGACCTTGAGATCATGGGTATATTGAGTTTTTTACCATTTTTAGAGCAATACAAAACGTGCTCATGTAATGAGAAAGTTGATTTTTAATAGGTTTATTTTCTCTTTCTCTCTATCCTCTACCCTATACCCTCTACCCTCTATCTCTCTCCCACTCCCTCTCTCTCTCTCTCTCAAGTCTCTCCCTCCTACCCCCTCTCCCTCTCTCAAGTCTCTCTTTCTCACTCACTCACTCCTATCTCTCTCCCCTCTACCCTTAACCCTCTACCCTCTGCCCTTTACCCTTAACCCTTAAATCCTCTACCCTCTACCCTCTACCCTCTACCCTTAAACCCTCTACCCTCTACCCTCTCTCTCTCTCAAGTCTCTCCCTCTTGCCCCCTCTCCCTCTCTCAAGTATATCTCTCTAACTCACTCACTCCTTCTATCTCTCTTCCCTCTACCCTCTACCCTCTACCCTTTATCTATGTCCCCTCTACCCTTAACCCTCTACTCTCTACCCTTAACCCTTAAACCCTCTACCCTCTACCCTCTACCCTTTATCTCTCTCCCACTTAATCCTTCTATCTCTCTCCCATTAAACATTAACCCTTAAAACCTCTACCCTTTATCTCTATCCCACTCCCTCCCCCCTCTCTCTCTCAAGTCTCTCCGTCCTACCCCCTCTCCCCCTCTCAAGTCTATCTCTCACTCACTCACTCCTATCTTTCTCCCCTCTGCCCTTAACACTCTACCCTCTACCCTTTACCCTCTACCCTTAAACCCTTAAACCCTCTACCCTCTATCTCTCTCCCACTCCCTCTCTCTCTCTCAAGAATCTCCCTCCTACCCCCTCTCCCTCTCTCAAGTCTCTCTCTCTCTCTCTCACTCTCCTATCCCTCTCCCATCTACCCTTAACCCTCTACCCTTAAACCCTTAAACCCTTAAACATGTACCCTCTACACTCTATCTCTCTACCACTACCTCCCTCTCCCTCTCTCTCTATCTCCCACTCACTCCCTCTCTATTCATTAGAACCATTTTTTCAAACAAGTCACTACATTTCCAATTTCACTGAATTGGAAAGCTAGTGGGTCCACTAGTTTGCCAATTTGGTGAAATTGGAAGTCTAGTGGCCTATTTGAAAAATGGGTCCAAGAAATGGTGTCTCTTAGTGATGGCCCACTAGCTTGCCAATTCGGTGAAATTGGCAACCTAACTAGTAAGCCCACTAGCTTGCCAATTTGGTGAAAGTGGCAACCTAACTTGGCCTGTTTGAAAAAATGGGTCCAAGAAATGGATCTCTCGGTGATTTAGAGCCCACTAGCTTGCTAGTTCGATGAAATTAGCAACATAACTTGGCACCGGGAGACCCCATTTCTTGGATCCATTTTTTCAAACAGAACACTACATTGCCAATTTCACCGAATTGGCAAGCTAGTGGGCCCACTAGCTTGCCAAGTTAATTTGCCAATTTCATCAAATTGGAAAGCTAGTGGGCCCACTAGCTTGCCAAATCAGTGAAATTATCAATGTAGTGGCCTATTTGAAAAAATGGGTCCAAGAAATGGGGTCTCCCGGTGAAACTGGAGACCCCATTTCTTGGACCCATTTTTTCAAACAGACCAAGCTAGGTTGCTAATTTTACTGAATTGGCAAGCTAGTGGGCCCACTAACTTGTAATTAAGTGAAATTGGCAACCTAACTTGGCTTATTTGAAAAAAATGGGTCCAAGAAATGGGGTCTCCTTGTGATCCCACCATCTTTCCAATTTGGTAAAATTGGCAACCTAACTTGGCATGTTTTAAAAAATGGGTTTGAGAAATGGAGTCTCCCAAATCACTGAGAGACCCCATTTCTTGGACCCATTTTTTCAAACAAGAAACTACATTGCCAATTTCATCGAATTGGAAAGCTACCGGGCCCATTAGGTTGCTAATTCGATGAAATTGGCAACCTAACTTGGCTTGTTCAAAAAATGGGTCCAAGAAATGGGGTCTCTCTCCCCCCTCTACCCTTAACCCTAAACCCTTAACCCTCTACCCTCTACCCTCTATCTCTCTCCCACTCCCTCTCTCTCATTCCCTCTATCTCTCTCCCCTCTACTCTCTATCCCACTCAATCCCTCTATCCAACTCAACCCAATGCCCTAAACCCTCAACCCTCAACCCTTAAACACTAAACCCTTAAACCCTAATCCCTCAACCCCTATACCTTCTACCCTATACAATGGACCCTCAACCCTATACCCTCAACCCTAAAACCTCAACCCTTAAACCCTAATCCCTCAACCCCTATACCCTCTACCCTATACAATAGACCCTCAACCCTAATCCCTCAACCTTATACCCTCAAACCTCTACCTTAAACCCAAAACCCTCAACCCTTAAACCCAAAACCCTCAACCCTTAAACCCTAAACCATTAAACTCTCTACCCTCTATCCTCTACCTTCTACCCTATACATTGAACCCTCAACCCTGAACCCTTAATTCCTCAACCCTCAACCCCTATACCATCTACCCTATACTATGGACCCTCAACCCTAATCCTTCGACCACGTAACCTCAAACCTATACCCTAAACCCTAAACCCTCTGCCATAAACCGTAAACCCTCAAACCTAAACCCTTAAAACCTAAACCCTTAAACCTTCTACTCTATACCCTCAACCCTCATCCCTCAACCCTATAGCCTCAATCCAATACCCTAAACCATCAACCCTATACCCTCAATTATCAACCCTCTACCCTATACATTGGATACTCAACCATCATATATGTTTGCCCTCCCTCCTCTTCTCTCCTTCTCTCTATCTAACTTATCCCTCCATCTCTCCATCCATTCATCCCTCCCTTTCTACCCTAATCCCTGAACCATATATCCTCAACCCTTAAACCCTTAAGAACTCAACCCTAAAACCTAAACCCTTAAACCCTCTACCCTCAACCCTCAACCCAATACCCTCTACCCTCTACCCTAATCCCTCAACCCTTAAAACCTTAAACCCAAGTAAACTCTCTACACTAATCCCTCAACCCTCAACCCTCAACTATTAAACCCTAATCCCTCAACCCCTATACCCTCTACCCTATACATTGGACCCTCAAACCTAATCCCCCAACCCTATACTCTCAATCCTCTACCCTCAACCTTAAATCCTCAACCCTCAAACCTTAAACCCTCTACCCTCTACCCTCTACCCTATACATTAAACCTTCAACCCTCAATTCTCAACCCTTAATCCCTCAATCCTCAACCCTCAAACCCTAAAACCTCAACCCCAATACCCTTTGCACTATACATTGGAATCTCAACCCTAATCATTCAACCATATGCACCCTCAACCCTTTACCCTCAACCCAATACCCTAAAGCATCAATCCTATAGGTCTTCAACCCTATACCCTCAATTATCAACCCTATACCCTATACATTGGATCCTCAACCCTCATATATCTTTTTCCCTCCATCCTCTTCTCTCCTTCTCTCTATCTCACTTATCCCTCCATCTCTCCCTCCCTCCATCCCTCCCTCTCTACCCTAATCCATCAACCATATACCCTCAACCCTTAAACCCTTAAAACACTCAACCCTAAACCCTAAACCCTAAACCCTAAACCCTCAGCCCTCAACCTTTAAACCCTAAACCCTTAAACCCTCTACCCTCTACCCTCAACCCAATACCCTCTACCCTCTACCATAATTCCTCAACCCTAATCCCTCAACCCTTAAACCCTTAAAACTAAGTAAATTCTAATTTAACTTTCAACCTCAACCTTAATCCTCAACCTCAACCTCAATACTAAACCCTAACTTTCAACTCCTATATAATTTCTAGCTCCTATAAGCATTGGGACCTCAACCTCTAATCCCCAACCCTATAATTTCAATCAATCCTCCACCTCAACTCTTAAACTCCTTAACCTCAACTCCTTAAAACCTCTCAAATTCTCTACCTCTCTACTCCTCTATATTAAATGCTCCAACTCCTCAAACCTCTAAACTCTCAACCCTAATACTGCCTACTCCTATACATTTTGGACCTCAACTCCTAATCCTCTGTAACCCTATACTCCTCAACCTAATACTCCTAAGTTTCAACCTTATAGGTTCCCAACACTATACCCCTCATTCTCAACCTCTCTACTCTATACATTTGATCCCCTAACACTATATATCTTTTGTCCTCTCCCTCTTCTCTCCTCTCTATCTCACTTCTCCCTCCATCTCTCCATCCATCCATCCCTCCCTCTCTAACCTGATCCCTCAACCCTAAACCCTCAACCCTCTACCCTCTACCCTCTACCCTCAACTCTCAACCCTTAAACCCTAATCCCTCAACCACTATACCATCTACCCTATACATTAGACCCTCAATCATAATCCCTCAACCCTATACCCTCAATCCTCTATCCTCAACCTTAAACCATCAACACTTAAACCCGAAACCCTTAAACCCTCTACCCTTTATCCTCTACCCTATACATTAAACTCTCAATCCTCAATTCTCAACCCTCAACCCTTAATCCCTCAACCCTCAACCCTTAAAATATAAACCCTCTACCCTCAATCCTAAACCCTTTAACCCTAAACCCTTAAACCTTCTACCCTCTACCTTCAACCCTCAACCCTAATCCCTCAACCATATACCCTCAACCAGATACCTTGAACCATCAACCCTATAGGTCCTCCACCCTAATCCATAAATCCTATACCCTCAACCCCTATCACTTTCTCTCTATCTATACATCTCATATCTCTCTCTCCCTCCCTCTCCTACCCTCTCTAATTTTCTCTATCTACCCTCTCCCTCTTTCTACATACCTCTCGCTCAATCAATCCCTACTACTCTCTCTCACTCCCTCTATCTATCTCTCTATCTCCCTCCCACTGCCTCTCCATCACTCCCTCTCTCTCTCACTACCTCTCTCTCCCTCTCTCTTAGGTATCTCCCTCCCACCCCCTCTCTCTCTAAGGTCTCTCCCTCTAGCACCCCACCTAAGTAACTCTCTCTCTCTCTCCCCCCTCTCTCTATCTATTCCTCCCACCCTACCTAGATAAGTCCCTCTCACTCACCCCCTCTATCTCTCCCTCTCTTAGGTCACTCCCTCCCACCCCCTCTCCCTCTCTCATTGTTCTCACTCTCACACTCCCTCTGTCTTGCACTCCCTCTCACTACCTATCTCTCAAGTCTCTCCCTCTCACCCCCCCTCACACTCTCAAGTCTCTCC
This sequence comes from Sequoiadendron giganteum, assembly GCA_007115665.2. Classification (NCBI taxonomy): domain Eukaryota; kingdom Viridiplantae; phylum Streptophyta; class Pinopsida; order Cupressales; family Cupressaceae; genus Sequoiadendron; species Sequoiadendron giganteum. The sequence goes on from CM021101.1 coordinate 46,519,528, forward strand.
CTCTAGCACCCTACCTACATAAATCTCTCTTTCTCTCCCCCTCTCTCTCTCCCCCCCTCTCTCTATCCCTCTCTCTAAATTCTCTCTCTCACCCCCTATATCTCTCTCTCCCTATATCCCTCCTACCCTACCTAGCTAAGTCCCTCTCACTCCAACCCCTTCTCTCACACTCCCTCTCTCTTAGACTCTCCCTTCCACCCCCTCTCCCTCTCTCAAGACTCTCTCTCAATACCTATCTCTCTCTCTCTCTCAGGTCTCTCCCTCCCACCCTACCTAGACAAATCTCTCTCTCTCTCTCTCTCTCTCTCTCTCTTAAAATCCTCCCTCCCTCTAAAGACATACATACTTACATGCATACAAGAATAATATATATGTGCATACAATCCTATATACATACAAGCATACATGTACATATGTAGATACAATCTTACATACATATAGGCATACATACATAAATACATATATACATATATACAAGCATGCATACATACATACATGACATATAAGAATAGATGTACATATAAACATACATTCAATAAAGTATCATTTAACATAAAGAAAGACATAACACGAGCAAATTATATCGCACTCGTGTTATGTCTTTCTAGACATGTCTCGCACAAACGCAAAAAACCATGTCAAAACTAAGATATAACACCTTCACGTTATAACACGTGTGCGTTATAACACACTCACATTATATCTTTGTTTGGGAATCCCCAAGCCTTAGGCTTGGTATTTTCCTTGGAATACCAACCCAAAGGCTTGGATGGCCTTCCCAATGACCAGAGACATGTTTTTGCAAATTCTACAATATTCCACATAATCGGGTTCGTGCTCACCATCAGGATTGCATGTGTTTCAATGCTGAAAAAATAAAAAACTTGGGTAATGTTAGGCTCTCTCTTAGCTATCCAACGACGTAATTTTTTTCACTTTTTGACAATGTTAAGAATTTCATCTATAATTTCTTTTGTTTGTGTCTCTTTTTTGGTAAAAAGAAGTGTTTGGTGTTTTTTTGTTATAAATTTATTGTTCATCAAAATTTCAAATAAATTACATTTTTAGAAACTAGACTCCATTCTACAATTTTGTGTAAAGGAAAAGAAAATTTCAATTAGTTTCTAAAATTTGTAGGGGTAGCACAACCAAAATTATGTTTTTCAAGAAGTGTCCACTTTGAAAATTAGTAAAAACTCAAATATTCATTAAAAAATTATTTGAAAAATCATGGATCAACTACATATTGTTAGCTAATTTCTCAATGAAGTGATTTTAAAAATACTAAAAAAAAGGTTCAATGTGCTATGTTTGCACAAAAGTTGCTATGTTATGTTTCTGTGACAAAAACAACACCAATTTTTGTGCATCCCTCTTTTGAACCCCTTAATCTCAACCATCTTCAAAATAAATTAGTAGTTTAGAAAGTAGTCTCAGAGCACTACGATCCTATTTTTTTGTAGTATCTCAAAATTTTGAGTGTAACTATCCTCAATTTCAAGGCCAAGGTTAGTATTTCCTGATTTCAGAAAAAAAGTGGCCACTTAAGCCTCCTTTTTGGCTGCCCATATTTTTTCACTTACCCAAAAGAAAGAAGGATAACCTAAATTACCAAGGATAATATAGGGAGATTTAAGACCCTATCAACAAAATGTAGACAATGCTAAACAATATTGCCACTCCTGCCCCTAGAACTTTGGAAACTACTCAAAGGCTAATGAGAGAAGAAGAATAACACAAAGATAAAGAAGTTGAGATTACTATTCCATAATTTGAGTTTCCAACAAAATCAAATATTCTAGACATCAAATCAATCTTTGAGAAGTACACTCCACCATGTAGCTCATCAATCAACTCGTCTATCCATCTGTATAGGCATGAATTTGCACCCCCTTGAAAATTCCCCTTTTACTCCCTTCACCTTAGAAAAATAAAACTCGACAATGTAATTCCATGTCCATCATCCATACCTTGCCCTCTTGGAAGCTATCTATAGTGTCAGTGGGGGAAATTCTGTTGGGGACATGCATGTGATGTGCAAACATCTGTGTGGAATGCTTTCATCTTGACAAGATTCCTACCTCTAGAATCTATAGAGGCATTATGTTCGCCATTGGGGCCGAAGTGTAACATATCTATGCCTTCTAGACGACCTTTGAATGACTCTTTCCCTCCCAAATTCACCTAAAGATGACTATTCTCTCTTCTCATTTCTTCTTCTTCACAATGCTTCTACACAATTCTTGACCATATTCTTGCAACTTCTTAGCTACTTGTTGCACTATCAACTCTACCATTCCAACATCACTTCACATATACCATAGAAGATGCAACTTGGTGTCTTGCGAGACTTCCTTCGACATCGTTGCAACCATGTCAACTTGGCCATGGTTGTCAGCTTGCATTCCTCTCTCATTGGCCTTGAGTTCCTTTGGTCAAGGGTGGTATTATTCATTTACTATTGCATTGGTGTTGGATTTGAGTAGCATAGTGCTCTATGTAGTGTTTGACATTCTCTCTTTCCATAATTTCTTTATGGCATTTCTATTTCTCTATCTATTTGGCTGTCCATGGAGGTGGAAACACCAAAACAAGGGTTTGAGTACAACAAGCCCTAAAATAGCCACAAAATATTTCCCTGCTCTATTGTGTGTAGGTACTTAATTCACATGGATCTTGCTTGAGAACTATACCTATCGTGAGTTGAATTATTACCATTCTTGTTCTTGTCATTTCTAAAGTATTTCCTTTTTCTTTTTTTTTGCATCATCACGATAAGCCTCTTTAGATAAGTTGTTGGTAGGTTTTATGACATTCTATTTGTGCTTTTTTCACTATCTATCTATATGGACAACAATGCACTTGTGAGATTTCAGTGCGCCACACTATCATCCCTATTATGTGTTGTTGTCCTTTGACAGAGTAATAGTCTAGGTTCCAGAAACCTACTTGTTTAGTTTAAACATAACTCTTGGGTTAGCAAAAGGATAGAAGCACTGAGAGTGCATCTTCATTATCTATCCTTAAACATCATAACACTTTCCTAAGAACTTGTTCCACTTGAGGTAGATTAGGGAAGCCTTCAATTCTCAGCTCTCAGTGATCCAAAGGCGTTGAGTGGTTGGTCTCCCTCATCTATAGTTTGGTAAACCTGATGTGAACCATTCTGGTTTAATTTGGTGGTATTGAAAGACCCTTCCCTCGTATGCTAGGAGTGTTGTGGGTGTGAGTGTTGTAAGGTGCCTAGCCTTGCAACCCAACCTACAACCCCTAGTGGCATAGCTAGAATGTTTCCTAAGTATTATGAAGCAAAAAATTGAGTGGGTCACCGTATAAACCCTTAGAAGCTTATGCGAAAGTCTTGTCTAGTGTATTGTAAAGATGGATTCCTTCTTACATTTACCCATCCCATCTATGCAAGTTGCGAGCAAATCTCCTGCTATAACATTTACCTCATAGGATTTGCCAATGAACTCTAATAGAGAACCATCCCCCTTGTACATCCCAACACATATCAATGGGAATACCGTAATAGGTGTTATCGTTGACCTTACATATTGGGTGAATTTTATTATAGAGGAGATCATTATGATTAAATTTTTACATAAGGATGGGTATAGCGAGTCTAGAAGTACTATATGTACACATGATGGGATTTCGTGCCTCCCATCAGTTTATCATCTTGTCAGTTTTGATTGGATCCAAGACTATGAATGCACTCTTTGACATCACCCCAGGGTCCAAACTATTTGGAGTGCAACTAGGTATTCCCTAGCTATTTTCCATGAATGTAGTTCCCTCGGTAATTCATAAATGCTTGAAGTTTTCCCATGAGGGCTCTATGCATGTATTCCACAATGCCAGTTACAAATTGATGATTGCACATGGGGGCTACTCAATTGATCACTTATGGCTTTCCCTTCTTGGTTTTCTCACTCCCAAGATAGACCTGTTGTATTGAACCTATGTGAAATACAATAGTGGGGGAATAACACCAAAAGTGAGATACCCTCCTTCTCCCTATGCAATTTTTCATAGAGCTTGCATAATGGAAAAATGTGAGGCTACCTCCGGCACTTGAAAGAGGATGGAGGATAAGTCCTCTTAGGGCTCTTCCTCCTCTTCCTCTATTTTTCCACCTATTGCTTCCTCTTTCCCTATTATAGTGCTATCGACTTACGCTCCTATGCATTTTCTAGGGAGTTTGATGGTGCCTACTTGGCAAAAGCCTAAACATCCAATGTTTGAACTTCTTGTCTTACCCATGGTGCCTCTAATCATTTTATATGGGAATGGGAGGGGTCCCCATGGAGAATCTTCTATGTATTAGAATTTATGACCTCCTACTGCTCCTACCTCTAAGGTAGTGAATGAGAAGAGGCCCACTACTGAGGCACTCAAGCCTACTTTGTAGAAGTTTTCAAAACCAACTTTAGACTCCAAGAACACCTGCATGCAAACGTATACCTATCACAAGGAAGAGAATGGATGGAAAAAACAAACAAGAGTTTGAAGCTCTGAAAAATGGAGAAATTATCTTATCAGAACAAAAAGGAAAAAATTAAAATACAATGGATCAATCCTTAAGAAGGAGATCATGCAAAACCTAAAAGAAACCCTAATAGGAAAACATTTAATAATTAATATAATTATTAAATGTCACTTAATGCAAACTAAAGTGAAATATTAAGAGAGGAATTAAGGTAACTTAATTAACACAACTAAGTTAAAACCTTTACTCTAACATACTCCTCCTGCTGTTGTTACACCATCTTCTCCATCTCTTCCTCCTGTTCCCATCCAAAAGTCCCTTCCTCCACTAGAAATGGATGTGATGGATACTTTTATGGATGAACATGAGTCTTATATCCCTTCTCAGGCTACAATCTTTAGCTCTTGGAGCTGTAGAAACCGCCTTGCACACGAGCACAAGCGTCGGAGGAAGGCTCTAGTCGTTGAGCGAGTTGCCTTGCAAAAGAAGGAAGAGGAGCCAAAATCTCTTGATTTGACGCCTTCTATTGTGTCCTCCTCTTCCATTATTTTTTCTTCAATTCCCTTTGTCTCAGTCTTTCTTTTTCCCCCCTATGAGTGTGAATGATCCTCACCTAAAAAGAGTGTGGATATTCATTTCTCCTTTGGTTGAGTCTCCCCTTCTGATGTCCTTCCTAGACATCCCACCCTTTTTGAAACCCATGGACATGCCAAAAACCTTGGTGGTCTCTACCATAGTTTTCTCCTCTTCTTCCTCACTCTCTGCTTTATTTGTGGGGATTTCACATCCCCCAATGAAGCGAAAGATGGAGGATGAACCTGATAGAAATGGGGTCAGGAGAAGGGTTCACCTTCTTCAAAGGTTGGTTCTACATTGGCTTGTGCCATCCTAGTGATGAAGGAAGCCTCAACATCCCTGAAGTTCTTCACTACTCCCGAATCTTTTGGTGAGCCTAGAAATGGATCTTGGGCACCGCCTCCATCACCCACCAAGTTGACACATGATACCCATATGAAATGAATGCTAAAATATATAGATGACATCCCATTCCTATCAAAAATCTTTGCGAGATCAATGACATTCACCCCACATGAACTAAGGAAGAAGACCTTGAGGGGTCTTCTTCCTTGGCCCTTGTTAAAGGAGGGTTAGAGGGTACCCCTCTTGATATTTCACCCTTGCAAGCTTGTCTGCCATCCCCTTATGATAATCTAGATTAGGATAATGATGAGCTCTTGGTTGATGAGGACTAGGGGGCACCTCTTCTTTATCTATAGATTAGATTGTGCATGTGTGTGTGTTGTGTTCCCCCATGCTTGTTTTACATGTTCTTGGATGACCCTTGTCACACTCATAGGTGCTTGGATATAGGAGTGTTTTTGTGTTGTGAAACTTCTTCTATCTGTCACATCATTCTTCTTTTTGTTGTACTTTTGATTTTCAACAATTGAGGAAAATACAAAGTGTTGGGGTCATTTAGGCCTCCCTTCCATGTTGACCTAATTTTTTATTTTCATTTATTTTCATTTGCCCTTCTTCACATGGTCTTATATAGTAGGGGGTTGACGATAGTTCATTTATATATTATTATACATATCTATCTATATTTATGAGTAGCTTTGACCCTAAAATATTAGATCCCCTTGTCTCTTGATTTTTTCATCTCTACTTATCTTTCCTTTTATCTTTCTCTCTTGCTTGCTTTGTGATGTTGTGGTGCTCATTTGTTGTCCCTCGCATGTGTGACAAAATTAACATGGTTACATCTCATTATGTTTTATGGGCCAAAATATCAATTTTATTCTTGCTTTTCTCTCCTTAGGATTTTGTATTCCTTTGTGTTTATCACACACCATCCTAAGGGGAGGCTTTCATACTGCTTTGATTTTTAGATGATGTATTCGGTGGCCAACGATTCCCTTCTCAAAACTCAATATTTTTCAAAAATTACATTGTTCAACATAAACTCCTATGTGAATTTTTCTTTCATGTCAGATTCGTAAGATAGAATACATACTTGCCCTTGTAAGGGAGCATTATTTCTTTTGATTTCCTTGATAAAATGAAATTTTCAGAAGGAATCCTTGATGCTTGAATCATTGACAAAAAATTCTATCTCTTTTCAAAAATGTTATCACTTTCAAATTGAGCATCCCTTGAGTGGACCCCTTTTCTTTTGAAGGGTTCCCAAGGGACCCCTTTGAAATATCTTCCTTCAGTTGTTGAATTTCTGTGTCTATCTACTTGCTTTCCTACATGGATTATTTTTGACATCTAACATGTTTTTATCTATGGATTAACATGTTTTACAAGTGTGCTTGTGAAGTTTCTTTTCAACTAGACTCTACTGAGTCCCTCACATCTAGCTTCCTTCAGGACCAAACACTTAGAAGGCACCTCCTTTGCAAGTACAAGGACCTATAAAGCATTTTCATCTTGCACGATTTTTTCACTGTTGGTTTGTGGGCCTCCGGTGCACTTTGTTCAACTCTCTTCAAGACCAAGTACCTACGAAGCCATTTGCTTGCGCTACACTTTCAAGCATGCCAGATTGCAGTTTGCTTCCCCAATGATTTATGTATATTTTCTTGGAACTCTTTCAACCTACTTTACTGAACACTCATTGGAACTCTTATGTCTAGATGGGATTCTTGCCTTTGGAATCTATAAAGGCATTATGTTCATCATTAGGTCTAAAGCATAATGTATCTATGCCTTCCAACCAACTTTTAAACTACTCTTTCCCTCCCAAATTCACCTAAAGATGACTATTCTCTCTTCCCATTCCTTCTTCTTCACATTCTTTACAATCTTCATGCTTCTACACAATTTTTGAGCATATTCTTGCAACTTCTTGGCTACTTGTTGCACTATCAACTCTACCGTTCCAACATCATAGTGTTCTTCACATCTAACATAGAAGCTACAACTTGGTTTCTTGAGAGACTTCCTTTGACATTGTTGGTTCATGTCAACTTTGCCATGGTTGTAAGCTTGCATTCCTCTCTCATTGGACTTGAGTGCCTTTGGTTGAGGGTGGTATTATCCATTTACTATTGCATTGTTGTTGGATTTGAGTAACATAGTGCTCTTCGTAGTTTTTGACATTCTCTCTTTTTGTACTTTCTTTAATACTTTTTTATTTTTCTATCTATCTAGCTGTTTGTGGAGATGGAAACACCAAAATGGGGGTTTGACTATAGAAAGCCTCGAAACAACCCCAATATTTTTCCTCTTTCTATTGTGTGTAGGTACTTCATTCATGTGGACCTTGATAAAGAACTAGACCGATCATGAGTTGAATTCTTACCATTCCCATTCTTGTCATTTCTAAAGAATTTCCTTCATTATTTTTTGTTTCCATCATCATTGTAAACCTCTTTAGCTAAGATATTAGAGGGTTTTATGTCATTCTATATGTGATTTTTTCACTATCTCTTTATATGAATGACAACACACGTGTGAGATGCCAATGCACCACACTGTCATCCCTATTGTATGCTACTGTCCTCTGGTAGAGAGTTGACAAAGTTACAGTTTAGGTTCTAGAAACCTAATCATTTAGTTTAAACATAACTCTTGGGCTAGTAGAAGGACAAAATAACTAAGAGTTCTCTTCATTATCTATCCTTAAACATCATAACACTTTCCTAAACACTTGTTTCACTTGAGGTAGATTAGGGCAGCCTTCAACTCTTGGCTCTTTGTGACTCAGAGTTGTTGAGTGGTCGGTCCCCCACCTCTACACCATGGTATGAGGCTAGTTCTTAATGGTCTTCTTGTTTAATTCTCTATAGTCTATGCACATCCACAAGGTGCCATCCTTCTTTTATACGAGAACCATAAAATATTCAAATGGTCTTAGAGCTTGGTTTGATGTAGCCTATATCCGACATCTTCCTTTATTTATTTCTCTATCTCCTCCTTATACATCCATGGATGGTGGTAAGGAGTGGTCATAACTAGCTTTGATCATAGTTCAAGTTCTATGTTATGATGGAAGCCTCTATCTAGTGGCAATTCAGAAGGCATATCACTAAAAAATAAACTATTCTTATACAAAATATTTTGTACATCAATATGAATTTGACCATTCTTACCTTCAGAAGAATCTTTTGAAATCACCAAACAAGTAGCAGTCCAAGCAACTTGGTTCTTCCAAAAATTCCTTTCTATTCCCTTGGTTGATACTAATTGTGTACCACCATTAGCCATTCCCTTCAGAACCAAATCCTTTCCATTGGATTTGAACTTAAGTTCCATCATTTGGTAGTTTGTAGTATACTCACCCAATGAATGTAGCCACTACACACCCAAAATTTTATCAATTTAAGCCAAACCAATAATATAGAAGTCATAACATACCCTATGATCTCCTAATGTTATGTCTGGCTTCCATACTTTCTCTTTGTAGGGTAGGTTATATCCATCCACCATAGTGACAATGAAGCCTTCAAAATTTTCCACATCTAGCCTTCTTCCCTTCATAAGTCCTTCATCAATGAAGTTATGGGTAGCTCCTCCATTAATCAAAAAAATCACTCTTTGTCCAACAAGAACTCCCTAGACCTTGAAAGAGTGGTATCTATGTGTACTAGATAGATATTCTAGTATAGTACCATTGTCTTGATTCTTATTTCCCTCCCCTAGAAGGGTATCTTCAAGACCATGAAATTCTTTGAAAACATCTTATTTAGATTTTTTTTTTCATAAAGGAATTTTATACAGTGAACTTTCCCCTTACTAAGACATATGTGTCCCATAACCCATGGATCTCTGCAAGATAAATAAATTTTCTTCCTCTGGATCTCATTCCTAGTATTTTCATCGACCTTCTTTGCCACATTAGGAGTTGCATATTTGGGTCTCAATGCCAAAGAATGTAGTGGTCTTTTTTTAAAACTGCCCTCAAGGTGCCATGTATTGGGTTTAGGTGGGTGAGAGAAAAATTTATTCAGAATGAATGGCTCAATGATTAGATATATTTTAATAATAGCCTCTTGTAAAGAAATTGGTTCAAATAATTTCACAAAACCCTTAAGAGGTTTGGCGATCCCTATAATGAAGAGATTCACAATCCTCTTTTTTAATAATTTAGGAACCATCACCACCACTTTTTGAAACTCCATTGCATAATCATCTACTGAGTGATTTTTTTTAATCATGGTCAAGTTGCTAAAATATTCTTATTCATCCTTCAACTCAAATCTATCAATAATTCTATTTTTAAATTCATCAAATTTGTGTATTCGATCATGGCCTTGAGTGGTACGACCATTAAATCACCATTCATAGGCCTTCCCTTTGAAATGTAAAGAGGAAAACTAAACCAAATCTTTCTAAAGAATAGGATTGAGTAAGAAATAAGTTTCCATATTTTGTAACCATGCTCTAGTTGAGATCTTATTACTCCCATTAAAACAAGCTACAACAAGTTTTCCCAACTTATGCTTCAGTTCCTTGCTTTTGTATAACCAGTTCAGTGCAGGATCATGGGGGTCCAAACTAGGCCCCTAAGTGGCAATGGAATTTCAGAAAAAAAGAGTTAGGCAACTTGACATAAAAATTTTAATAGGTTATTTACATAATTTGAAAATTATGTAAGAATAAGACTTGTAGAAAATTGAATGTAGTTTGTAGGCTACTAGTCCTTTTTTGGAAAAAAGTAAATCTATTTTGCAAAAATTTGAAATTTCAATGCAATGGTACTAAATTTTCAAGAAAAAGATAAAAATTAGGTGTATGTCTGACAATCCTAACTACTAGAATTTTTATTTTAAAAAAAAATTCAATAGATGTAGAGAAAACATGCCCGATTGTGCCATTTTTTTTGTAATCTTTTTGCATGTAAATTATTAGTTATGATTTTTTATTGAAAAATTTCAAAATTATGATACAAAATATTATGGAATGATGTCGGGCATTGGCAAAGGTTTGTACATAGGTATAGTTGGCCATGGCTTGTGAGGCCATGGCTGCATTCCATCGTTTCCTTTTGCATGCGTTTGTCACTATTCAGATTAGAGTTTTTGGACATTTTCCTGCTTGGGGGGGGTGATCTATGCTTGCGGGGGGAGGGGTTTCCATCAGTGGTTTCTTCTTAGGTTCATTTCCTCTTCATCAGATCTACTTATAGTCCCTTTGTTTGGAGTTGTGTGTTGGGCATTGTGGTGTGTGGATATACGCAATCCTCTTTGGTTGTTGTGTTGCCTTATGTTGTTTATCTCTTTTCGAGGGTGCTTTGTTCGCTTTTTCCTAGTGTGTCTTGCTATTGGCTACTTGGAGTACATTTGTTTCCTTGAGGATGGCACTGCAAGCATATTTTGACTTAGAAAATCTTATTTCTTCTTTGCCTGGGAGAGGTCCATCTTCTAATTTGGATAACCTTGATGTGGGTTTATCTCAAACTAGTGGACTTTGTTTGAAGAAATTTAATGGGTGTTTATAGAGATCACAAGATTGACCAATGCTGGTAATAAAATTAGAATCCGTTGCTAAAGATGTGAGTTATTATAGTAATCATGCTTTAATTTTCAAGTTTATGGGGATGTGGATATCACTTCCTTTTTTGGACTTGTGGATTCACAAGACCTAGAACCCAGAGGGGGATTTTGACACGATGCTAGCTGCCAATAATTTTTTTATGGTGGATTTTTCATGTGTGGCAGATAGGAATCGAGCCTTTGAATGCAAAACTTATTTCTATAATCATGTGGGCCTCTTTATCAAACCTTGGCATGTGGGGTTCAATTTTGTAGAGGAACTTCTATCTACGGTTCTAGTTTGGGTTCACCTTCCTCGTCTACTGCTGGAATGCTAGTGAAGTGATATTTTGCAGATGATAAATCTTTTGATCAACAAGCTTATTGGACCTTCCCAACATGCCTTGACCAAAATTTTTCTTTCTTATGCTCATGTTGACTTGCACAATCCACTACCAGATTCAGTTGATATGAGCACCAAGATAACTTCTTGGACTCAACAACTGGATTATGAGGCTTTGTCATTTTGTTGTCGTTTATGCCATGAATATGGACACCTTCAAAGAAAGTTCCCCAAAGCTCCAAATTATTTAGGTTCTGTTTATGCTCCTCACCATTCTTCTTATATGGTTTACAAGGTTAAGGTGCTTATGCATGGGGTGGTGGCAGATAAAAATGGGTTTGTGCTAGTTAAGTCACGTAATAAAAGTTGAGGTCAAAAGAGGACTTTGAGAGATAGGCAAGGAGAGGATACATTTAATAGATTTGATTCTATGGATGAGTTGGTCCATGAGGAGGGGGCTTCCCTCAATATGTAAGTTGAGCTTTCCCCCTTACTTGAGCAACATATTGCCTCTCAACTAGATGTTACCTCATCTTTGGCTCCTATGTAAGATCTTAGGGTGTTGATGGTTTCTAGTGCTATCTCCCCTATTTTTGTGCTTAGATATTTTGGTGTGATAGTGGAGGTTTCAAGTAATGGTCTCTAGGTGGGATAACTTTTGAAGACACTGGTAAAAATAAATCTTCCTCTTTTTCTCCTATTTTGGGTTTGTAGCAAAAACCCCTGAAAAAGGGTTTTTGGAAAATCCTTTGAAGGTAGGTAGAAAGATGGATCAAGAAAAGGTAAATTTGGTTAGTGAGACATTTGTTGAGTCTGGTTTCGTGAGGATGCTAGATTCTCATTTCTCCCACCATTCGTGATGTTTTATTTATCCTAGAATGTAAGGGGTATGAATAACATCCCTTGACAAAAGGCTATTCAGGATTTGGTTTATGTTCACTCTTCATATATGGTCTTCCTCTAGGATACCAAGTTGTCAGTTGATGGTATGATGCAATGTGCTTCTAGGATTTGGAATAGAGGGCTATGCCATTGCGTGGGTGTCCAAGGTATTTATGGTGGTCTTACTTGATTATGGGATCCTCAATAGGTTACCCCCATTTTGTGGTTCTCTTGCAAGTACTCCATTTCTCTTATTGTGACTAGCTTAGAGTGAGGGGAGATAATCCTCTTCTCTAATATTTATGCTCCTTCTGACATCCCTGGTAAGGTGTTTCTATGGTCTCATGTTAGCTATCTATGATCCTTGGATCCTTTTCTTCCTTGGATTGTGGTAGGGGACTTTAATGCTATTTCCTCCCTTGAGGAGAAAAGGGGTGGTATTGCTCGATTGGACCCTTCCTCTAATCTCCTATGGGATAATATGCCTCATTTGTGGTTGGTGGATATCAATCCCTCGAATAGTGTTTTTACTTGGAAAAATAAGAGGATTGGTGAGGATGCTAATTTGAAAAGGTTAGATAGGTTTATAGTGTCCAAATTTTGGGTTGGTAACAGGCAGATGACAAGCTCTGAAATCTTGTATTGGTGTGGCTCAGATCACTAGCCAATTAAACTATCTTCCCATCTGACTAATTTCTCTAATAAGAAGGCTTTTAAATTTAAACTAATGTGGCTTAGGGATGAGATGATCCATGATTTCATTCCTAGGTGGTGGGATGAAGGGAGGATAGCTTTTGGCATTGCTATGTACTCCTTTGTGAAGAGATTCCAATATATCAAATATAGGTTGAAATGATGGAATAGAAATAAATTTGGCAATTTGTTTCTAGAAAAAAGGGTAGCTCAAGCACACTTGGATTCTCTCACTTGAAAAATCAGCGGCCATGGACTTTCAGAGGATTTGTGCAAGTTAGAAGTTGTTGTGGTAAAAGAGGTGGTAGAGTGGGAGCTTAGAGAGGAATATTTTTGGAGACAAAAGTCCCACATTGATTGGTTGCAAGAAGGTGATAGGAATACCTCTTTTTTTCACAACTTGGTGAAGGATAAAAGGTAGGGCAATGTAATTTCTTCTCTTCATTTTATTGGGGGAGTTGTTCTCTCCCCCTCTTTTGGTATTTTGAGAGAGTTTGTTCATTTCTTTTCTACTAGATATTTTATTAAGATTCTCCTCTTGCTAGTGAGGAGGAAGCTGCTATCTTGACTTGTATCCCTCCTATGGTGACCAAGGAACTAATGAATCTCTTATCAATCTTATTACCTTGAAGGAATTGGAGGATGTTGTGTTTTAGTTGAAGAAAGGAAAGGCTCTAGGTCCTGATGGGTTTCCGGATGAGTTCTTTTAGGAGTTTTGGGAGGTGATCAATATTGACCCGCTTCAGGTTGTCTAGGAGTCTCAAAGGAATATGAAATGTTTGCAAGTCATGAATGCTAATTTTATTGCTCTTATTTCTAAATGAGAAGGTGTTGATTCTTTGGATCTTTTTAGACCAATTTCTTTATGTAATGTGGTGTAAAAAATAGTTACCAAATTGATTGTTGAACACCTGAAGCCATGGCTGAATAGGTTGATTTCTGAGGAATAGGGTGGATTTTTTGCTGGTAGATAGATCTTGGATGGTGTTGTCATTGCGGCTAAGAATATTCATTCTATGGTTTCTTCTAGATAGAAGGCTATGTTTTTTAAGCTGGACATTGCCAAAGCATATGATCAAGTAAAATGGTCTTCCTTATCCAATATTTTAAGGGCTTTTGGGTTTGGCAATGAATGGATTGAATGGGTCATGAGTTGTGTCACCTCTTCTTTCTTGGTTCTTATCAATGGGGAGCCTTATGATATTTTCATGGTGACTAGAGGCATTCACCAGGGGATCCCTTATGCCCTTACTTATTTTGATGGTAGAGGGATTGGAGATATTTATTAAATCTCAGGTGGAGTGCAGGCTTATTTAGGGATGGAAGTGGGGTAACAATTTTCCTTCTCAATGTCATCTCCAATTTGTTGATGATATCACCTTAATGAGGTTAGCTAGAGTGGATGAATTAGTTAACTTGAGGAAGACCTTGGATTATTATTTTGCTACTTCGGGGCAAAGGATCAATGAACTTATTAAGTCTTGTATTTACTTCTTTAATACCCCTAAACTTATTCAACAAAGAACTACTAGGATTTTAAGATTTCAAATTGGTTCACTTCCCTTCAATTATCTTTGTATTCGTCTATCTATTTGCATGCTTTCAAGGGGATACTAGTAGGATTTGATTGATAAATTTCACAAAAGGTTTTCCATTAAACTTGTAGGTGGCTTTCTACGACTGGTAAAGTAAATATTTTAAAATCTGTGGTTCAAGACCTTATGATATACAGGTGTTTCGTGTTGTCTACCCTTGCTAGTTTCATCAAAGACTTTGAGAGTCTTTTTCGTCAGTTTATGTGATCTAGTAATCTTCTTTCAAGGAAGTGGAGCTTGGTTAAGTGTGATTTTGTGTGTCGTCTACAACAAGAAGGGGGTTTGGGATTGTGAAGGGCTGATTGGAATGGAAAAACCTTGGCGGCTAAGCTTTGTTAGAGATGGTGCTCTCAACAACATCAGTATTGGGCCAAGATCCTTACCTCTAAATATCTAGGGGATGTGGAGGGTGTTGAGGTACCTATATTTAGTCTTATGGGAAAAGGTTCTATGATTTGGGGTACTCTCAAAAGAGGTTCCAAGTTGGTTAAACAATGTATTTTTTGGATTTGCAATAGAAGCTCAAATGCTCTTTTTTGGTACGATTCTTGGGATGGATTGCCTCCTATCATGTCTTCTCATCTTCACTTACAAGACTTGTGTAGGATTTTTCTAGAAGCTAGATGGAGTAGAGTGATGGAATTTAAAGCCCCTCAGGATTTGGGGAAAGCTAATGGTTTTAGGTAGAAGGACCTACATGATTGGTCATCGGGGGGTTCGGTGGGGGATCAATAGGAGTTGGATTCTATTTTGGCTAGCAGGGTGTGCAGTTCTCTGCCTAAGAGGGATGTTCTTGCATGGGGTCATGACCCAAGAGGTAAATTATCAGTTGCCTCTAGCTATTGGGTGTTGGATAAGTAGGATTTTGGTAGTTATGGGGTTCCGTGGTGGAGATAGATTTGAAATAAATTCTCTTGGCCAAAATGTAACTTTTTCTCTTGGTTGGTGGTTTGTAATAAATGCTTGACTTGGGAGAATATTTGGAAGCATGGATTTTAGGGTCCTTCAATGCGCTTCTTGTGTTTGAGTAATGATAATACTGCCTCCCATCTCTTCTTTCAATGTCCCTATGCTAGGAAAATTTGGCATTTTTGGTGGGAGGCTTGGAATCAACAGTGCAAACATGTCTCTTCCTTGGAAGAGTTCTGGTGGAGTCTTGGAGTCCTTTCTATTAATACTTACTTCTTACAAATTTCTTAGTCTATTGGTCCCAACTTGATCATTTGGCACATTTGGTTGGAGCACAAACACAAGAATTTTTCAGATAAGAAGCTTTAGGTGGGTCAGGTGTGGTTGCAAATTCTGGGAGCTCTTCAGGAGACTTTAGTTGCTAAGTGTGACCTATTGATTCTAGTGGATCCTAGTGATACAAGAGTGGTTCACAATCTGGGGATTTTGATTTGTGGTAGGGCCAAGCCAAAGATTAGTTTGAGGTGGAGTACTAGAGGAAATATCTTTAGGGGGGGACATTGGAATCCGCCTTCGGGATTGGAGTTCTAAAAATTAACACTGATGGGTCTTTTATAGAAAATCTTGGGCATGTTGGGGTTGGTGGAGTTGCTAGGGATAGTTTCGGAGTTGTTGAGTTTTTCTTCTCTAAGTATAAGGGGAATCATTCTAATAGCCTTATGGAGGAAATGGCTATTCTTTTGGCCTTGAAACGAGCTTGTTCCCTTGGTTGAAGAAGGGTCATTTGTGAGTTTGATTCTCAGATTGTGATTGACTTGCTGAATAGAATTCAATTAGAGCATGTTAGCTAGCAATTAGGTGTGATGGTTAAGAAAATCACCTATCTTGGAGGAGTTTTTATTCTCTCACCTTTTTCCATATCCCACGATAATGGAATAAGGTGGCAGATGGGTTGGCCAAGTGGGCTTTAGGGAGGGTGAGGAATTGGATTGTGGATGATTGGGATAGTTTTCCTAGGGATCTTGCTTAGGAGTTGGAAGATTTGGTCATGAAAGACATGAGATGTTTCCTCAATACTTCTTGAGTGCTTGCTCCCTTGTGGAGTGCTTTTAATTTTCTGTCTTGTGTTGCTTTCTTTGAATAATAAACTTTTTACCCTCTTTATATAATTTTTTTTTTCAAAATTATTAAACGTGTTTTTTTTATCACCATAACTTGGTCAAAAATTTATGAAATTCCTTATTTAATCCTATAGTATGTTAAGCATAGAATGTGACACATCTTTTAGATTTGAAAAATATGAAATAGTTTGAAAGTTATAGAAGTTTTTCAATCAGCCTATCAATCAAAATTTTAGTCATAATGTATGTAGAAAATCAATAATAATAATTTATTGAATTCAAAATAAGGCATATCTTATATTGGTGGAAAACTAACAATTTTTTATATAAACCCTTTTCATTTATCAAATTCAGATAAAAAAATTCATTAGCCACAAGGGTGAACTTTGAAAAACTAAGAAAATTTTGTAAACATGTTTTTTGAGTTGACTTTCCAAGTTTGGCTATCTCGAACCAAATCTCAAGCCTACTAATTTTTTTAGAAAAAATGGATATTCGTTACTTGTATTATTTATAATACATAATATTTAATAGATTAATATATACTAATATACTAATATATTATATATATTATATATTAGATAATTATTTTTTGGCACAATGAAAGAAGGCTGCGAAAGGCAGAAGGGTGATGTGAAGGAAAAGCAACTGGGATTAGGTAGTGATGAAGCAAACGAAGCCATCAACGGAGCATGCGAGTTGGGGTCTCTTTTTGTTAACGCCAACGGGGACCAGAATCAGGGCCAGGAGTCGGGGAAGAGAGTGAGACTAGCTGTAAGGAATGTTAACCTACTTCTTGACAGTGTTGCACTTGAGGTTGAAATCCCTGTGAATCTGCTACAATCCAAGGTCGTGTGGCTGAGGCAAATAGATGCTATCGAAAAGTTTGTGGGGATATGGCCCTCCATGTTTCAAATTAAGGAATGGTGCAAAGAAAACTGGAAGGGCATCATTCCTGTCATATGCCCCCTGTCGCTGGGTTTCTTCCAGATGACTTTTTCTTTCGATATCGAGAGGGATGCGACAATCAATGGGGGGCCCTAGTTTTCTAGTAATTCGGGGCAGCATCTGAGAGTTTGGACTCCTGGATTTGACCCCAGAAGTGAAGAGATCAATAAGGTGCCAATATGGGTGCGGCTCTATAATCTACCTCAAGAGCTCCAATCAGAGGCGATCTACAAGTTCTTAGGTGATAAGCTGGGGGATTTTATCCGATGTGAAGGTCTTTCCAGGGCAAGCAGATCCCAGGATAGTGTGCATTTGTGGATATGGATGGATCTGAGCTCTCCGATTATGCTATCCATGTGCCTCTCTTCAGTTTTTGGTGTTTGGATTTTGAAGATCGATTACGAAGGGCTCTCGATGCATTTCTTTTGCTGTGGAAAGCTAGGTCATATAGCAAAATTTTTCTATTTCAAGGGACATGCCAAGGGAGTAGGGAAAAATGAGGAAGTGGTGGCTGCTGAGCCTTTGGAGGAAGTCAGGTCCCTGCTAGCCCTTAACAAGTGTAACTACAACCTGATGCCCATAGTAAGCAGTGCTTATGTTAGTTAAGAGAGGTGGGCCAAACACGAGATGGCTGATTTGGAAAGTGGCAACAATGTGCCGACCAATCCTTCATTAGGGTGTATCTATGTGTCCCCCTCTCAACAGTCAAAGGATCCTCTAGTATCACCCCATTGGTAGAAAGCCGACAGCCTGGAGCTTAGCATAGCGAAGCAGGTCCCACCTAGCCCTGATGATATGGGGAATCAGAATAGTAAGGAGGTAGAATTCACTCAAGAAGACAGTTAAATTGGTTGGAATATCACTACTAGAAGAACCAAAAATTTTGGAGGCAAGGCCCCTTTGATAATTGATCCCTGGGGTTCAAATCATACAGGCAGGAAAATTGATGCCTTTAAGGCAAAGTCTAGGGCATTGGAGGATCTAGAAAATGGTTCGCAGGTATCTATGAGGAAGTTTGTCACCCAAGGAGGTGAGAACCTCCCCACAACATGTTTGCCATGAAACACATCAGTTGGAATATTAGAGGGCTCAATGGCCCTAGAAAACACCGCCTCCTTAAGCGTTTGATTGAAATCGAGACCCGTGTCAGTGTTATTAAAGGAAACCAAAATTAACGAAGACAAGCTAAAGGAGGTGCTAAACATGGTATGGAGAAATGGGGATGGTGTTGCCCAGGATGCAGTAGGGACTACTGGTTGGCTCACTATTCTATGGAATAAAAACAATTGGTGCTGCTCTCTAGTGGAGTCCAGTCGGTTTTGCTTCTCTGTCAAATGCAGGGATGTCAGAAATGGTGATCAGATGCTTATCTCCAATGTGTATGGTCCAAACTCTCAATTTGAGCGGCAAGAAGTCTGGGATTTCCTCCGGTCATTCAGGCAAAATCATAGTCTTGATAATTGGGTGGTGGGGGGAGATTTCAATGCCATCTTGGCTCGTGAAGAAAAAATGGGTGGTAGGGTGCTTGGCAATTGTGGCTCTCTTAGCTTTAGAAGGTTGTGTGATGATCTCACCCTTGTTGACGATAGTCCCAACAAAGGTTGGTATACCCGGAACAATAAAAGGGTGGTGTGGAGAACATCCAATCTAGGCTGGATCGCTTCTTTTTGAACTCAGATTGGTTGCTAGAGTTGGGCGGCTTTTGTTCTGAGGTTGTTCCTTTTAGTGGTTCTGACCATTGGCCCATCTCTCTCTCTCTAAGCAATCCTAGCAAGCCTAGAGGTATTCCTTTCAATATGGAGGCTATGTGGTATGAACACCTTGACTTCGAGGCCTTGGTTGGAAAATGGTGGAGCTCAAAGATCAAAGGATGCAGGAGGTTTATTGTTTCAGACAAGTTACGGGCTGTGAAGAGGAAGGCTAGAGAATGGAATAGAGTTACCATGGGCAACATTTTCTGCAACAAAAAGGTAGTGGAATTTGCTATCATGGATGTGGAGTCTGCCATTTCTTCCTCAGGATACACTCTAGAACTGAAGGAAAAGGAGGCCAAGCTCACAAGGGAGCTGCATCTTCTGCTCAAGATGGAAGAGACCTTTTGGTATCAGAAATCATGGGTGCATTGGCTTAGGGAAGGTGACCGAAATACCAACTTCTTTCATCTATCAACTAAAATTAGGAGGCAATGCAATAAGATATTAAAAATATGCAATTCCGATCAAGTGGTTCTAGAGGACATTGGTGCTATTAGAGAACTGGGCCTATTATTCTTTCATAATCTATTGGGCTCCTTGGCTGCTCCTGCCCCTTTGGCTCAGGAGGAGTTACTGGCTTGCATTCCCAATCTCATATCATATGAGAAAAATGCTATCCTCATGACCCCTTTCACGTTGGAAGAAATCAAATCTGCGCTTTTTTCTATGGGTGCTAGGAAGGCTCCGGGGCTGGACGACTTTCGAGCTGAATTCTTCCAGAGGTATTGGGATAAGGTGGGAGAAGAGGTCTTGAGGGCTGCAGAGGAGTGCAGATTGCGGAGGGTAGTTTTAAAGGAATGGAATAAGAATTATTTGGCCTTGATACCTAAGGTCAAGGACCCGCTGTCCTTTGATCAATATAGGCCCATTTCCTTGTGCAACGTAATATATAAGATTGTTGCTAAAGCTATGGCCAACAGGCTTAAGGTCTGCTTGAATGGAGTTATCTTCGAGGAGCAGAGTTGTTTTCTAAAGGACAGACAGATTTTGGATGGCATCATCATAGCTCATGAGGCCATGCACTCAACCGAAATCAAGAATAAAGATGGGATGATTATCAAACTCGACATGAATAAAGCTTACGATAGAGTTCCCTGGTTTTTTTTGATTGAGGTTATGGAGCGTTTCGGGTTTTGTGAGTCATGGTGTAGTTGGATATATAGCTGCATTTCCTCTCCTTCATATGTTGTTTTGATAAATGGGGTACCCACTGATTTCTTTAAGGCTAAGAAGGGGCTCCGGCAAGGAGATCCGCTTTCCCCGTTCCTCTTCCTTTTGGTTGCTAAGATGTTGGGCAGAAACTTAAAGAAGGAAAAATGTTTAGGCAATCTGGAAGGCCTTCAAATCTTGAGGAGTGTTACAAACATCACTCATCAACAATTCATGGATGACACTCTCTTATTAGGTGCAGCAAAAGCTAGCGAGGCCCGCTCCTTCAAAAGGGTCTTGGGCAAGTATGAGGAGGCTGTTGGTCAAATACTGAATGCCTCAAACTCAAAAATATTCTTTTTAAAAGATGGAGCCATTGAAAGACACATTATTCAGCAATCTCTGGGTTATGATATTGTCCCTCTGCCGAGTAAGTATCTTGGTATGCCCTTGACCAACAAGCGCACTTCAGAGCATGATTGGTGTAGCGTTTTGAATTGGGTGTAGTCTATGCTTGCCTCATGGAAGGGTAAGTGGCTGTCCCTGGCAGGTAGGATCACTCTCATCAAAGTATCTCTTATGGCAGTCCCAGTTTACACGATGTCTGTTTCAGATTCCTAACAAGGTCTCCAAATTTATGAAGGGAGTTAAGCGAAGATTTTTGTGGAGGGGTTGCGTTGAGCATTTCAAATTCAACCTTATTAAATGGGATGATGTTTGTAGGCCTGTCAAACATGGTGGGTTGGGCATCAGGAAAAGTAAAGACATGAACATGTCTCTAGGCATCAAGTTGGTCTGGAGAATTTATAACGAAAAGGAGAGGTTGTGGAGTTGGATCCTACAGGAAAAGTACCTTAACGGTGATGTTGACAACCTCTTTACATGTGAGTTGCCCAAAGGTTCTAGCATATGGAATTTCCTCAAGGCTTTCTGCCAAACCTTGAAGTCGGATATGGTGCAGAAGCTAGGGAGAGGAGACAAGATTGATTTCTGGCGGGACGGTTGGCTAGAAGACCAGGCTTTGCAATGTTTTCCATCATACATCCCTTTGATGACACATTTTGAAGCTGCCATTAGTGAGAAGGTTTTGAATTACATGGTGGGGGAGGCCCTGAATAGACAATGGCAGTTGCTCCAAGCTCCTGTTGTTGAAGTGAGCAAGAAGTGCATGGAGCTACAAAGATTGTTGGAAATGTGGCTACTTGCCAGTGAAGTGGACGAAGATTCTTTCGTCTGGAAGGGCCATGGTAGTGGTGCTATTTTTGTCAGCTATGCTTTCAACACTTATTTTTCCAAACTCGATTTAAGAGGGGAAAATAAAATATGGTGCAAGTTTGGTATCCCAAATATGAACGCCTTCTTATGGATCACCTGGAAGGGTCATGCCTTGACTTGGGATAGACTGCAATTGCTAGGAAAGTTGGGCCCATCAAGATGTATATTGTGCAAGCAGCAGGAAGAAAGTAATGCCCACCTTTTTTTGCACTACGAAGTTGTCTGGCAGATTTGGAGCAGATTCTTTGACAAGTGGGGATTGGCTTGGGTGATACCTAAGAATGTTGTTGGGCTCCTTCGCACCTTGAGGTTAAAGGTCACAAGCCCAGACCTTGCTTTAATCTGGGATGTTTCCCTTGCTATGATCATATGGGCTCTCTGGTTAGAGAGAAACAAATTTATTTTTAAGGAGGCGAGAAGAAACATTGATAGGATATGGGACGAGGTTGTGTCCACCATTAGGGAAATAGGGGATGCCAACAAAAATGTTGAATGGACGGTTGAGGAGCATGAGCAGGGGTTGGCAAATAATTGGCCAGGATTTTGTTGGTTGTCTCTCTCTAGGTGTAAGAAGACTAGTATCAGCAAGCATTGTGTTTGGGCGGCCCCAAATCTTGGTTGGGTTAAGTGCAACTTCGATGGTGCAGCCAAGGGGAATCCTGGATGTGCTGGGGGAGGGGGCATTTTTTGCGATCCTCATAGGAACCCAAAGCTACTCTATGCCATTGACTATAGTGTCAACACCAACAATTTGGCTGAAGCTAGGGTGGATCTCTGGAGAATCACGATAGCTAGAGGCAAAGGCTAGAAAAAACTTTGGCTGGAAGGTGACTCCAAACTAGTTATCGATGCTTTGAGAGGCTGTCATGTACAAAACTGGAG
This sequence comes from Sequoiadendron giganteum, assembly GCA_007115665.2. Lineage (NCBI taxonomy): Eukaryota > Viridiplantae > Streptophyta > Pinopsida > Cupressales > Cupressaceae > Sequoiadendron > Sequoiadendron giganteum. The sequence continues at coordinate 46,542,053 of CM021101.1, forward strand.
GTTGGCAGTCATAATGGATGCCGCTAAGTTCATCCTTAAAGATTTGGAAGAGGTCAAGGTCTCTCATATTGGTAGAAAGGGCAATAGGGTGGCAGACTGGGTAGCAAATGAGGGGGTATGCCTCTTCAACAACACTAGAAAATCTTCAAAAAATTAGAAAGCAAGTCTCCCGTTAATGGCTAGTAATCTCATAAATGAAGATAGGCCGACTTAGTGGCTGGTGATGCTCTGGCCTCTTTGGGCGCTAACTCGGGCTCTTGGCTATATTCCACTTGTGTATCCGAGAATCACATTCTGCCATGATTCAAATTCCTCATTCTTTTATGGTTCTTGGACCTTATAAAACCAAGTTTTATATATCAAAAATATATATTATATATTACATATTATGTATTATGTATTATATATGATATTATATATTATTATATTATGTATTATAGTATTATATTATTATTTTATATATATACTATTATATTATTATTTTATATATATATTATTATATTATATACTATATATAGTATAAATTAAATATTAAATATTATATTAATATTATTTAATATATTTAATACATAATATAAATTATATATTGCATTATAATATATATAGTGAGATAGAGAGAGGGGGTGTGAGAGATAGAGGGAGGGAGAGAATAGATAGAGTTATCTAGTTAGGGTGGGAGACCTCAGAGAGAGAGAAAGGGAGTGGGAGTGACCTGAGAGAGAGAGGGGGAGTAGGAGGGACTCGAGAGAGAGAGGGACTAGGAGAGAGGGAGAGGGAGAGAGAGATAGAGTGAGGGAGGGAGAGGGAGAGACTTGAGAGGAAGAGAGGGATGGAGAGAGGGAGAGAGAGAGAGAGAGAAAGAGAGAGAGAGGGAGATGGAGAGTGAGAGAGAGTGGGAGAGACCAGAGAGAGATATATTAATATATAATACAATATATACTATATAATTATACCTTAATAATAATAATATTAATATATATAGTATATATTATATAAATATATATAATATATTAATATATAAATCATAATACATAATATAAAATATATCATAATATAATATATTAATAATATTATGCTACTAATAATTCATAAAATGTTTCATGAAGTTTAGCTTTTTAAAAACTAAACAAAATGGATATCTGTTTATAATAGGTATCCATCACAAACAAATATCTATTTCATGAATTACATAAAAAACCAAAAATGGGAGCATTTTGAGCATTCCAATGGTCCCCATATTCTCTTTGTCGCTGAAATCCCATGTTTTATATTTGTATTAGATAAATTTCAGCTTTTGGGAGATTCTTTTACACATTTTCAACCTTTACAATCATTTGTGTGCTCCTTTTTGTTTATGCAATGGTGAGTAGTAGTCACTGTAAGAGAAAAGGAAACAAAAAACTAACAATAGATAAAATGTAAGCATATAGAGCAAGAGATAGAAAAAGTAATAGGAAAAGAAGACAAGCTATGACAAATACTCAAGTTGATCCTTCTTCTCCATTGTTAAATGTTAATTCAAGTGAAGATGGAATATAATTTAAAAATATTGAATATCATATTCAAATTGAAAATGTTGAAATTAAAAATGAAGATATTAAAATTGAAAATGAAAATTTTAACAACATTGAAAACGAAAAAGTTGGAATTGATATAGAATATTTTGAAATTGGTATTGAAAATGAAAATGCCAATAACAATGAAAATGAAAATGTTCATAATATTGAAAATGAAAATATTGGAATTGTTATTGAAAATGTTGATAGCATTGAATATATTGAAAATGAAAATGTTAATAATATTAAACATATTGAAAATGAACCTTATGTATCATCTAATTACATGAGAACCCCTAAATATTTACTTGAAATAGATGAGAACATAATATATAATCTTGATGGAAAAAGGTCATTATGAATGGTTTGGTTGGGGGCTACCAATATGTTCAATCAATACTTTTACAATAAGACATTAATCGAACAATGTCAACTTTTTGTGCAATTGCTAAAGTCCTACAAAATGAGATCATTATTAAGAAAATTCAAAAATTCGTGTAACCAAAGAGTTGAAAAAAAATAATATTATTGTAAAAAATATTTTTAATGCTCTAACTTCTATTGGAAAGACTAGTAAGGAAAAAGATAAAAGAGCTTCTCATAGACTGATCACAACCTCACTAGTAAGCCATCATTTGAGAAAGGCTTGTTTAATAAGACAAACTTGTGTTGATTTAAATCTAAATCATAAAATATTGAATAGAGAACTCTCAAGAAGAGGAATACTCAATAGTCCTCTTCAAAATGATACATGGGCTTTTAGTGGGAGGCTTCCATGTGTTGATAAGAAGCTAATCGATAATGTAAATATGCAAATTGAACAATTTTGGAACTCTCACTCTAGAGTATCACCAAATGTAAAATATTTTTAAAGTTAAGAATTGGTAATCGAGATCACACACAACATCCTAAACATTTATTCGAATGTAGCCAAATAATATTGTACAAACAATTTTGTGAAGAAAATCCAAATTTGAAAATCTCACAAAGGGATTTTGAGTCTTGCAAGCCATTTTATTGTGCACCTATTAATATTTGAAATACATGTTGTAAATACCACATTGATTTTTCAATGTATCATGAATTATTATGCTATATTTGTTCTACTATGCATACTAATAAAATTTTGTAGGAGTGTCATGCAATGCAACTTCTCAAGTCATCTAGGGACTTGTTAGATCCATTTTTATGAATTAGAGGTGATAGTTTCTTATTTTATTGAAATGATTGTTTAAATGAAATGTGTTTGCAATGTGGTGGCTTATCGAAGATTGTAACATGTTTTCATGATGGTAGAGAACATGATTTTGCTAACAAGATTGTTGAGAAAAAAAAGGTTTGAGATAGTCAAATAAAAATTGAAGAGTAGAGGTGAAGGTTCTAGACGCATTTTGGTTACAAGAGAGGTAAGTATTGTCAATTTTATTTTTAATTTTAAGAGAAATGTTTTCTATAAGTATGCAAGGCATAGCCATAGGTCATAGTGGTTGGATCCGCAATTCAAGATGTGTAAGGAATCTTTCTCAATTAGAATTATTGTATCCATAGTTGATTTTGTTGAAAATTACACATCAATGAGGTACAATCACAATATTATAATTCTATTCAAATTGCTATTTTTTTCCAAATAACATATAAACATGCCCCTGATAATACAAAAGAGGATAGGAAGATAATCAAGGAGTACCATTTTTACATGAATGATGATAGATCTCATTCATCTGAGTTTGTGCAAAATTGTTTTTAATTTTTTTTTTAGTTCTTGTAGGAAAAAGGTATTGTAATGGGTCAACAACTCATTTGGTTAGATAACTACACAGGGAAATCCTAGAATGTTCACATGTTTTATTGGTTGAGCAAGATGTATATAGAGAGGGGTGTACCACATATTTGGAGTTCTTTTGAAGCTGGGCATGGAAAAGGAAAGCATGATGGCATAGGTGCATGTGTGAAGAGAGCTATGGTTAAGGAAAAAATGAAGATTAGATGTGGTGTAACATTTAGGGATGCAAATTCTATTGTTCATTGGTATACTTATGCATTATCATGAGGAGGGACACTTGATTCACAAGTGTGAAGGTTCTTTTCGTTGGTTGAGGAGGGAATAGTGGGAGAAAAATTGGAATTTCAAACAATTAGAGAATATTTAAAGATGCATTCATTTTGAATCTTAGATGCAGGTGCATGGACCATATTGACACAAGAATTGATTTTTTTTTGTCAGAATTGTATTTAGTGTGATTGGGATCAATGTGAGTCAAGTGAGTGGCTAGATACATGGATTCCATAGTATCTAACCCCTTTATCTATAATACAATCCTCTTTAGAAGATTAAATGGGAATTTTACTTGATTATGACCATGTTTGAGATCTTGTACAACTAAGACATGTCTATGTAGTTATAGCACCACAAGGGAATGAAGAGAGATTAAACTATTGGTTGGCAGGATGTGTATATGGAAAGAAGAATCTAATACAATCGATGATAAATGATGATGGGTTCATGTATCCTACAGGTTTAGTTGTTGTTTCTGAAACTTGGTTGCATTTCCATTTCATCATCATTTAGGTTGTTTAGAATAATAAAGATTTATTATTCTAAGCATCTTTTCTAGTTTACATTACAATTTCATTATCATTTAGGTTATTTAGAATAATATAGATTTTTTATTATAAGTATATTTAGTTGTTGGTAAAAAGCTAATGATCATACAAATTTAGTTGTTGTTTCCAAAACTTGGTTGCGAACATATATGATTAGAAAGAATGGAATAATTGCATTTGAAGACTATGAGAAACATAAAACCATTCTCATGTACTCACACCTTGTTATAGAAACAAATGCTAAGTTATTGAGACATCATGCTAAACCAAAAACAAAGGAACTATGTACAATTATTAGCTTTGATCATGAAGCATTAATCAATACTTTGAAGGTAAGAGATGAACCTTCAGGCACACGTGAGTAGCAGATCATTTGTTGTATGGGACATGTATGATATTTTTCATCTTATTTTGATTAATTTTCACAATAATTAAATTGCTTTATCTACTAAGGTTCATTATTTAGGTTGTTTATAATAATATAGATTTGTTATTCTAGATTGCATTACCATTTCATCATCATTTATGTTGCTTATAATATTATAGATTTGTTATTATAAGCATATTTTCTAGTTTGCATTACCATTTCATTATCATTTAGGTTGTTTATAATAATATAGATTTGTTATTATAAGTATATTTAGCTAAACAAAGAAAGTAATAAAAGTGATAAAAAACTAATGATCATATATATTTGTCATTCTAAGTACATTACGATGTTCGTGGCATGATGGACCATGGAGTTGCTGCAACAATAGCTAGTTTTGATCCTTTTGGCAGAGGTATGTGACAAATTAGTAAAATTGACATTATGTTTTCTCTTCTATGGTCTATTATTGAAAATTTTCCTGATACTTGTATGTAGTTTAATTTCTATCTTGATGGTTGCTACAAGTGCTTGTCACTCTAGAACATCAACATGCTACCATTTTGGAAGAGCGTGATGATTATTTGTTTGTGATTATTTTGTTATATGCCATTCCATAATTTTCAATTTCTATTTATTAACGTATATACATCTTATTCTATCAGTTGCATATCCAGATGAGTGAAGAGAGGTCGACTAGTGGGCACATTTGAAAGACAAAAGAATCAACAGAAACTCCATCTAGCCAATCATGAAGGCAATGCATGATCTATTTCCTTCCCCTAGTGGGAAATGACAATATATTAGGTTTATTTATTGTATGCCTATGTTGAATTTTGTAAATCCTATATTTGATAATAATTATTGAATGATGATATCATGTGTATTGTGTAAATTATATCTTGAATATTGTAGGAATGGGTATTGATCATGACTTCTGACTTATGGGTTACATGTATTCAAGTGTATACTTTACAACTTACATGTATACTTTGTGACTTATGTGTATTCCAATACATACTTTGCGACTTATATTTTTTCATGTGTATACTTTGTATTCATGTGTGTAGTTCATGAATTATGTGTATTTGAGAAAATGCTTCACTTATCCACTTATTACTAGCATAAACCCACCAATCCAGATGTGTTGGAAGTATCAGTTTGGCCAAATGAGGAGAAAAATGAAAGTTATGTTGGTAAAACAAGAATAAACAACTGAGAGGGGGGGTGAGTCAGTTGTCACAAAAAATAACACTTATTTATCCTTATTAACCTTTAATCTCAGATTTGATAACTAAAAGTGAAAGCATGAATCAATAACACATTAGAAACATAAGAACACCAAGATTTTATACGTGGAAACCCTGTTAGGGGAAAAACCACAGTGGATGTAAGTCCATAAGATTATACCCTATTAGAAGTATAATGAAAATGAATAAGGAATGCACACACATTTAGGAACACTACCTAGAGCTCATTGCTCAAATGGGAAGCCTCACTGCCTTACAAAAAAACTCAGATTAAATCCATCTGAAGAGTATGAACTGAGAAATTAGCTTCTTCAAAAGCCTGATGACAGTTCTGATTAGGCACAAATATAATTCTTCACACTTCACTCAATCTTCTTCACACTCTGCTATTCAATCAAATGATATGATTTTTATTCACACATTTCACATACACACTTCATGTTCACATATCTCAAATGAAGAAAAAATTGCTTTTATATATCAACTACATGGAATTACATCAATAACTCTGTCGGCCAAAAATAAAAGAATAAATTACAAACTGTAGGCCCAATTCTTCAAAAAATATCAATGTGCACCAACCGAAGTCGATCACATCATAATGAAGACCTAAAAAAATTCCTCAAATATTCCGAACATTAAAAGATTAATCCACAAGGATCCACAACACGCTACAACCACCATGTCAACCAAGAACATGAAAACCCAAACACACAATGGAAAAATCTTTGATCACAATCACACCAATCAACGTGGATGTGGAATAAGGATAGAGAATGATCTAGAAACATCAATGAACAATGGACGAGCATACACAACAATTGAAATTACTAGAATCACATTCTCTTCTTCCAAAAACATCAGCTATAGTAACAGAATAACTGTAGGAACACAGGAAAATACAACTTGCACAAATCTTGATGCACACCTCTGAAAATTTTAGAGTATTAACTAGATAGGCTAAAAAACAAACCCTTTAAAGCTTAACACCTGAATAGAAACATACTGAATTTTCTAGCATGTTGAGTTTCACAACACTTCATAGCTTCATAGACAACCTTCAACATATTTATTATAATTTTCTTAATATCCTCGACATATATAGCATTCAAAATCATCGATGCTAATATTTTTGACATCAATGACAAACAAATATCAGCAACACAACCACAACATCCAAAAATATCCCCCTTTGGCATTGATGGCAACAAGAGATGTGAAAAATACCATCAACACAACTAACTCTTTTTAAATTGTTCTTCTCCTCCTTACATTACTCTTCCATCTTCTCTGCCTTAGTTCTGCTTACTCTTCTCCCCCTTTCTTCTACAAAAGTTTTTCACATTACTCTTCTCCCCCTTTGACATCAATGGAAAAGGTACACATGCTCTGAACCACATATCTGAATCATCTAACTACTCCCCCTGAGTAGAAGCCACCAAAATATCAATCTGGAACAAGATATGACTATGAATGTATGGATTGATGCAAAAAATTCCATCTTAGTTCAAATTAGGAGGAGAAATCACCCCTAACTTTCCTTTGAGATACTCAAAAGTATCCTTAGGCAATGGCTTAGTAAAGATGTCTCTAATCTTTTCTTTTGTAGGTACATACTCCACTTTGACTTCTTTATCACTCACTTTGTCTCTCAAAAAGTGATATTTGATAGATATATGTTTTATCTTTGAGTGCAACACCGGATTCTTAGAAATGTTTATGGCACTTGAATTATCACAAAATATAGCAACAAGCTCATTATACTCAATTATGATATCTCTCAGCATCTGCTTCATCCATATTACTTGAGTGCAATTATTTGCAGCAACAATATATTCTGCCTCAACAGTAGATAAGGAAATGGAATTCTTCTTTTTACTTAACCAAGACACCAACTTTTTTCCCAAGAGGAATGCACCACCACTAGTAATTTTTTTTGTCATCCACATCTCCTACCCAATCAACATCAGTAAAGGCACTCAAAGTAATATCACCATCCTTAGGATACCAAAGACCAAAGTCAATTGTCCCTTTCAAGTATCTAAAAATTCTCTTCACATCAGTTACACGAGATTCCTTTGGATCAACTTGATATCTAGCAACCATACATACATCATTCATTATGTCTATTCTAGTCTGAGTCAAATAAAGTAATCCACTGATCATTGATCTATATCTTGTTTGATTTTCTTTAGGAGAATAATCATTCTATGTTAATTTGCATCCGGTTACCATGGGTGTACCAACTGGATTTGAGTCTTCCATGCCAAACTTTTTCAGTAATTCTCTTACATATTTGGAATGAGATATAAAGATTCCATCATCTAACTAAGTAATTTGCAATCCTAAAAATAATTTTAGCTCTCCAATCATTGACATATAAATTCACTTTTCATTTCATTAGTAAACTTCATACATAATTCATGATCACCCTAAAAAATGATCCATCTTGAAATATAAATTACTGTTAGCAGTACCTTTATTGAATCCAAGCTTCAACAACTATTTATCCAATCTAGCATACCAGGATCTAGGGGCTTGTTTGAGTCCATACAGTGCTTTCTTCAATCAACAAACCATATCTTCTTTATCAGTTAGTTGAAATCCATCTGGTTTCTCAACATATACTTCTTCTAGCTCACCATTTAGAAATGCTGACTTTACATCCATTTGATAGGCTTTGTAGTTCTTAAAAGAAACATAAGCAAGAAATAATCTTACAACTTCAATTCTAGCAATAGGGGCAAAGGTTTCATCAAAATCAATACCTTCCATCTATGAGTAACCTTTACATACCAGTCTTGCTTTATTCCTGACCACTTCACCTTGTTCATTTAGCTTATTTTGAAAGACCCATTTGGTTCCAATCACATTTTTATTCTAAGGTCTAGGAACAAGAATCATGTATCATTTTTCTCTATTTGCATCAGTTCTTCCTTCATTGCTTCCATCCAATATTCATCTTTACATCCTTCATTAGCATTGTTGGGCCCAGTCTTGGAAATCAGGCAATATTCTTCTATAATTCTACTTCTAGTCTGCACCTTTGTTCTTATCTCCTATAATCTGATTTTCAAAATGATTTATCTTTACATACCTCAAAACTTTAGGATTTTCTCAAACTTCTGGTTCTTCTGTTCTTTCTTCTGCACTTCCACTAGCTTCTCCTTCTTTTTTTTCTTGAGTCACTAGAACAATTTGAACTTGATTATGTGTCTGATCATTCTTTCCATTATTGGTACTATCATGTTGTTCATCTGAATCATATTCACAATATTTGGATGATCTAATAGTGTCTTCATCAACTTCGACATTTTCACTTTCAACCATTTTCCTTAATCTTCTATTAAAGAACCAGTAGGCCTTGCTCTTAGTAGAGTAACCCAGAAAGCTTTCTTCATCACTCCTAGCATCAAACTTGCCAATATCTTCATCTCTCTTGATATAACATCTACTTCCAAATATTTTGAAATATTTAATAGCAGGCTTATAACCAAACCACAACTCAAAAGGAGTCTTACCAGAAATACCATAGACATTCACTAGGTTAATAGTATATACAACAATGCTTATAGCTTCTCTCCAATAGATATGAGGAACATTAACTTCCAACATCATAGTTCTAACAACATCTAGAATTGTTTTGTTCTTTCTCTCAACAAATCCGTTCTGTTGAGGGGTTCGAGGAGCAGATAACTATCTTTTGATTCCATGTTCTTCACAAAAATAATTGAACTCCCGGGAAGCGAATTCACCACCTCTGTCTAACCTTAAGCACTTGATCTTGAATCCTATCTCATTCTTGGCCATAGCTATGAAACTTTTGAAAATTTCCAATGCTTCATGTTTTTCTCTCAAGAAAGCAACCCATATCATCCTAGAGTAATCATCAATAAGAAACATAAAGTACCTTTCTCCTTGTAGACTTCTGATTCTAGAGGGACCACATAGATCAGTATGCACTAGCTCCAATACTCCATTAGAATGATGTTGTTTTCTCTAAAAATAAATTCTAGTATTCTTTCCCATCTGACATTTCTTGCATATAGTGTTAGTAGGCTTCACTAGCTTATGAAGATCTCTAACTACTTGAGTGGAGCTTACTTTGACAATGTTATCAAAATTCACATGACACAACCTCCTATGCCATAACCAACTTACATCAAATTGAGAAATTAAACTACTTTCACTAGCAACACTCAGGTGAAAAATATTACCTCTTGTCTTTGTACCTGAAGCAATTACATTTCCAGAACTTCCTAGTATCCTACACTTACCATATTTGAACTAAAGATTGTATCCCTTGTCTACCATCTGTCCAACACTCAATAGGTTATGCTTCAATCCTTCAACATAAAGGACATCATCAGTATTATATTTACCACCAAGAGAAATAGTGCCTCTTCCACAAATCACACCAGCATTGTTATCTCCAAATCTTACAACACCACCGTCATATTTTTCCAAGCTTATAAACTTGCTTTTGTCACCAGTCATATGATGTGAGAATCTTCTATCAATCACCCATTCATCCTTTTCTTCAATTTTGTTTGCAAGAGCTTTCTTAATATTCTTATCACTAACAGATTCAGTGGACATCATACCATTTTCCTTGATAGCAATGAATACCCAGCCATCTTCATTTCCATTTTATTTATCAGATTGATCATCAGTAGCACCTTCTTCAACATAATAGCATTTATTTTGAAATCTAGGCTTATTAGGTTTGAACCTAGGAACTCTTTCAAGGCACCTTGATGCAAAATGACCTATCTTATTGCAAGAGAAACATTCAATAGGAAAATTTCCTTTACACTTACCTTGTCCTCTAGCTTATCTCTTCACAATCAATGCTTCTAGCTCTTCTAACTCTCTTTCTTCATCTTAAATTTGTTTCATCTCATCTTCATACTTGAATGAATTTCGATAAATTTCTCTGAGATCATATATCTATTGGTTTCTTCTAGATACAGTGGCCTTGAATGCAAATTCTGTTTTAGGAGTAGATTCACAAAATTCACTCAATTCAAAGGTAGCAAGCTTACCAATCGGCATGTCTCTTGTCACATTTTTTACTATCCTTAGTTCTTCAATAGCACGAGATTTTTTTTTTTAAGAAGTAGGCAATGATCTAAGCACTTTAGCCACAATCTCTTCTTCATCCAAGATTCCACTAGCACATCTAATACCCATCACTAGTTCATTCACTTTTTGCATGAAAGAAATAATGTTTTCATCTTCACTCATTTTCAAGTTTTCTCACTTGCCTTTCAGACTTTGTAGCTTAGAAAATTTCACTTGTGCATCTCCTTCATACAATGTCTCCAACTTCTTCCAAATCTCATATGCTATTTTTAGACCCATTACATTTGTCATCTCTGAATCAATTAGAGCACTCAATAATGCTTCTATAGCCCTGATATTTATTTCAGCTTTTTGATCTCATCAAGAGTAGAGGGACCATTATGAGGAATAATATATTTGTTCTTTATATTCTTCCATAAGGGATCACCAATGCACTTCAAATGACACTCCATTCTAGCTTTCCACAAAGATTAGTTTGTTCCATTGAATCTAGGACTATCCTTCTTGTATAATGCCATCTCAGATCACCTCAAGCTATTAAAATTCTTTAGAGGAACCTACTCTAATGCCAATTGTTGGCAAAAAAAGAATAGACAATTGAGAGGGGGGGATGAATCAGTTGTCACATAAATTAACACTTATTTATCCTTATTAGTTCCTTTAATCTCAGATCTGATAATTCACAGTGAAACCATGAATCAATAACACATCAGAAACTCAAGAACACCAAGATTTTATATGTGGAAACCCTATTAGGGGAAAAGCCATAGTGGATGTTAGTCCACAAGATTATACCCTATTAGAAGTATAATGAAAATGAATAAGGAATGCAAATGCATTCAGGCACATTGCTTAGAGCTCACTGCTCAAATGGGAGGGCTCACTGCGTTACAGAAATATTTAGATTAAATCCATCTGAAGATTATGAACTCATAAATTAGCTTCTTTAAAAGTCTGATGACAGTTCTAGTAAAGGCACATAAATACTTCTTCACACTTCGCTCAATCTTCTACACACTCTTCTTTGCAATCGAATGATATGATATTTATTTGCACATTTCACATACACACTTCATGTTTGCATATATCAAATGCAGAAAACAATCACTCTTATATATCCGCTACATGGAATTACATCAACAACTCTATCGGCCAAAAATAAAAGAATAAATTACAAATTGTCAACCCAATTCTTGAATAAATCTCAATGCACACCAACCGAAGTTGATCATAGCATCTAAAAAAACTTCTTCAAACATTCCAAAAATTAAAATATTAATCCACAAGGATCCACAACATGCTACAATCACCATGTCGTCCAAGAACATGAAAACCTGAACACACAACGGAAAAATCTCCGATCATGATCACACCAATCAACGCAAATGTACAACAAGAATAGAGCATGATCTAGAAACATCAATGAACAATGCAGGAGCATACACAACAACTTATATTACCAGAATCACATTCTCTTCTTCTAGAAACATCAGCTATAGTAACAAAATAAGTGTAGGAACATAGGAACATACAACTTGCACAAATCTTGATGTGCACCTCTAAAACTTCTACAATATAAACTAGATAGGATTAGAAACAAACCCTTTAAAGCACAACACCTGAATAGAAACAAACTAAATTTTCCACCACACTGAGCTTCACAACACTTCACAGCTTCACAAACAACTTCAACATACTTATTATAATTTTCTCAATATCCTCGACATATACAACCTTCAAAATTATCAATGCTAATAGTGTTGACATCAATGATAACCACATATCAGCAACACAACCAAAACATCCAAAAATTTAAACCCCTTTACAACTTTACATTGCATGCAACTAACCCTTTTTTGATCAAATGAAAACTCGACACCATTGGCAAACACCTTAGAGATATCAAAAACCAAGAGAGGTTATTGTAGAGGGGCCCTACATGATCCCGTATCCTCAAATTATTTCTAACTGACACAGTTTTTGAGTAATAGCTCATCAAACATTGTTGCCTTTTTGCACTTTGGACTCTTAAGGGATATCATCGGTACAATGTAGCTCAAACTATTTTGGTTTGTTTTTATGTAAAATAGGACCATGACTAGCATAAACACACCAATATAGACATGTTGGAATTTTGGCTTGGTCACATGAGGAGCATAATGAAATTTACACCCCTTTGCAACTTTACACTACATGCATCTAATCCTTTTTCCATCAACTAAAAACTCAATACCACAGGCGAACGCCTTAGAGATATCAATAACCGAGAGAGGTTATTGTAGAGGGACCCTACATGATCTCATAGCCTTAGAAAAAATATTTCTAAGTGACACGGTTTATGAGTAATAGCTTGTCAAATATTGCTACCTTTTCCCACTTTGGACTCTTAAGGGATATTGCCAATCCAATGTAGCTCAAACTATTTTGGTGTGTTTGGGTGTGAAATAGGACCATGCCTAGCATAAAAAACACCAACCTAGAAATTTTGGAACTATCAGTTTGGTTGCATGAGGAGCATAACGAAAGTTACACCCCTTTGCAACTTTACACTTCATGCATTTGACCCTTTTTCCATCAACTAAAAACTCGAACACCATGGGAAAAAATCTTAGAAATATCAAAAAATGAGAGAGGTTGTTGTAGAGGGACCCTACATGATCTTGTAGCCTCAGAAAAATTGTTTCTAAGTGAAATATTTTTAGAGTAACACCTCATCAAATATTTATACCTTTTTGCACTTTGGACTCTTAAGGGATATCGCTAGTCCAATGTAGCTCAGACTGTTTCGATGTGTTTGGGTGTGGAACAGAACCATTCCTAGCATAAAACACTAATTTGAATGTGTTGGAACTATTGGTTTGGTCACATGAGGAGCAGAACGAAAGTTACACCCCTTTGAAACTTTACACTGCATGCATATGACCCTTTTTCTATCAACTGAAAACTTAACACCATGAGAAAATGACTTAGAAATATGAAAAACTGAGAGAGTTTATTGTATAAGGGCCCTACATGATCTTGTAGCCTCATAAAAAATGTTTCTAAGTGACACAGTTTATGAGTAATAGCTCGTCAAAGATTGCTACCTATTTGCGCTTTGGACTCTTAAGTGATATCATCAGTCCAATGTAGCTTGAACTGTTATGGCATTTTTGAGTTCAAAATAGGACCATTCCTAGCCTAAATGTGTCGATCAAGATGTGTTGGAACTATCAGTTTGGTCGCACGATGAACAAAGAAGAATCTACACATACACCTTCCTTAACTTCTTGAAAGCAGGAATAATCTCTTCATTGAATACATTATCTATCTCATTCATTTTGGTCTAATTATTTTTCAAGTGTTTTTAGAATAGACTAACCTCCTTTTCATTGATGATAAAATCTTCTTCTTTCCTTTTAATTTCTTTTCTAAGCAGTTAATTTTAGTCTTTAGTTGTTTTTCTTCAATTTAAATGTTTAGGACAATATCCCTTTATTTGATAGAGTTTTCAATGCTTAGAACAACTTCATTTGTTCAAATCCACCTATAGAATCATCTCTCACTTTCTATTTGTAGAGAAGGGGGATTCACTAATCACGAGTTCTCTTCATTTAGAGAGCCTCATGGGGCAAACTGCCCTAAACTACCTCAAGGAATAGCATGAGAGTTCTAAAATAAGAAAGAGTAGGTCATAAAGATTCTCTAGACAAACTGATGGGCTCTCGACCAAAGGACACCAGTGCGAAATACAAATGATAGCACGATGTGTTGGCATCCTAGAGGTGTGATAGCATCTCGTACAAACTAGATAATGAGAATGTCACAAAAAATATTTGAATCACTACTTCTATTATGACTAATAAGAACTACCAAAATGTGGGAAAGTAGCATAGTACAAAAAAACTGAAATAAATAAGTATAAATGATGAAGACAAAGAGAAGAAAGAAAGTGCTTACAACCATGCAAGTGATGAAGCCTTTAGCATGTGAATTTATTCAATACCTACATGTGAAATATCTCAAGAAATTGTTGGGGCTATATAAGGGTTTGCCTTAGTCAAACCCCCGCTTTGGTGTTCCCACCTCCACAGACAACCAAATAGAAAGAGAGAGAGCAACTGAAATGGAGAAAGCGTGTGGTGAAATAAAAACCTGCTTTAGGAGTAGAACCCGCACCATGAAGTATGAGTGATAAAATAAAACCCTACTCGAGGAGGAGAACCCATATCACAAAGTCAGGATGCAATAGATAGGGGATGTGTGAAATCCCAAAATTCTCACAAGCACAAGACAAGGGAGGTAATAGCTGCAAGATCCAATAGAGCTGTAAAGACTGCTGCAAGGATATGAGAGTGTTGTTGTAGCAAGTTGTATGGAGTTGTGCAAATAATATAGCAAGAGAAGAATCAAAGAGCCAAGGCCAAAATTAAGCTAGCAAGTAGAAGAGAGCCAAAATGGATGAAAAAGATAGCATTTAAGGAAGGAAAAGAAGCTTCTTGAGCTGTTTCAAGGCGTCTTGGGCCATTACCACTGATAAAATGAGATGAAAAGTGGCAAACATGTACAAAAACGGTCGTTTGAATGTTGAGACATCACAAAATTATAGTGTGACGGGTAGATATCCACAAGATGTGCTAGTGTCCAAACACATCATGCCACAAAACGAGGAGAATAGGAGAAGCATCAGGTTCGATGCAAAGCTGATGCACTGAAAAGGGGTGTCAGAGCATCTTGAGAAGAGAAAAAGGCCTATGCAAGGGTTAAAATGAGCCCACATAAGAGGCTAAGGGAGTGGACACTAAAGAAAATACAAGAATGTGCGTGAAATTGCAAGGGGTGCAATTTTATGACTATAGTTTTCCTACAAAATTTCTTACCAAATACAAAACCTCAATTGTTTTAGGTTAAGTGGCATATATGACAAAAAAATGTGTTAGGTTGAGTGGAATATATGACAACATCCTACCAATTTTGGATTTTGCATTAAGGATACATCATAACTAGTGTTCATTATGGTGTGCTTAGTGTGCTTATTCATGCATGTTGATTATGAATTTTTGAGTGAAAGTTCTAATAACATATATTCCACTAACTTGTTTGGATTTGAGTTGATGGTTATAAATTATTATCTATGAAAGTTTTTTTAAAGTTGCTTTTTCATGCATTATGGTTGAGTGGCATTGATGCTTCTATGTGACTATATGACATTTGTAATAAGGAATTGATGATATATA
Organism: Sequoiadendron giganteum; assembly: GCA_007115665.2. NCBI lineage: Eukaryota > Viridiplantae > Streptophyta > Pinopsida > Cupressales > Cupressaceae > Sequoiadendron > Sequoiadendron giganteum. The sequence goes on from CM021101.1 coordinate 46,558,131, forward strand.
TTATTTTGTTGTATGTTGGGTTTTGGTCAAAGGTTGCATTACATTTGTATTACACTTATATATTCTTATTTGTACATAATGTTCTTGTTTATGTATCATGGTTGAAAGATAGCGATTCTTATTCATGATTATTTTATACCTTTTACATGTTATTAATATTGAAGGTTTTAATGAAATGAATGTTGAATTAAGTTGAGTTGTAATGGTTTTGTTTGATGGTTGCATCATTCATATGGTTTGTATAGAGTGTTTAGCACCATTGAGTGACATTGATTTTTATCAAGATGATTATATTACTTTTGAATGAACAGTGTAATGAAATATATTTCACTAATTTGTATGAAATTTGTTTGAAATTTTTAATCAATCAAAGAATCAATGCCATAAGATTGTCAAAAGATTCTCTTTTCATCTTTTTTTTCCTTGTCTATGAGACCAAAATTATTTGAGGTATATTTTAAAATAATTCTTCTCAACAAATATTATACAGTGGTTCTCATACCATTTTTCATTAATTTTAGCTTTGGTTAAAAAAAAAATCAGTTGCCCAGTTCATTACAAGAGTTTAAAAATCAAAATACAGTCAAATGTAAAATTCATTCAAGAGAGCTTAAAATCATGTGTATTCTCAAATTGAGTGTTTGATAAAAGCTATTTGGTAGACATGTTTCAAAAATGTGGCATAATAGAAAAGGTAGTGAATTATTTGAAAAACTCCTCAAATAAATGTGGTCTTATGGAATGCAATGTATGTGAACCTTAATATGAATGAACTCTAACATAGATGGATTACCAATTATAATTCATAAATTCTATTAAAATTCAATTTCGTTAATCTATAACATGTTATTGATCATAACTTTAAAACATTCTAAAATAATTATACATTCCATTTTTAAGATTCAAAGTAGATAAACATGCACACGAGGAACAAATTAGATCAAATATCAATTCTTATATATCAAAATGTAGAATAACTATTTTTGTGCATATACAAATTTGCCATATATGCCTACCCAGAATAAGTTATACAACAAGTTTGACAAATTGTGGCATATATGCAATCTCAAGATCTATGAAACCCTAAATACATATCAATCTATATAAAATATTAATCCTATGTTGGATCATCAAAATAGAGCCTCCTCGAAGAACTTAGTGGCTGTGAAGTTTCCTACACAATAAAAATTCAAACCAAAAATTAGATTAATTATATGAATGGTTGACAAGATATGCTAGTAAATAGAAACTTATATACTTTAATTTATAAATTATCAATTTAACATCAAAATCACTATATTGAACTATATTATATCAAAAAAGAAATTCTTGTTTACCTCTTGTCTTTCTCTCTTTTCTATAAGACGTTTTGCATATGATTGTCCCTTAGGATGATCAAGAGTCCTCATATAAAGAAATGGTCCCACATTTGTCACATTGCTGAATCAGACAGAGGACTATAGTAGGTAAAATAAAAATGATATGAATTAACATATAATTGTTGAAAAATAATCATATTTACTAAACATACATATACTCCTATCTAAGCATAAATATCTGCAATATAAAATAAACACATACCCATTGTGATGCTTCTACACTAGATGGGCTCATGATGGATGAAGTAGCTAAGATGGTTTCCTATATAAAAAATGACAAGAATGTAACACAATCTAAATGCACATGCCCATATAATCATAATGTTGAGAATATAAAAAAACATATACTTGTGCAACTTCTTCCAATTGGCCAAGCTCAGTCAACATGTTTGTAAAAGTACCAAGTTGTTTCTTAAAAAGACAAGATTACATTAGACTATCAATCTATGTATGTGTATTTAAACATAATAGATTTCAAAAATTAAAATCTAAATAACAATTTAAATGATACTATTTATTGAGTCCCTAGGCAGATGAAATGGCCAATTTCATAGCCTCTTGCACTTGGGAAATCTGGTCCGCTATTAGCAACTATTAAATATTCTCGTACATAAACATATATTAGTAAAAATCTTTTATAAAATATGAATTATTCTAGATAAAACACACTATGAAATTAATTTAAGTCTTACCGATGCTCCCATACCATCTCTTCCACCTGATGTCTCTCCTAGGAATGGTCCACTCCATGCTTCATCAAATCCTACATTTGACATATCATGAACCTCATAGTAATATGTTTCTATGGGAGCCTCACTGGACTGTCCAAGAGGACTCAAACATATATTGTGGCACACGATGTAGTAATGGGGCACATAAATATGTGTTGAAGAGGAGGGTGCACTAGTTGGAACTAATACATCAGGTGCATCACCATCATGCTCAGATGTATTGGGTGCATCACCATCATGATGGGATGCACCGTCATATGGCTACGCAATGTGATGGCTTTGTGTGATCAAATAATCACTCAATGCATGTATAGAAAAAATGCTCTAACTTCCTCCATCTAAAATAATCTTGAGGTAAGGTATTAGAGCTAGGGCAACAATAGGTGGAGTAGGAAGAACTGGGGTGACTCAGTGTGCTTTGGGTCTATCTTATGGCATCTCTTTACCCATAGTCTGGAAATCTCACATGTCAAAGTAATTAACATGCCTCCCTAGGAAAAACTTGACATATAATTTTTGTAGAAAATATTGAGGGACACCAAGATTTTTTTTTGGGTGGTTTATCAAAAACCATGCACCAATGTCTTAAAAAATTATCTAATATAACTCTATGTGTGCACCATTTAATTAATTTTTTTGACTTTTGCACATCTACAGGTTGCCTTATTTTGGGATTGATGAATAGCTGAGCTAATTAGGGTTTGTAAATATCAAGTGCCCTCACTTCATCATATGATAACCCATTGGCATAATTTTTCCTTTGGGACTTTCGCCACTGTGCAAACCTATTATGCTTGTTTGCTAGAGTTTCAACATTTGAAATGACTATTTCTAAAGTGATTTTCATATATGATAGCTCAAGGAGTGTCTTAGAAATTCGACATATGTTTCTCAATTGATTTAAATTTCTATGAATAGATTCATGTATTGTGGGTATGTTTTGGTTTGGAAACATCAATGGAAGTGAAGGAGGATTTGTAGGGTTTTCATCTTGAGCGAGGTTGAGATCAACCATTCTTAATCATGTTTGTTGATTAAAACTTTAAAAATTAACAATAATTTTAATGCAATAAAAAACCTATTAAAAACCTATTTTTGACTAAAATTCACAAAAAAATAATGCAAAACTAATATAAAATTGAAGAAAAATATTAAAATTTATAAATACAGGTGTGAAATTTGAGTGATTTGAGAAAAAAAATCCATTGCCAAATGGATATCCAAGTCACCTAAATTAAAACATGCATGGAGAAAGGAAATGCAGGATGAAAATAAACTCTCGGGTTTTACTTTTTATGATTTTATGTCATAGGAAACAAATATTCGTTTAGAAATGGATATCTATTTTATTTATGTTGTTTTTTTTAACTAGTCGGGTCTGGGACCCAACCCCCATAGTATGAGCATAAATTTAACATGTTTATAATATAATATAATAATAATATATTATATTACAATACAATACATTATATTATGTTATAATATAATATAATATAATATAATATTATAATATATTTAATATTATATAATAGTATAAAAAAATAACTTAATATAATACCAAACCCGACCAAATTAAAAATAAACCAACTTAAACAAAATGAATACCATTGCCAAATGGATATCCATTTAGTTTTGGTGTTTGCTATGGCACCATGTACTTTCTACCCGAGCCTAGAAAAAGTCAAAGCAGATTTTTGCATTTTTGGGCAAGTTAAAAACACCTTTTTTTTTACATGACCACTTTTTGGACCCCCATGATCTTGCACAAACCCAACCCTTTCTTTTGTGGTTCACTCTTTCTTTCAAATTCTATGTAGTCAACATAAGACATCTTTGATTTGATTTCTTTTGGTAAGGATTCGTACTCACCATGCCATCTACAAATGGTTTTTAGATTGAAGGCATTCGTGTTCATAGGTTCCTTTCTCTCTTGTTCAATTTCTGATAGGAATATGTTCCTTGGGGTCCCTTACGAAATATTATTTGTTGTATAATTAATTTTTTCATTGTTTGATGAGGTCTCACCCTTCTGACCATTGTGATTTGAATTTCCACCTAACATCTTGTTTACGAAAACTTTCAATGCATGTCTTGTCTTTGCTAGGGTTGAAAGTATATCCCTTAACCCTCTTGTAATCTCATGAGTTTGTGTAATTTTTTCCTTAAATATTTCTTCATCTTCTAACATCTTCCTTTTCTCTAGGTTTGAATTTCCTTCTTGATCCAATTTCTTTAGTTCTCTCCTCTGGTACATAATGTCCCTTTAACTAAACACCAATCATTGGGAAAATCTTACAGGATAGCATAATCATGCTCTGATACCACTGTAATTTCCCTAATATAAAAAATTAATAGAAAGATTGATTTACAAATTTATTTTAATGAACAACATATGAACACAAATATCACTTCAAAATTTCATCCATATATATGATATATCAAATATAACTCACTAAGACTTATCTGAAATGATATACAATGCTACCATAGCTCAACAATAGTATTATTATCTTACAGATTCCTTGAAGCTCAGATGCAATCCCTGAATGAGAATACCCTCAAGAACCAAATGGGTTTCATCCTCTGATCCTAGTGATTGTTGGGTTTTCATCCAATGATCACAAACTCCTATGGGTTTTTGTCCACATAAGGAATTATAATACAAGTGTTTCAAAATACAAAAGAATGACATAATAATTCAATTCCTATTACAAGAATTGATTCCCTATATTTATATGCTAACAATTTCCCTCAAGGAATAGGTCGACATTGGGCCAAAATGGTGCTAAAGCCTAGAATTGAATTTCATATGCTACACTAGGTCGAACTTAAGGCCAAAGTAACTTAAGGCCAAAGTAGATTCTTTTGGAATTAGCATGCCACCTTGCAAACCTATCCACATGCTCCCCTAGCCATTTCCTTCTTCTTGAAACTTTGTAATTAATGTCACATGGTCCAGAGGTGTCTTTTCCATTATGCTCGTTGGAGTAGGTGCCAGTTACTTGAAACTATCATCTTATGATAGCATTATATTTCAGGTACTTGATCTATTTCCTTCAAGATTAAAATATGAAGTGCAAGTGTCATCTTAGATGCTATGTTCCAAACCACAAGTCAGAATGCACTCCTATGAAGGAATGTAGAGGAATTCTTGAAAGTGATTTTTATCTAGTACAATGATCCTAGACTAGTGACCTTCTATGATGATATATTTCCAATATATGATCCATTTTTTATGAGCTCTAGATATGATGTACAAGAATCATTGCAAATACTATGTTCCAAACCAAAATCCAAGAGGGTGTTTTTTAATGAAATGTAGTAGGATTTCTTGATTCAACTCTGTAACTGCCTTTTCGAAAAAAGGGACATGAAATTTAGCCACTATTTGTGAAGTTAATTTTCGTAGAGCTCTTACATTACACTTGGTTTAGTGTTGTAATTGTGTAAATTTATTTCTCTTATTGTTGAATTGGAAATTATTTCTTTGGTATTTATGATTTTATGGTCCAATAAAACTAGGATCTCTTTTGTTCTCAAGTTATAGTCTTGTGTTTTTATGTGATTCCTCATCAAGGTCCAAGAAGATGACCTTGATTGATTGTATATAAGGAAGTAGATGTAGGGAAACTTTGAGTATGGGGGTATGTGTGGATTCTACTGATGTTCGTGAGCCATTACCTTCCTAGTGTGCATGATTATCTCTTGGAGGTTAAAAACCTTACACAAACAAGAGGTAGGTCACTTGTGGACATGTATGGAAGTGATTTTTTGAGTGCACATATCCCTAATACTATCACGCTATATGATTTATTTTTGCAAGGATTCTTGCTTTCTTTTGAGACTGTTGCATCTCCATGATTGACATGTACATTGTGTGTGATTACCCTATGATGCCAATGTTATAATGTATGTGGAAATTGATGTTTTTCTTGGATCTAGTTGCATATGAGTTATTTTCAATGTTAGTCATGCTTTAAAAAAATTGTTGTATCCATGTGGAAAGTAATAATGATTATGTTATCTTGTTTCATGTGGAGATCTTATGAGTAAGCGTGTTTTGTAAAATGATAATTTTTTTAAGGAAATTGTATGTTTTGTGTTTCCTTTCTATTATATTCAATGGAAAATGATGTGTAATATTGCTTATCTCTTGAGTGATGTGTTATTTATTTGATTTTATAAAAAGTAAGTTTGGTGTACATGGTGTGTGATCATCTTGACCTTCATGAATTCCAAGAGTAAGCAAATTTCTAGTGGGGGAGTATATAGTGCCTACCTATTCCTAGTATGTGATGTTTTTGATAAGTTAAGCAACATTTACAGGGTATTGTAACCTTTACATGAGGAGCCTATAGGGCCAAAAAGGAACCAAGTTCAATAAAACATTAAGAGATCAAACTTTAAAAAATAAAAAAGGACACAAACACTGCACACTAACAATAGAGACTGAGTAGAAACAACTAGACCCGACCACTAATTGGACACACATTCCCATTTCTGTATGAGGAGATTTAAAACATCATCCCTAATCCAGTTGGGGCCTTCACCCTCATTAGTCCTATTAGCCTCCTCCTTGATGACCTCAGAAAGTGTGACCGTAGATATATGAATAATTTTAATAGCGAAATGAGCCAACCTATTGAATTTCCTTTCAAGCTTCACCACCCACTCACACAGCTTGTTAATGTCCTTGTCCATGTCATTCTTCCATTGGGTCATCTCTTCTTCGAAATCCCTGGCATCCGACGAGTGTGTAGAGTCATCTTTGAGAATTTTGTTCATGTTCAGGAAATGGCTAGGACCCTCCACAAATTCCTCTACCATCTCCTCAAAAATTTCTTTCTTGCCTTCATCTCTGCCACTCATTTGCTTTGAGTCACTTGAAATATCATCCACCGAAACCCTTTTTTTTTTCTTAGCTAGTCTATGGGACCTCCTTACACTAGTCTGTTTAGTCCCCATATCCATAGTAGCAGCCATAATCATGTCACCTTCGGAGTCTTTTTCCACAACACTTTTTCCTTCATTGTCAATGGCCAACAACCAACCCAACACTCAGTGTGTTTTTTCCCCTTTTTCTTAGTCGTAGGTTTGTTGTCCATCTTGGTGGGTTTATTCTTTAGTTCGCGTAAACTGGTTGTAGCCTTGGACTGGGCCAACTCAACCTCCCCCTTAACCTTTTTTGATGGGGTTAGTGGGAGCATGTGATGTTAGTGGGAGAATTGTATTGCATATATGTTGAGATGTTAGATGATAATGTTATGATATTATTGATTCTATGTCATGATTCCTTGTTTCCTCTATGGTTATTTTCTTGATTTTCTTGATATAAATGGCACTAAAGTGTGTGTGTGATATGATGTCAAGTCCTTTGAAAAGGGATGGATGTATTTCATTTTGGAGGTGTTCTTAGGATGTGTACATTATTTGGGCTTGCTCGAGTGATTATTATTATGTTTTGGTTTGAGAATATATGCTTTAATATGAATATTGTTAAAGTGTTATCATGAACTATATCATTTAAATGTAATGAAGTAATGGATATGACTTGTATGATGTTGGGTATTATGCAATGCTTCGACTATTTATATATAGATATGGAGTAGGTACACTTGAAATGTATGGTGAGTGGTTACAAGTACTAGTTATTTCTCCAACTAGCTTCACACGTCTGAGAATACCCCGACAATGGTTATAAGGAGATGTCACATTGGCCATTTATTGTTCTAACTTACTCATTGTACTCAATCAAAGTGCAAGTATCTTATTATCTTACCCATGTTGATCAGATGCCATCTTTGGTATGATTATGGATATTTTACCCTTATTGTGGATGTTGAGTGAAACTGTGTGGGTTGTTTTATTTAATTTCTAACTTTTACAAAGTTAATTCAATTTTTATTCTTATATGGAGTTAATGGTTAAATTAAATGTTGAATGAAAAAAATGGGAAATCAATTTAATTGATTAATCAAATTTGGGGGAAATTTGAGGGAGTTTCAAATTAAGAAATAAAAAATATGAATTTTATTAGTTTTTAATTTAGTTTGAAAAAGGGTAAATAGCAAAAATCATTTGGGGATTATGTTTTATGGGAAGAAAATTCGAGAGAGAAAAACCCTCTTTTGGGAAATTTGATGATTTGTTGATTAGGAGAGCATTCAATGGAGAAATTCCACGAGTTCAAATTTATTGGGTTAGGAATTGGTAGGGGATAGCGTATGTCAGTTTGTGTGAGCTTTCATTTGGCATTCTTGATGTGGTCTCTATTTTAAATTTTGGAAGGAATTGGTGACATTTTTCTTGTTTTAATTAATTTGAGAAATTTATTTCCAATTTGTTTATAGGAATATAATTATGGGAGTGTAGAATCCTCCCAAATTTGTTTATTTATGATCTAGCATGTTTAGATAAGTGTTTTTATTTATTTATAATATTTTCCCAAAAATATGGGGTTATGATACCCAATTTTTTGGGAATTGTGCAAAATGAATATATTTTATAGCTTAAAAGGGGAATTGGACAATTTTTCTACCAAAGGGTATCTTTATATTTAAATTTCTGAAAGTTTAAATTTTGATGAAATTCTATGGTGGAATTGGGGATTTTTTGGTTTTTGACACTACATAAAAGTTAGAAATTTTGAACTTTTAATGTGAATTTGAATGAATTAGAACGAGGGATTTAAAGTATCGTTTGTGAATTATTATTTTAGATCCCAAAATTTTCATTGAACCTTGAAATTATTGTATTGGTTTTCATACCATATTTTGAGTTCTTTGAATACGTTGATCCTCGGACTTAGTAATTTTAGCCTCATGATGCTTGATGATTTCCTCCATTGGTGAATGTACCCAATGTGAGTGCTCGACTATGCCATTATGTTTAGGCCAATGGGTTAGGCGTTGCTAAACCATGTTGTGATTATTGATTGATCTTACTTTTCATGGGTGATACATGTATTTATTGTGTATGGAGTGTGTGTAAACCTTCTCCCAAGTGTCTTGTCTGAGTGTGATTAGGCCATGTGACCATATCCTAGCATAGTGGGAGTGGAAATGTTTGGTTTCATATAGTAGGGTGGTGTAGAAACCACCATTGGGGATCAAAGGTTCAAGGAGCAAGGTGGAATTGATATCTCCTTCTCTCTTGTTTATTTTCTTTATAATTGGTTCAATTCAATATAATTTAATGTAAAAAGGACATTTGAGTCCTTTCCCTATGTAATTGTAATGCAATTTGTGGAAGAACCTCTCTCCTTGAGATTATTTATAAGTTAGTAGTTTATCACTAATTATGTGTCTTAATTTTGGTTTCGGGAACAATCGTATGTACATGATGTTGTATCTATTCCTTGGAAAGTTAAAATGAACTTAGAAACACTTATTTTGGGTTAAAATGAACATTACTATCTTCTAGTGAGTTTGGGAAGCCTTGTGTTGTATTTCAGTGATTTGATTTGCTTAGGAGTCTCAAAATTAGTCAGAAAGTTCCTAACTTAGTTTGTGAAGCCTTGTTATTAGTGGGGCATCCTGGTTGATAGTGGGGTGGCCTATTTTGGAGGGTTGAAAGGCTCAAAATTGTTGATGTTTATTTGGGAGGTCTAGTCTTGTATTTCATAGGCCTCATTCCAATACAAAAAATAGAATATAAATTATCTCAACCATGATCAACCAATGGTTTTCCTAGTTGATAGCCCTTGTAGAATAACTCTTATACCCTGTAGCTTGTTTGTGACTATTATTTTTATTGACTAGACCTTCAAAAACCTAGTCAAGTTATCACTCTCTTAGGACTTGTTTGTTCCTCTAGGTTTTGGGACCTCATATGGGAAAACCATATAAACAAAAAAATATCATCATGGTATTGGGGGTCTAGTGGCACAGGTTGAGCTTGTCCTTAAGTTTCTTCATTAAGGACTCATGGTTTCTCTTGCATCATTTTATGTGTGTTCTTATAAAGTTTCCCGATTGTCAAACCTAGGGTTAGGGAGATTGTGCACCTTGTCTAAGTGTGAAGTATTGGGAACGTTGTAAGTCTTCAAGTATTTAGTCTTTTTAGTATTCTCAACATTACTCATAGTTCTTGAGGTTTTTTTTATAGTATTCTTCTCCTTGTGTGATGTCACATTGTGATAAGATGTCTTGGAAAGTGTGTGGTTGTCTGGAAGTGACCCATCATCATTCCATTTAGCAGAGAGTTTGTATCTCCTAGTTTGGTATCTTTTAGTGAATGTTTTCTCTTGTTTAGAATTGGTAAGTGAGCCAGGATGTGGATTGGAGGTTGATGATTCCCTCATCCTATCTTGGAGTTGTGTTGCAAGAGAATGCAATCATAGGTTGTAATCGATCATCATGTAGGTGTTGTTTCTTCTATCTCTCTCTCGTATGTTCTTTGTGGTGGATTTATCCCACATGTGGTTAGTCTTCCACTATTTCCACCTTGCTTATGTAATGGTGAGGTCATCTAGTTGTTATTTTCATCGTATCATTATGTTTCATATGACACTTGTGCACTTTTTTTTGTGTAAGTGCAACATGTTGTGGTTGTACCTTTAGGATTGTGGTGGTTGTATTTTAAAAAAATATCAGCCAAATTTTTCCTTGTGCTTTGGGCGGGGCATTACAATTGTCAAGGGGTGAAAAACTAGAGAGAAAAGGGGAAAAATTTAGAAAGAAGAGGGCATCATTTTCATTTTTTTTGGTAGAGAAAAGAAGGGATAGCATAGAAAAAGGGTTGAGATAAGGAATAAGATAAAAGTAATTATTTCAAGCTAGATGGTTTCTTAAAATCACTATTTTATTTTGGAAATCCATGGGCATAATTTGTTACTTATTTTTTTGTGTTTGAGAACAAGTTCAGGTGCTTAAAAATATAAAAAACCTAATATTCTTTGTGGAAAATTTTCCTTCAATAGAATACTTGTATCTATCTAGATATTTTAGTGGATCTTGGAATTGAACTAGACATTTCCCTCTTGGGTATTTATTGAAACCCTCTTAATTTGATTTGTGAGGATTAAATATTGTACATATATGTATATATATGTATGCATTTATATGTATATATATATATGTATATATTTATATATGTATATATATGTATATATTTATATATATGTATATATATGTATATATATTTATATATTAATTATTGTAAGTGCACCAAGCTATGACACAAAAATGGCTCTTAAGATGCCACTTTTTTTTTAAAATCAACAAAATCTAATGTGCATGAGAAAATGAAGATAGTTACGCTCAAAATTTGAAGACGCAACAAGAACAAGAGTTGAAGTGCTTCAAGTCTAGTTTATAAGCTACTATGTTTTTTGAAAATAATGAAGATTAAGGGTTTCAAAAGGGGGGGGGGCCAAAATAGGTCCTATTTTTATCAAAAAAATAGCATCACGTTTGAGGCCGCCTCCTTTTTCATTAACTTTTTTTTATGAAAATTAAAAATTCCGAATGGTGAGAAATTAGCTAACACCATGTAGTTTATCCCCATTTTTTCAACTAATTTTTTTGATGAATATATAATATTTTATGAATTTTCAAAGTGGACACATCCTAAAAAGCTAAAATTTGAGCATGCTCTCGCCTAATGTTTTTGAAAACTAATCGGAAATAATTTTTTTTCATCATGTGTAGAATGGAGTCTAGTTTAAAAAAATGTAATTTGTTTCAAGATTTGATGAACGAGTAAAAGTCTATCCTAAAACTAGCACATGTTGGTTTTTGACAAAAAATGGATGCAATAACAAGAGAAGTTATTGATGAAAACCTTAACATAATAAAAAAATAAAAGAAATTATATATTTAGATAGCTAAGTGAGATCCTAACGTCATCATGATTTTTTATAAACTTGCATTGAAAGACGTTCAAATTTGATGGTTAACATGAACAAAAATATGTGAAAATTTGGTACCTTCCTAAGAAAATCACGTCCATAAGCAACTCATTTTATGAGCATCAAATTTGGCACTCTCCAAATTCCACATCCCATTTAGCACTTGCCAAATTTGGAAAGTGCCAAATGGGATGTGTCATTTGGAGAGCGCTAAATTTGGCACTTGCCAAATGAGCTGCATTAACAAAAAACTAACTTTTCTTTCTCTTTGTGTCTCTCTCCTCCACTTTGATAACACTTAGAGCTCATGGTTTATGATCATTGATGGATAGTTGAGGTTTTACCTTTCAATCCCTCTCCACCTCCTTCCCTCTTAACCAATACATGCCCATTCTCTCTCAACCCTCTCTAGGTCTCTCCTACACTCTCTACCTTATCTTCCATCCTTAGGGTTTAAGGTATAGGAATGAGGGTTTAATGTATAGGTTAACTCCCCCTCTCATGTATCTTTCTCCCTCTATCCCTCCCACCCCCTCTCCCTCAAATATCCCCCCATCTATCCCTCCTACCATCTCTCTCTCAAGTATCTCCCTCACTCTATCCCTTCCAACTTGTCTCTTGGATCTCTTGCACCCCCTCTCCCTCTCACAAGTCTCTCCCTGCCACCCTAACTACTCTTGCACCCCCTCTCCCTCTCTCAAGTTTGTCCCTCCCACCATAACTAGACAACTATCTCTCCCTTGCTCTATCCCTCCCACCCTCTATCTCTTGGATCTCTCACACCCCCTATCCCTCTCTTAGGTCCCTCCCTCAAAATATCCCTTCCATACCCTCTCCATCTTTGAGGTATATCCTTCCAATATTAACTAGATAACCCTCTTTATTCGATGTAGTAGTCTCTCTATCAGGTCACACTCCCTCCCACCCTACCTAGAAAAATATCTCACTCCAACCTCCTCTCTCACACTCCCACTATCTCTCCCTCTCAGGTCTTTCTCTCTCTCCATCACTCCAAATCCCTCTCTCAGGTCTTTATCTTTCTCTCTTTCTCTCTTCGTCTCATTTCTCTCTCTCGGTTGTCTCCCAATCCCTCTCTCTGGGGTCTCTCCCTCAAAATATCACCCAATCCCTCTCCATCTTTCAGGTCTCTCCCCCCAACCCTAACTAGATAAATTTATCTCTTCCTCTTAAGTCTCTCTCTCTCTCTCATGTATGACTCCCTCCCACCCTACCTAGACTACTCTCTCTCACTCCAACCCTCTCTCTTAGGTCTCTCCCTCAAAATATCTCTCCCACCACCTCTCCCTCTCCTAGGTCTCTCCCTCCCATCCTAACTAGATAACCCTCTTTCTCAGATGTAGTAGTCTCTCTCTCTCAGGTCTCACTCCCTCCCACCCTACCTAGACAAACCTCTCTCACTCCAACCCCCTCTCTCATAGTACCTCTCTCTCTCTCTCTCGCTCTTAGGTATTTCTATCTATCTCTCTCTCACTCCAACTCCCTGTCTCAGGTCTTTATCTTTCTCTCTCCCTCTCATCTCTCTCTCCGAAGTCTCTCTCTTAGGTGTCTCCCACTCCCTCTCTCTCAATTCTCTCCCTTAAAATATCCCTCCCAACCCTTCTCCCTATCTTAGGTCTCTCCCCTCCACCCTACTAGATAAATCTCTCTCTCCCTCTCAAGTCTCTCTCTCTCAGGTCTCACTCCCTCCCACCCTACCTAGACAACTCTCTCTCACTCCAACCCCCTCTCTCTCACTCACTCTCTCTCTCTCCCCCTCTTAGGTATTTCTCTCTCTCTCTCTCTCAATCCAAATCCCTCTCTCAAGTCTATATTTCTCTCCCCCTCTCATCTCTCTTAGGTCTCTCCCACTTATGGTTGAGGGTTTAATGTATAGTGTATAGGGTTGAGAGTTTAATGTATAGTGTAGAGGGTTGAGGGTTGAGGTATTACAATTTAAGGGTTGAGGGTTGAGGTATTATAATTTAAGGGTTGAGGGTTGATAGATTAATGTTTAAGGGATACTGTTTAGGGATTAGGGTAAAGAGTTGAGGGTTTAGGGTTTAAGATATAGGGTTGAAAAATTAGGGTCAAGGGTTTCAGGTTTAGAGTTTAAGGGATAGTATTGAGGGATTAATGTGTAGGGAAGAGGGTGGAGTTTTTAGGGTTTAAGGTATAGGGTTGACAAATTATGGTTAGAGTTTGAGGATTTAGGGATTAAGGTTGAGCAACTAAGGTAAAGGGTTTAAGGTTTGAGTATTGAGGGATTAAGGTTGAAAAATTAGGACTGAGGGTTTAAGGTTTGAGGTTAGAGGGATTATGGTTTAAGGTATATGGTTAAGGGTTTTGATCACATATATCTAAAGATCCATATTGGATTCCACTTTTACATTTTTCATCCCCTAGATGCTTAACCCACTCTTTCAAGGCGATAACCTATGATCTTCTATCACAAATCATGACATATTATCTATTTTTAATTATTTCCTTCTTTATTCAAGTTCTTGAAGTATCATAATTGATATTTGTAATTATAATTGTTTTAAATATTCAACTCCTAACAATGTATCACCTTTACATATACCCAATTGTAGTTAAATGGTGTGTTCTTAGTTTCCCTTGTTCTAAATATTGAAGTCTTAACAATGTATCACATTTTGCATCACATTTTGCACTCACAAAATTTGGTGAGTGCCAAATGTTCCTTTACCAAAAATAGTAAAAAAGGAGTTGACCCCGTGATTCTAGCCCACAATTCTCTACATTTATTTGGTTTTGTGATTTATCCGACTCAAAAATGCCTTTTTATGTAGCTGACTTGTTGTACCAAATTATGCTTGATTCATCACCTTTTCAACACCAATTTGCATGCTAGACAACACAGAAGAAGCCAATTTGAAGATTTTGTTGTGCCTGATGGCACTCTCAAATTTTGCAAATTTGAGATGCCTATTTCAAATTTTTGCTTTTGCACTTTCAGAAGTGCATCTAAAGAATCAGTCCTGACTAGCCCGCCTTAGAGGCTTATAATTTAAATCCTATTGATTTTCATGTAAAACCCATTTGTAGACATACTCAGTAGAAATATGTGAGCAGGCATGTCAAATTTTAGCTTCCCATGATAAGTTTTGATAGAGTTTCAAAAAAGTGAAGCTGAAGGGTTTTGACACTCTTCTGCTGTTTGTAGACTTTGTTTTGCAAAGTTGCTTCCTGTTTGAGCTTGGATCTCGCAACTGATTGATTTTCTGGAGAAAATGAATGCTGTTCCATATTCCCCATGCCTAAATGATCTCAAGTGTTGGTTTTGAGAGCTTCATGATCTGATTTGCTATTTTTAGTAGATCGAAACCAAATGCCGTTTGTTCTGTTTTACAGCTACATTCCTGATAGCCTTTCTGAGAGGCCAACTTCGACCGTCAATAACTTTTGATCAATGATGTTTCAAATAAAATTACTTTTTCACACGTGCTCAGGGTATCTTAATGTTCCACTATGTTTGATGGAAGTTTTCCAGGAGTTGATTCACTATTTTTACAAATTGGCAATTGGCTCAGCTTGTGTTAGTTCATAACTATTGCTGTTTCAGAAAAGCCTGAATGGGCAACTTTGCCAATTAATATCTTTCACCTCGTGATTGATTTCTCTAAGTTGTTTGTTGCACTGTATTCTCGGATCAAATCTCTAAATGCTCACAAGTTTTCATGTCTCTCAGAGGTCGTTTGAATGGTTTCCCAGATTGATTCCTGAGTCAATCTGGCCTGTTTTGACCATTTTGCAAAAGTGCCAAGGAATGAATTTAGGGCTGACCTCGCAACCTCGCAACCTCACAGACCTCACAACCTCACGGGACCTCGCGGACCTCGCAACCTCACTGACCTCGCAGGATTATTGGTAATGTTATAAAAAAGGTGCAAGGTTGGCGAGAATGCAACCCTGTAGACCTCGCAACCTTGCTGACCTCGCGGAATTATTTTTTATGAATAAAATGGGGTGGGCCCAATGCCAAAAATTTAAATCGTAAAGCATGCCCAGGGGTAAATTTTTGTTTTTTGCCCAAGTAAATGGAGAGTGAATTAAATATTCGTTGGTGTTATTTTATAAAGTGAATTTATTCATTTTATATATGTGCTGGGTTTTTATATGCAGCAGTATTAAAGAGCATAAATATTAAAGTTATTAAACTTTAATATATGAAATAAGAATAAAGCTACAACATTATAAAGTGGGGAAATATTTCAAAGTATTGTTCCATCAAATGAAGAGTAAAAAACAGAAATAGTTTGTGCACGGGAAGGGAGTTATTTTGCAGCTGGATGAAATAAAAAGAATCTCCACATGGGCATGTTTTTTGTTGCTAAGCAATGATGAGCTGATGTTGTTTTTGAGGGAATATGTTTGTTGCTGTAGAGGAGAAGATATTCTTTTTGATTGATCAATGGGAATGGAGCTGCCATGTGTCTGCAACAGATTGAATTTAGGGCTTCTTCTATTTCCTCCATTCTTCTATATCTTCTTTTATTCTCTCATTGGGAAAGGTTCAGAGTTTTTGTATTGGGTTGGGTAGATAGAGATTTGTATTTTTTGAGTCATTGTTTGAGTCTGTAAGCTACAATTTTATGAATTCAAAAGTAAATACAACCAATTTATGCATTTAATATCATGAAGTGCTTCTACATTCATGAATTTCATCAGATTGTCTTCACATTTGTACACTTTCAGTCATGTGAATTCAATAATACAAAGCGTCTTTGAATTTATCGTCTCAAGTTTCATGAGATTGTTTTGTTTTTTCACTGTTCTGTTTCAAAGAAATAGCTAAAATACTTTGAGGAGGTGATTGTGATTTCAGGTGTGCAGATGGGATTTGATAAGAAGAATCTGATTGATAGTAAGAAGGATTGTTGGTGAAAGGCACTAACAGTTAATGCAAAGCATTAGCAAGTTAAATCCACTGGTTGAAGACTACTTGCGAGAGAATTCATTTTATGTGTTTGACTCCATGGCCTAGAACTAGCATTGATCTATTTTTCAGTTGTTGCATCTCAAAAACAAAATTAATTACAAAATCATTCTAATCTTACTGTGTTATTGTGTGTCCTTCTTTCCAATGGCTGAGAGAGGGTTGAGCTGCTAAGAATTTAGCCAAATTTAAAGTTGTCAGTACTTCCCTTAGTGTTGTCTCATTGGGAATTATCTACTTTAAAAAACAATGTCAGTGTATGAGTGAATTAAGTTTTGAGCATTGTTTAGGTTTACCCAACTTGTTCCTGCAGAGCCATAAGTGTAGGAGATGTCAGTCTTTAACTGAATCTTGTTAGTTGGCCACTAGTCTTTGTTGTTATTTAATATAGAGGTTGGCTACCTCTTAGAGAATTACAAATCCTAACTGGGTTGTTATTTTAAACACCAACAGTGCCTGTTGCACACACGCCCCATTCGGAATGGGGATCCTCTCTTCCCTCTTTTACTTTTCGGGTCCTTTTTGCTTCGCCTTGTTTTGCATGCCCATTTTTGTGCCCTAAAAGGTAAACATATTCTTGAAAGTCACATTTTAAGTTTGACCAATTTTCCCCCCTTGAAAAATGCCAAATCTTAAGCCATTTCGGGTTTCCTTGGTCAGATTGCCTCTTTGATGTCCATGGCTCCTTCTAGGCCTGGACCCTCGAGTTTCCCCTCTTGGGATTCCGTTTCAGTCCTACTATCCTGAACAGCAGCTACATGACATCTTTTTGGTTTGGTGGGCCCAGCCTTCAAGATCTCCCTTTTCAGGTTTCCCTTTGGAATTTTTGTTCCAAACGACCGCCAGATCCCATCTTTTCGGAAGCCGGGCCCTAGAGCTCCCATCACCATTTGTGTTTCACTTGACAAATTTTTGAAACGACTGTGGCTTCACATCTTCCCGGCCACCAGACTCGGGTCCTCCCACCATCGCCTAGGAAATTAAATTCAGCTACCTCACATGCCTCCGTACTAGGCATTTAATCGAACATTAATGGCACTGGGGTTATATAAACAATTTTCAAACTATCATTTTGATTGACAGATGTGATTGAAAAAGATAGTGCCACCCCAAAAATTTTTTCCTCCGCGCCCGAACCTCTGCTACATTGTTCCTCATGAATTCAATAGAAGTCTTCTTCGGGGTTTTGAGGTATGTCTGCCGTCCACATGCCTTGCCTTCTTTTTCCTTAAAATCATGGTATAAATCAAGTAAAAAATGATAAAATGAACTAGAATCTTGTAAGGTAGTGCCCCAACCAAGAAACCCACAAATTGGAAGTGGGAAAATCAACGATTCAAGCCATCAAATTCGAGGCTAGAACTAGACTTCCCCACTGCTATTCTTCAGAGTAGGTGGCCACATCCTTCGGGCGTGAAACTCTCCGCGGCCGCTGCAAACCTTAACCAAAATTTGGGTCAAGTGGCAAAACTTACCTCGGGCTCTGGTGTCTAGATTTTTGTTCCTGGAATTCTGTGACCGTTTTGCCATTCCAAATGGCAAACTCCAAGCTTCCTTCTGGATCTCGACCCTGCAAAATCTATAAATTTGTAAATGACGCTAAACTTGCCCCGGGTCTCGGCCACCGAAATTCCTTTACTGGGTTTCCATTGTGCCCCTGCCATTCCGAACGACCTTCCTCGAACGTCTTCCCGACCCTCAGACCCCAGACACGTGAAGTCCATCTAGAAACTTGCAAAAAAACTCGACATCCAAATTGTCTCCGAACTTCGACCCCCAGAATTACGTGTCACATTTGCCATTTTGCACAGCTATCTCGGGACGTCTTCTCGACTCCCAGACCCCGTACACCCTTTTGCTAGGCACAGATTCAAACTAAAGCGTGACATCCAAACACCCTTCGAACTCTGGACTCCAGAATTTTGTCTTTAGGATTCCGTTCTGGTTTCATCATCCCAAATAGCCGAACCTTAACATCTTTCTAGCCTCTGGGCCCTGACCTTTGGTTTGCTATCGGGTTTTTCTTAACTACTAAATTCGTCTCCAAGGATTTCCCTTCGGACTTCCATCCCTGAATTGCCGCTTGCATTTCTCCGTTTTGCATGGTTGTCTCGTGATAGCTTCCCGACCCCGACAACCTAAACTCCGAAGCCCAGAACTCGGAGTGTCGTCCTCCCTACGCCGTTCCAAATGACCTTCCTGCTACTGAAACCCAAATGCCTAAATGGGGGCTCAAATGACCTCCAAATCCAAAATGGACTTCAACCCACTTGCTAAAATTGAGCCTTTCCTCATACGAAACCTTCATTTGGTCAATTCCAAGACTAGAAAGGTCATTGGGAGTGTCTTGCCTCATTTTATCTTCCAAACGACATTCTGCTAAGGGAATTCCCACCCTGGGAACCCGAATTGTTTGTTTTGCTTCCTTAAGGTGTTTTTATTAGGTGTTAGGTGTTTATCAAATATGAATAATGATTATGGATCTAACCTTGATATGTAGGGATTTGTTTGAGGTTTCTTTTCCATGATAATGTTTCTAATTCATGTCTCTCTGTGCAGGATTTATGGAATCTGGTGCCGCCAAGGAAAAGGGGAAAGGAATTGCCAAAGCACCTCGAGGCAAGGAGGATAAGGATCAAATGAAGTTAAAATTCTAGGGGGTGCCATTACACTCCTGAATCACCACTCTTTGGAGAGACATCACAGATACCAATATTGGGCATGTCGATATTGATGAATTTACATGGAGGGTTAGGGTGGACCCAAAAATAGAAAATGCAAAGTTAATCAGAAGCAGTGGACTTGCCAAGGCTATAGGCTTCTTGCCAAAGTTGGTTGTCCCCGAGCTGCTAATAGCATGCCGGGAAGCGTATCAACCGAAAACTAGAACCGTAGTAGATAGAGACAGAAACATCCTTGTAGATATGTCCCCTCTCAAGATAACTACAAATTTCCATATCCTTTCCTTTGAAAGCATGGAGAATCTGATTGTAGAAGAATGCAAAGCATTGTGGGATCAAGATCCTATGAGGTGCAAGAGACTGATTAATCAGTATTGGTTGAAGGATAAGTGGGCCAATGCTGGAAAAGTTCCTCAGGAGCTCTTTCATAGTGATTTCTTCGTGGATTAACATGAGCTTGTCACCCTATTGAGCAGGGTAATGGACTTTCCTAACGTGGCTATCTTTCAAGAGTGGATGCTATACTTTGTGGAAAAAATCCTCCACGAGACTAACACTGCCTTTTATTGGGGCGAAATAATTAGCAATTTCTTTCATGAGCAATTTATCATGTTAAGAAGACATCGAAGTTCTATATGACATCATACCTGATCTATTCACTTTCCAATTAGTGGCGTTACCATGGATTGACTATAATTCTTAATGAGGCGCAAAGAAGGGAACTTAAGCCCTATGACAAAAATCTGCAATTGCAATTTCGAAAACTTCAAGAGAGACTACTACAGGGTAAATGATGCATTCATTGCCTACATCATCCGACTCCTTGGAGGAGATTTCAAGAGAAGAGTCTCACATAGTGCCAGAGCCCTCCTCAAGCATTACGCCTTCCTGTATATACAGTTCCCTAAGTTCACTTACATGCGCGCTCAAGGACTCATGGAAATGCCAAACAAGCTGCCCCAATACCCCAATGACCAAATCATACTATTAGAGATGACCTAGAAGCTACGACACATTCATAATATTCTGAGCAACAAACATCTGGTAGGGACACCTTATCCTTTTGGCCTCAGCCAAGGAATGTAAGAGATTGATACCTCCTAATGTGCGGGTAATTCGGAAAAGGAGTTGGCCGAATACCACTTCAAGCAGTGTATAGCTCGACTACGAATGGACCCATATGGTCATATCAGAATGGCATTGGGACCTGAGTATGCCCACCTCCACAATGTTGAGGATTTCTGGGCCAACTACAAAGATGATCTTGAAGTACGGTTGCAACACTATATGCGCATGACTACCCTTTACGTGCGAAGAGTCAACTTGTGTCCGGTCCTAGATCAGCTTGAAGAGGATGAGAGCACGGTGATCGATCCAAGATATAGTGAAGTCACCAATATTCCATTGCCCATAATTGATTTGGATGAGCAAGAGGTCGACAACCTCGACATACTCACCAAGCCCGTGGAGGTTTGAATGAAGGCATGGATCAACCAACAAGTGGCTTGAGTGAAGCAAAAGGGAGTCCCCTTAACCTTTAAGGGACTTGAGAGTGAGCCAAGTGGCTCTAATGGTGGGGTGTTTTCTGCTACAATATGGGAGACCTCCAAATCCACACCATCTGTCAAAACTAAGAAGAGAAAGGAAGCTAGTGAGCAGTTGCCTAACCCAAAGGTTTATGCTCGAAAGGATTCAGAGGGCGAGCCTTCCAAAAAGCAAAGAAAAGCAGTAGGGGTCGTGGAGATTCTTGTAATACCCGAAGATCCGCTCGTCGAGGGTAGAGAGGAAGAGGCTAACTTGCCTAAGTCTCCATCTTTTGCTATTACCACTGCTCCACCTACTTTGCTTACAATATGTGCTACCTCTCTGCCTGTGGTGGACATATTTGTCCACCTTGCCTCCACTTCTTCGATCGTGCAAGTTATATCGGTGGATTCATCCTTCACCATGACCTTGTAGATCTCTTCATCTTCTGTGTCTCCTTCCCTTCCATCCACTTCTACTGTTACAGTGCCTACCCTCAGTCTCCCATAATCTTTCATAAAGTACATGCAGAACATGCCATCTGAGATTTCAGGGATGCTTATAAATCTAGTAGTACAAGCCACAATAGCCCAGGCTATGGCTAATGCTCCAGCTCTCTCCCCCCTACCGAACAACCTAGAATGGAGGCAACAATACAGATCTTATATGAGCTCGAGCAACAATAGCTAGAGGCTTCCCAAAGGCTCGAAGATGAAGAGTTTGTATACCATGAGCTCTCAATATTCGAGCACTGGGAGATCGATGAGGTGGCCTATGAATCCTCTAGTGAAAGCAATGAGGAGCTAGACACGGAATTGATCCAAGAAAAAATTGACCCAGAGCATTGAAGAAGAATGGAACAAGTAGCTCAGGGAGATCAAGGACCAAGAGGCTACAGGGAAGCCTATGATTGAAGGATCTGTTGCTTCGGAGACTGAGACTAATAGGTCTCCAGCTGAAAGACATGACCGAACCCCAGAGTGCGATGAGGAAGAATCCCTCCATGAAGATGAGCAAGAAGATAAGTTCGGGGAGCATGAGTATGATCAAGATGAAGAAGAAAAAGATGCTGAAAGGGAGGATCCCTCCAACAAGCAATCAATCACCAAGTCTCCCACTAAATGTGTAATGCTCAAATAGGACTCCAACGAGGAGAAGGAGGATGCAGTGGTTGAGAAGGAGGCCCTTGTTGTTGAAACCATTGAACTTGAGGTGGAAAGTAGCAAGGATCAACGTGAATCACCCACGAAGGGGCCCCAAATGCCCGATTGGCTAGGAGATCAGCTTAGGCAAAAGACTCCCGCCCTAAAAGATCTTAAGGCAAGGCTAGAGGCAATATTGGCCAGAGCACAGATAAACACTAAGAAGGAGAAAAGGCCAAAAATTAGATCAAAGGTGACCATGGATGCCTCTGGATCTAAGGAAGTACAAATACCAACACCGATGGTTGAAGAACAAGGAGTGACTTATAATGTCTCCACTATCGACTTGGGAGTGGCCACTAGGAGGAAAAGGTTGACCACCTCTAATAATCGGTAGCCATGATGGTGCACCTTATCTAGGAGGATAAGGTTTCAAAGGAAGACCTTAAAGCACAGGTGGCTGATCTGATAACCTACATTCATTAATGGTCATCCCCGGATGAGATACCCACCACATCATCGGCCCCGCCATAGTTGTTGTCCCAAGAGAAAATCAATAAGCTGGATAGGACCAGGGATTTGGCTAAGACCACGAAAAATTGGTTTCGAAAAGTTTTAGACATGAAGAACACGAGCATCAACTTGGCTGTCCGAAAAAAAAAAGGTCCTGGAGGTGTAGAGGACTCTTGAGGGCACGAGGTGAGTTTGCGAGGAGTTCCCGAAAAAGTACAAAGATGCCTACCCAAAGATCAAGGCTATCCTTGTGCTGTCGAGTGAAGTTTGGGAGAAGGACCTTGCCCTCAAGGATGATGACCACTGGTTAGTGGATGTATGGAAATGAGATTTTGATCATCGAAAGGGAAGACTGGAGCAGATCTGGGAACGAGTGGTTCCAAATATCGAACGGGCCAAGGAGGCCAGGGGAGATTGTGCTTGGTACCACAAGCTGATGATGGGGTATGAACTGCCTGCTATTGAAATTAATCCAGAAAAAATAAAACCTCATTTCTTGAAGAACATGGAAAATGGGATGTGAGCTGAGGTTACCACGGATTTCATGAGCTTTGTTGCTCGAGCCTTCGCCCAGTCTGAGCTTTTCAGAATTAATGCTACCAAGTATGACGATGATTGGAAGAAGCTCGTTAACAACTCCCAGGAATGGAGTTACCAGGTGCTACGATCCGACATCATGGAAGTGGACAAGCTTCAACCATTGATCTTGAGCTTTGTGGGGTATGCAGATTTAAAGAAGCAGGAGGGCAACCCTGTCATTTATGATGAATTTCTAAAAGAGTAGTTGCAGCAAAACAAAAAGACAAAACTGCTACAGTGCTGCCACTAGAAGAGGGAAGAGGGAAAAGATGAAAGATGTTTTAAAAATGTAATATATTTGGGGGTAGGTGAAACACTAGTGTAAAGTGAATCTTGGCCACACAATAGAATTGAATCTTGGCCACTCATTTTTCTTTTTGAAAACTATAAATAGGGCTCTCCTCCTCTCATTTTAAGAGAGTTGAGTTGTTGTAAAGGCATGTTGCAGAAATTGCAATAGAAAATACAGTCATTTCTTGGTGTATTTTGGATTTCTCCACATGTTTCATGATTCTTCTCCCACTAGTTAAAACTTTACTTTAAGATATTTTTTTGTTCTAGTTTCCTTTAGCTGACTTTGGTGGATTTAGTATGTTGTCTTTGGTTATGAAGTTTTCTGCTGTGTGTATGCTTTCCTTGTCCATAATTTTTGTCATTTGATGCTAGTAGGTGACTGTGTAAAGTTAGTCTAGACTACAATTTCATATATGCTCTTTAAAATTTGTCTTTATTCACATTTACATGGCGAATGAATGATGAACATCTGCATTCCTTAGAAGATAGCATAGATTTCATGATATTGTGAGAATTATGATGAAGTGAAATCATATTTTAAGGAAACTATCCACAACAGGAACCTCCATGATCACTATTCATCGGTAGTTGCAGGTCTAGGAACCTTCCCTCTTCCCTGCCCTTTTTTCCTTTTTTTAGAAACAACCTGTGCTAAGGTTCATTGCACATTGTAAAGCGAAATCCAATGAAATAATGGAGTTCAAGACTGTTGTTTGAACCTACAGCAAAGTGCATCAATTCCTTATCTGAAGAACTCTGTTCATAGACCTGATTTTCCTATAGTTTTAACTCCCGTAAGGCTGCCTTGTGATTCCAACAAATCACTTAAATCGACTAAAATATTAAAAGAATCGTCATGACCTGACATCTGAGAGACCTTGGGATAGTGTTTTGCAATTTTATTGTGGAAGATTTTCTTTCAAGAGAGGTAGTCCACCTATGTATTACCTGTGTTGTGAAGTGCATAAAAACACCATCAATAGTTTCTACATCATTTTTCATTATCTCAAGTAATATATTCATTTTGTTACAATTGAAATGTTTATGTTGAATTTTTTTGTTTATTTTTGACAATTTAAACCATTCCTTTCATGATTTTATTAATAATAATAGTCTTACATAAAATTCAACATTGAATTAGATAGAAGTTGCATAAGAAAGTTTAATTTTTAGGAGTTCGAAGAAAAAATGAAAAACATGACATAATTTAGATGAATTCATGTAAAATTATATAGAGGATATCAACTTAACACAAACTTGTTTATGAATTCTATTTGCATTGCTTATAGTAGTCCATTTCCATCATGACTAGTGGAATTCACTCTTTTTCATTTTAGCTAGATGTTTGTATTGAGTTTTTTTGTTTTGTTTTGACAATATAGACCATTCATTTGATGATTTTATTAATCTTCATTGTTATACATAGAATTAAAGATTGAATTAGATGGAAGTTGCATATAAAAGTTTAATTTTTAGGAGTTTGAAGGTAAAAATTAAAAAAACATGACATAATAGATGAGTTCATGTAAAACTATATAGAGGATTTGAAAAAATGCCTCAAGGAAATGCCTCAAACCAATGTGGTCTCATGGAATGCAATGAAAAGAAAATGCAATTAGTAGCTGCTCCTAGTTATTAGTTATGTAATGTGAAGTAATTGCATAAGAGTTTCACATAGGCTGAATTTCAAAAACATTAGATTGTAATTATTATTTTGTCATCTATAAACATCTAGTTACATTAGTTATGCAATGTGAAGTAATTCTTTGAGTTTTAAAGATGTGCAATGCAATATAATCACTATCCTTTGAAATATATTGAAGTAACTATCCTTTATGCCTTCTTATGTTTGCACAACTAGAACCAAATAATACTATCCTTATAATCATGATTGCCAAAGTTTTCAAAATCCAAACTCTGCCCTACTACAACCATAATGAGTTTTCATTTGCTCTAAACACTTTGTCGTCAAAGAATTCCCTTTATAGTTGACTATTGTTTTGTATTTAATTTGATTTTTCAGTGTTTGATATCTCTAAGGAGTTTTCGTGTGGTGTCAAATTATTATTTGATGGAAAAAGGGTCAAATGCAAGAAGTGTAAAGCTGCAAAGGGGTGTAACTTTTGTTTTGCAACCCATGTGACCAAACCATCAGTTCTAATACATCTGAATGGGTAGATTTAGGCTAGGCATGGTCTTGTTTCATACCCAAACATGTCGGAGTGGTCCAAGATACATTGCACTGGAAGCATGAAACATACATGTGAACACATAAAGTATACACAGGAAGCATGATGCATACGTGTGAGTACACGTAATACATGGAGTATACAAAGTAAGCATGAAGCTTACATGTGAATACACATAATTCATGAAATATACACATAAGTCATGAAGCATACATGTGAACACATGAAGTATACGTATGAAGGATGAATTATGCACGCCAATACACGTAATACATGAAGTATACACAAGAAGCATGAAGCATACACATAAATACATAAAGTATACACATGAATCATGAAGAATACATGTGAACACATGAATTATACATAGGAAGCATGAAGCATACACACGAATACACGTAATATGTGAAGTATACACTAGAAGCATGGAGAATACATGTGAATACATTATGTATACACATGAATCATGGAGCATACACTTGAACACATGAATTATATATTGGAAGCATGAAGCATACAAGTGAATACCCATGAATAAGTGAAGAATATGATGGAACTTCAAAAAATTAAAGCTGGGGTTAGAGGGTTTCTAAGTTACTCATGGTAACCTTCACTTTGGATTGGTCAAAACCCTCTTGTTATAATTTAGTGGTGACCTGCTACCATGGTGGAATGGTCACTTAAGTGAGGTTTCATCCCTCTCAGGTCATGCTTTACCAGCCCCGTTTCACCTGATTCGCCGGTCCTTTTGGCGTAACGGCTTATGTTCTCCACCGCCAGAAATTTAAAAAATGGGCCGCACTTGGATGTTCTATCTAAGGTCTGACGAATCGTCTGATCATAGAATTGGATCTTGACCACTTCTCCCAGACCTCGTAAGTTTTCCTACTGGCATCATCAAGGTTGTGCGAGGTTCATGAGATGTGGCCACGTGGCGTGAATGTATGAATGGGTTTTCTTCCCAAGGTATTGGACATGACATGGGGCCATCTTTTCTCTGGTAATAACCATTAATAGTGGGGTAATCATGGTTTCTCACACACCTCACACGAGTGAAATAAATATCCAAGGGGTGTTGCGAGGTTTGCGGGGGAGTGACACGTGGGTTTTCTTTTCTTATCAGAGGGATTATATGGGTCCCACTATGCGGTTCGGGTCTATTTTTCTACAGGTTTTGATTGGATATGTTTTTTGAAGGCATCGACGTGGATTGTCAACATCCATTGACTTGATCTCAACCCTTCGTTTGTTGAAGTGTCTCCCGAATCGATGGTTCATTCATAGGGAAGAGGTGTGTGAGTTGCCTACATGGCATGTATTTCCTGGTTGTTGCTCATGTCATTAATGATATGGGTTTCTTTTCTCTAGAGGATCTCCACCTGATTTCCTCCTATGTGCGAATAGTGCCATCCTGTTGAGGGTATTCATAGTTATCTGGAGCATTAACTATGCAAATTCTTGAATCGCCTTCAAGTGATTATACCCTACATACTGGCTTGCTCTATAAATGCTAACTGAGTTGTATGCATTCAACATTGCATTCTCTTGTGTCTATGTGCAGTAAGGTCCTTCTTCTGTCTGTTGCTACGCTTTGTTTCTATCATGAATAAATTAGTTAAGCGAAGGAGTGCAAGGCTAGCTTCACTAGTCATGAAGAATTCTAATTCTCCCATGTCTCGCAAGGCTATTATTGGGAACACTGGGAAGAGGCTAGTACATTGTTCGTCCTCGATAATCATCTTAGATTCTGATGAATTTGAGACTGATTCTGATTATCGGTACTACTTGGCTTCCCTGTCCGATCTTATGGGAGTGGATGAGGAGTTTCTGGCAATTGAGCTAGTATTTGCAATAGCATCGGGTCTAGTTGTTCGGGGATGTGCTCGCAAGGTTGGTAAAGGGGAGGTGGTGCCATTGCTGTCGCAAGCTCGAACTTAGAGTGGTTGCTTGTATCGTGGCCATGTTGCTTCTTGATGATTACTGGCGGTGGGTCCGTTGGACGTGTCTTTTGTTGTTTTATCATGTGGATGTGGACATGTGCGTGCTTTGCATGAAATTTTAGTTCTCGACTGGTTATTTCATAATCATTTTTGATTCCTTTATTCAAGAACGGTATCATTATGACAAGGAATGTAAATTTGAATTTCATTTTGGTGTTGAAATTCAATTTGGTGTCACAATGTAGCCTAATGTTTGTTGCTCTCCTATTCTATAAAGGAGATGTCACGGCTCATTGTGAGGGGTCAGAAAATTTTCGGAGTCCAAAGCTTGGAAGTTCTACAGTCCTTTTTTATAGTTAAATTGTTATGAACATTTTGTTTCAGGAAGTCATCCTGGGTTGGGTTTATATACAGATTAGTGTAATATGCTTTTTAAATTATTGATATCGAAAGAAATCTATAAAATTAAGATGGTTTACTCTCCTGGGTGTGTGCCATGGATTATGAATAGCTTTATCAAAGGTTTATCTATTCAGTTTCAATAGTTAATTGAAAACGTAATTAGTTTTATTGCTTTAACTCAAAGAGTTAATCAAATTCTTGAAGAATCAATTACATGTTCATGGTTGTATATGCCCAGGATGCTTGAAGAATTACTATCTTAGTGTGCTAAAATATCTCATATAGTAAGGCTATGTGAGATAAGTTCAGCGTATCAGGATTTTTTTCTGTATGACTCCGTTGCCTAATGGATGAAGCACTGGACAATGTTTTTTGTCATTTTATTAGTTCAAGGCTATAAGTTCTAAGTAGAGATCTCTAAAATACTGAGCATAAAACACTTTAATACAACCTTTTCCTCCTAACAGGAGGTATTTTAACAAATAAGTGGGTCAATTTCGTTGCTCTTTGGCACTAGTAATCATTCTCTCATCTGCCGAAACCATGAAATGATTACTATCCCTTTGAATGTATAGGAATTGTAATCTGTATACAAGAAGTGTTCTTACCAGTTATGAAATATTCATGTGAGCACATTTAGGTTTACCCACCTTGGTCCTATAGAGCTAAAAGTGTAGGAGAGGTCAGTCCTTTATTGACTCTCCTTAGTTGGCCATTAGTGGTTGTAGTTGTCCTTAATAGGGGTTGGCTACCTCTTAAATACCTGCAACCTCTACATGGATTGTATTTTAAACACCAACAAAATACATGTGAATAAGTGAAGAAAAAGTACTCAAATACATGTAAGCCATGAAGTATACACATGAATACAAAGTATGTGCATGAATACAAAGTATACACATGAGAACACATAAGTCACAAAGTATACATTGGAATACATGTAAGTCACAAAGTATACACATAAGTTGTAAAGTATACACTTGAATACACGTAACTCATAAGTTGTAAGTCATGAAGTATACATACAAATACACGTTACAAGTCATAAAGTATTCACAAAGTATTCACATGTATACACGTAATTCACAAAGTATGAATACACATAAGTCACCAGTATACACATGAAATGCACACTTGTATATAAATGCATTATTGGCCTACTTCAGAAGAAGGCTAAATAGTTTATTAAAGAAGCTAATAGGTTTAAGCATCAAATGTAAACATCAATTTACATAATATTCATGATAACATCATTCAAGAATATCAGTGCTAAAATAAGATTTACATTAATCAAAAATCCGTAAGGCTATACAATGATATATGTCGATAAAAGTATACAATATGTGCAATAAAGTCATTCATGCTTACTACAAAAGAGCCATACGGACATAAAATGTTACATATATCGATAGTACAAAACATATGTTCAAAAATGCCACCTAGGCATACAACAAATGTCTCTAATACATATTCATTTCCCTCTAGGGGAAGGAAATAGATCATGTGCTGCCTTCGAAGGCCGGATGGATGGAGTGTTTTTTGGCTCTTTTGTCTTTTGAATGCACTCACTAGTCCTCCACTTTTCACTCAATTGGAGCTTCAATTGATACAATAAGAAGTATAGATGTTAATATATAAAAATTGAATTGTGGAATAACATATAATAAAATAATCGCTTACCACATACAAATAATCATCACACTCATTTACAACATTAGCACGTTGATGATCTACTGTGACAACCACCTATAGCAACCATCAAGATAGCAATTAAAATACATGCAAGTATCATGATATTTTTCAATAATAGACCATAGAAGAGAAAATATAATGTCAAATTGACTAATCTATTGCATACCTCTCTCAAAGGATTAGTACTAGCTATTGCTATAGTAGATCCATGGTCCATCATGCCAGCAACATTGCCAAGGCTATCTGATATCAACATTTGAAAATGAAACAACAAATATGAAGTTTTTTATCACTTTCATTAGTTCTTTGTTTAATTAAAAGCATAAAAAACATAATGAACTATTTGAAAAAATTCCTCAAAGTAATGTGGTCTCATGGTGATGGTAAGAAATGACGAATGCCATTCCAAGAAAATTTCTATGGATTTTCTTGATGTCTATTTTTTGGATTTCTTATAAGGTAGTTATCAGGGTCTTTTTCAAGGTATATAACCATACATTTCCCATGGAAGCCATAAAGAATGGAGAACTTGTTGATATTCATTGAATGTTACAAAAAGGCTTATTGAGAGACCTCATGATGATAAATATATTTCACCTACTTTATAGAAACTTGTAATAGATAAGGAATTTTGATCTCAATATGGACTTGTCATAGATAAGGACTTTATACAAACTTGTAGCAAATAAGGACATTGCAAAAAATGGAGGTAAGAGTTACAAATCCCCACAATACAAACCTTGCATGTAATCTCATTATGATAGATATGGCATAAGTTTTTTTCAAGTGTGAAAGCTATAATGAAAGAATTTAGGTATCTTTCATATCCTTAGATTTATTTAGGAAAGAAAATGCACTCGATGATGAGTGTTATTATGTATAAAATAGATACAAATAATGATGTCTACACTAGATATGAAGAGTTCATAACAATTTTTAAAAATAGAACAAACTAGAACAAACACTACAATGATTCTTGCAAATAGTTTTTAAAGGACAACATAAGACAAAAGATAGGGGTTTTGAACCTTGTTTAAGCCATGGCATAATGGTCACACATCGATAAATTATAAAGCTTATTAGAAAATATTAGTTTAGATAAGAAATGGCCTCTTTTATTCTAAGGGTTATAAAACCACATGGGAATTTTTTTATTGATGATTAGGACTACTTTAAAGAATTGATACACATGTATGAATCCCATTGTGGGCCACTTTCTTAGTGCATAATGAAACACATGAATTCTATTGAAAATAATTTTAATAGAGGTATTGGTGTGGATATCATGGTTGAAGTTTCATTTGAGACATTCTTTCAAATATCATGCTTCATATAGGGCATCCAAATCAATATACATAAACATGCACCCTTACACCCCAATGTTCAAAACAAATGGATACAAGGAAAATGATCATTACCATAAGGGATAGAGGCATAAGGGTAACTCATAAGTAAGATGCAAACAAATTTTTTTGTCACCATGATAGCATAAGTATGATAGCGAGAATCTATATTTATAGACTTCAAGTGAACTCATTATTCTTGATCACAAGAATAGTCCAAATCATGCATCATAGTGCAAAATAAATAATAGTGGTTGCTATAATAGTACCTAGGATGGATAGTCATATTTTTTCTTGATGGTAAATATGGAATAGCAGATGTAAGTGTCCTCTTAGATTTTAAGGGAGATGATGTCAACAATTGTGAAGATATAGATGAGTGCAAAGAAAAGAAGGCTTGTCAATGCTCAGACTGTAGTTGTAAGAAACACACATGGGGTAGTTATGAATGTAGTAGTAAAGATGACCTCTTGTATATAATAGACCATGATACTTGCATAAGAAGGAAAACAAGCAAAGGTTGGTTGGGCTGCATTGTGGGTGTTTCTATTTGGCTTAACAGTTGTTGTTATTGGAGGTTGTGTGTTTTTTAAGTATACACTTAGATCATATATGGACTTAGAAATTAGAGCCATATTGACCCAATACAAGCCTCTTAATAGCTAAGGAGATACTCAAAATAATGTTCATAAAGAATGATAAATGGACATTACATGAGGTTTCCTGGTGGTAATGGTAAATGGACTATGAGATATGATGGTGGACTATCATAAATAGGTATAAAATACTATCATAACATGGATAGAGGGTAGGAATTCCACAAAGGGATGAAGATAGTGAGAATTCAACTCTAGGATAGAGTAGAAAAGAGTCAAAATGAGACATCTTCAAGGTTTCGAGAACATAATACACTCAAAAGAGGGTGAGGTATTGTTGTTTGTTGAGAATTAACATGCATACATAGTCACCAAAGATAGAAACAAGCATTGAAAATGAAATTGGAACAGGAAGAAGAAGTTAAATAATTGAGAATGAAGATTAAAGAAATAAAAAAATGAAGAAGACAAAGGCTCAAATGCAACTCAAGAGTGAAGATAACATTAGGTTATTAAGAGTTGAATTCAAATAGAAGTTTTAAGAGTATGAATGTAAGAAAAATGAGTTTATGGAGCTTGGGCACATGAGGATGAAGAAAATTCCTTCTACAACACAAATAGGAGGTTGAAAGGCTAGGAAAAAAACTAGAGTAAAATGAATCTAAAGTTTAAAATCTTAGAAGAAATCTCTTGACAAAGTCTCAGGAAGATAAAATTAAGAATGCTAGTAAAGAAATCAAGATAATCATTGAAACATGCTTGGTCAAGGCCAATGAAGAGGCTACAACCATGTCAATGGTATTAGAGAATTTACAATCTTATGACATGCCCTTGAGATCTGAAAAAAAATATCATATAACACAATGAACTATAATGTCTCTGCAAATAGATGCCATTTGAAAGAACTACATGGATTGATCTCAAACAATGAAAATGACAATTTTCAATCATAAAGAAGACACTATCATCAAAGATAAAGCTATAAGATAGAAAAATTAATATGTGAAAGGGTTTGGTATTGAAAGGAAAATGAAAATGACAAGTTCAAAGCCAAAATATATGATGCATCATTTAAAAGACTAATGAATTCTCCCACACCCATCACTTTGAATAACCTAGTTATCTAAGTTCATGTAGTTTCAAGAATTATTTTGGATTTGTACATGTAAAATTACCAAAAATAGCTCATTGTTTTACAACACCATTAATGAATAAAGGTTAATTGAGTGAAAGTTGTTTGAGGACATGAATAGTGAGGTGATGAGCTCGAAGGTCCACTAGCAAACTATTTGACATCCAAAGAATGTTATGAGACAATCATTCAAATAACATTCAACTATTCAAATGCAATAATTATTACTTTAATACTAGTTGTATACCCATGGACTCAAATAAGGGTTTGCAAGAATGGTGTAAGTAGTATGAGCAATCTAACCCTGAATTTTTATCATATTGATTCTACTAATTTAGTCATTCTTACATTTCAAAATATAATTTAATAAATAAAATTAAATGAACTTTCTGAATTTTACATGAGTATCAATTTCGAATGTTTCATTCAACAACACATCTATCATAACCATTTGCTCTGCAACTGATGTCTAGGTTGTGTAGTTGCATCCTAAGAACTCTGATAATCATACATGCAAATAACACCGTAAGAGCGACAATGGTGGGGTGGAAATTCAGACCTAGAAGTCTTGTACACATCAGTCTTTACTAGAGGCCTAACACTATACAATGCTCTAAGTGAGCAAGCTAATTGACTCTAGCATGTCCACCTCGATACTTTCCTTCACAACGGAAGGAATGATGACATGATCCACCATACGTTTGGCCAAGGGTCTTTGTGCCAACTATGGATTATGTCGTGGACCCGGTCTATCATGTGTGGAACCCCCACCTCTGTGCTGAAAGTCTAAAATGTCAAAATAATTTGACACCTTATTGAGGACAAAATCACAATAGAGTTTCCTCCAAAAATATTGTGGTACCTCGTAGATAGTGCATGGAGGTTGGTCAAAAACCATTCACCACCACTCCCAAAACTTATTTTTTGTTAATTCATTGTGGCACCAATGGATGAGGAACCTCCTGCATGCATGTTATAAAGGTGCATTAGTTCTTGGGTTTGTATAAAGGGCACATAAGTTGGATTTTCTATTTTTTTTTTTTTTCATATCTACATATGAAAGACCACTAGCATTAAATTGTTTTAATTCATCCCTCTTATTTGAACAAAAAATAATTTTCTCTCATTTCTCCTACATGTGATACAATCAACTTCAACGATTCGACAATCCCTCTCCTATAAGGATGGGTTTCAACATGCTCAGTTAATCTTCCAATCAATTGTTCAATCTCTCTTTTGTTGTTTCCATTTTGATTTAAGATATTTTCTCCGATTCCTTGTGGATGCCTATGAATTGACAGAGGGGTTTGAGGTTGTTCTTGTTCGAGAGTCTCTTCATGATGGGGTGATTGTGAATTGTCAATGTTTGGAGTTGGAGATTGATTTCCTAGAAATTAAAACCAAGTTAAGAAAAAAACCTATTTCAATCTACATTCTAATTCAAATTAGAAATTAAAACAATAGAAATACATACCTCTTCTATCTCTTCGACCTCTTTGATGTCTTAGCGGCATCCTCGTGACGAATTTGGTGAGCACGAGCTAAGCAATTTTAAAAAAGCCCAAATAAAGTCACGAGTTGATCAAAAAATAACGTTTGAAGTGTGTTTATATATATATAATTTAATAAACTTTAATTTTATTTGTTTTTTAATTATTTTTAATTTAAGTTTTCAAAACATTAAAATATAAATTTTTATCTTATAATTAGTATTTTTTTTACTTGATTTTATTTATTTATTTTAGTATGAATTAAATATATTATAATTTGTTTTCTTAATTTACTCCTTTTTTTTTTTAATTTTATTTAAATCTAGATTATTTTCATTGTATTTAATTTTAAGTTTCAAGTTGAATATGTAAATTTAATTTAATTTTTACAAACAATTAGTATTAATAATTATAAAAGATATCATATGATATTAAATATAATTTAAAAAATCTAATTATTGATTAATATTATTAGATAATAATTTAAATATATGATATCTTTAAATTTCCAAAAATATGCATCTCGTCATCCCATGCGCCCTTTGGAAAACCCACTTCTTTGCTCTATGGAATTGGAGGACCACATGGATGGAAATTTTTGAATAAGTATTATAGTTCTAAATAATAAGTAGTATAATATTTATAAATTAAGGTATTAATATATAATATGATATAATATTATTATATTATATAATAAATTTATATTATAGATTATATATTAAATATAATCTTCGTTATATACATTTATTATAATATATTTTATTATATCTTAAATAATTTTATTCTAAAATATAATATACTAATTGATTAATAAATACTACAGTACTTAATTTTAAGTCTTAAGTTGAATATATAAATTTAATTTACTTTGTAAAAATAATTATAAAATATATCATATGATATTAATAATAATTTAAATAGTATTAATTATTGATTAATATTATTAAATAATAATTTAAATATATGATATCTTTAAATGTCAAATTGCAGAATTGATCATGGATGGTTTCTTCTGAATAATAAGTTTTTTATTTTTGCTAGATAAACCACTGCTAAGGGGCAACACCCTATATTAAATTCAAAAATAACCAGAAGATTATAATCCATGTACATTAGAGTTTTGACTGAGAGGAGGCCTAGACAACAAAAAGGCTGACATCCTAACTCCCATGATCCCTTTCTAGTGAACAACCTGCCATAGATCAATACTATAATCGAATACAAAAAAGGAGCCTAGAAGTTTGCATAGGCTTTACATTTTTAGACTCGGGACTGACTTGAAAAATTAGACCCTAACAATATTCTGGATAGGCTTAGACATGACCATATCATATTCAATCTTCATCCATTGAGTCATCATCCTCAGAGGCTTTCGACTCCACTCGCTTCTTATAGGCTAGGTAGCTTGCAATCACCGAGCAATTTGCCCTGCATTTTTGATGCGTCGACCCCTTAGCTTTTACTTCAGGGTCTCTGTCACCTAGAGGAATCCATTCTTCGTCGAAGCCGAAGTCCCAGTCTAAGACGTCACCAGAAACCAAATCCTCTGCAAGTCCTTTGGTCTTCGCATATCACAGGGCCCAGCTACGGGGTTGGTTGGTAGTTAGCTTGGCCGCTCTGAGCAGAAAGGTGATGCTTTGGTCTCTCTCATCCCATAGTTTTTCAAACCCTTTTGGGTTGATCATCTTGACCAGTGGAAACTTCATGACCTCCCGACCATGCATACGTAGCATGTTGTAGTTTTGGGGCATCGGGATGAGATTGTTTTCATCTACATTGTCCAGAGCCGCATCAATGTCTCCTAGCCAAGCATGCATGAAGACCATCTGGGTCAGCTTCTTTGTAGTTCCCTTCGACACACCCATATGGAGGATGAATTCCAGGAACATAGCTAGTATTTCTGTGTTGGTCCTGAACCTATGGTTTGCTTTCAAGAATTCAGGGCCTACCACTTTCTTGGTTGCCCAAAGCACCAATGGATGGGAGGAGGCCAGTAGACCATTGAGCCTTTTATCTATTATTTCACCACAAAATTCTTGCTATTGTTTGTAAGTATTCAGAGCGAATGAAGTCTCCATTACTCGCCTACACCTATTGCTGCCTAGCTCTCTCCACAAGAACTTGTTAGACACTTTTTCTACTTTGCAAAGATAGTGGTAAAAAGACTTGGCTGGCCTTTTTTAGTGGTAGTGTCCTTGCGCCTTAGTGATTGATTTATGAAGGACATGAAAATTGGGGCATGCAAGCTTTTTGTCACCCCACTAGAGGTACCCGACGTGTTTAATAAAATGTAGATGGAGATCTGATCAATCTTCCCTTTGCATTGGAACTTATTTGATTTATTTAAAACTTTCCTTCGTATGATGGGCCCTATCTCATCCGATTAGACCTTTAGAGTTGTCCTAAGTTCATGTGATATTTAGTTGTCTTCAATTCAGTATTTCCGGAGATGATAAATGGAGGAGTCCACTTGGAGGGATCAGACGCTAGCTGCCAGCTCATCTGCCAAGTCGTTGCCTTCTCTATAGATGTGGCTAATTTTGAAGGCATCGAACTTGTCTACCAAGCGCTTGATGTTCTGCAACAAATGATTTAGTTTCCAGTTTGGGGTACAACCATGCCTGATTGCATTGACAGTGATCATTGAATCCCCTTCTAGATGAAGTTTTCAAACTCCTAATTCAATGTCCAGTTACAAACCTAAGGCCGTTGCTCCGAACTCAGCTTCATTGTTTGTGCAAACACCTAGTGGCAAATATTTTTCTACTATGAGATTTCCTAGAGAATCCCTTGCAAGGCAGCCCACACCTCCTGGCCCTGGGCAACCACGCATCGCCCCATCAAAATTTATTTTGATCCAATCTTCTTTCGGGGCCTGCCAGTTTACATTTGCCCTGTTGGTTTTTGCTGATTGGGAGGAGCCATTTCTAGACAACAGTGGCGGTTTGAGGCAAATAATTTTTTTTGTTAGACAATCATCCCAACTTGTGAAGGCTTTCTGCTTAGTTGAGTTGCTTTTGGCATCCTCATTTACTATTTCTACTATGGCCCTTTCAATTTTATCCCAAAGTCTATCTTTGTTTAGCTCCTTGTCTTGGAAGATTCTTCTATTTCTTTCCTTCCATATTTCCCATATTACAATGGATGGGGGGATCTACCAAATTCCTCCAAAGACCAAATTATTGCTTTTTTGAGGCCATATTTTAAACCATGAAGATAGGTCTACTGGCATGGGACATTGCAAGTTTAGTTTTTTCCTTATTGTGCACAAATGTTCATTGGATACCAGGCACTGAAGGAGGAGGTGGTTTGTTGATTCCTCGTTTTCTTTGCATAGGACACATCTGTTCGGACCTTGGATACCAAAGGTGGCTAGTCTATCTGCTGTGAGGATTATTCCTTAACTTTCCATCCAAGCAAAGATCCCAGCTTTTGGGTGGCATTTCCTACCCCAGAATAGTTTGAAAGGCCAGTCTTGGCTTGCCAAAGCAAGTTCCTTTATTTTGTAGCCAAGTCTGACTTTGTAAGAACCTATTGGAGATCCACACCAACGGATTGTATCATGTTCATTGGATGGGATAGAAAATATGTCTTTGAGAATATTTGATAGTGTGTCTTTCTAGGTTTGGGGAGCACTGAGGGTTCAGACTTCGCTCCAGCACCAGCTACTAGCTCCTTGGTTAATAAAATTTTGACTGTAGTTTTCTACTCTATCACCCCAAAGCCTTATGGTTTACTCTTTTATTATTTCAAGGTCTGGGGTGTTGCATAAGGGAGGTTTCCCACACCATGAGTCATTCCAAAAGGAATCACTTTCACCATTTCTAATTTCCCAAGTCACATGCTTAGTTATTATATCTTTGCTGTCTAGGATGAAGTTCCAAATTGTTGAGCGTCTCGGTGGGTTGGGCGTAGTAAGGATTCTCGTCGGGCTATCTGAATCTAGGTATTTTTTTCTCAAGATTTTGACCCATTTTTGCTCACCTTTTGTGTGGATGTCCCAAACCAGTTTGGCTCCCATGGCCTGATTCATAATTGGTAGTTTCCTGAGTCCTACCCCACCAGCATCCTGGGGCTTACATACTTTGTCCCAAGCTAGCAGGGGGAGTTTGTTTTGATCACCTGACCTGGACCAAAGGAATTTCTTGAAGATCTAGGTGAGGGCATCTTCCATTGCCTTGGGTAGTTTTAGGTAGGACATCGAATAGATTGGAATGGCTTATAGATCTATCTTAATCATCAGTAATCTCCCTGCTGAAGACAACCATTTAAATTTCCAAGTCCCCCTTTTGGTCTTGTAACTATTCACTAATTTTTTCCTGTGGCACCTTTTGTTAATTCCTACAAATAGGGGCATCCCCAAGAATCTCCCTGGCATTGAGGCTATTCTCAGATTTAAGATCCTGGTTAGGACCCTTTGCATGCTTGGTTGAGTGTTTAGAAAGAAGATCTTTTATTTTCCCCAATTGATACTTTGCCCTGAAGCCCTACAATAGTCATCTAGAAAGTTTTTGATCACCCTTGCTTCCCTTCTACTTGCCTCTCCCATTAGGATTGTGTCATCTATGAATTGGAGGTGTGTCACAGGCTCCAATCCATTGGCTACTTGGATTCCTTTCCATTTTTATTCCCTACTCAAAATTTGGATTCCTCTCCCTAAAAATTCTTCCATAATTATGAACAAGAAAGGGGATAGGGGTCACCTTGCCTTAGACCTCTTGTGGATGGGAAAAAACCATGAGTAGACCCATTCACCAATACTAAGAATTTAGCTGTGGAGATGCAATTTTTGACTCAATTGATCCAATTTTTTCCGAAGCCAAATTTCTTGAGGACTTCTAGGAGAAATTGCCTGTTGACCATGTCATAAGCTTTGAAAATATCTAGTTTTATCAGCATGCAGGCCTTTTTGGTTTTCCTTGCAGTGTGAATGGTTTCATGGGCTATGATTATTCCTTCCACTATTGACCTCCTTGTAGAAAAACCAATTTTTTCTACAAAAATTACTTTGTTTAGAACTACTTTGAGTCTATTGGCTATTATTTTGGTGACCAATTTCTATATTGTGTTGCATAGGGAAATTGGCCTAAAATCACCCATTGTTTGAGGGTCATTTCTCTTGGGGATTAGGGCTAGAAAGTTGTGGGTCACTACCCCCAACATTGTAATTTTTCTTCTTAATTCCTCTACTGTTGCCCCAAGGTCCTTTCCCACAGTGTTCCAAAATTTATGAAAGAAACTAGCAAGGAAGCCATCCGGGCTAGGGGCCTTGTCCAGGTTCATCTAAAAGACTGCTTGCCTGACTTCTTCCAAGGGGACTTTTTGGTATAAGTGCAGGTTTTTCTCCTCATTGATTATTGTGGGGATTGCACTTAGTAACTTGTTTCTTGTTGCCCTATTCTCGGGGCAATCCTTGTTCAGGATTTCCTTAAATAAATTGGTCGCTTCCTTGTTGACTTCATTAGTGGATTGGGCCATTTCACCATTGGCCTTTTTGATTTCTGAGATTTTGTTTCTAGTTCTGTTGGCAATTGCTGATTTATAGATTTTTTTTGTATTTCTATCTCCTTCTTTCAACCATGTTTCCCTTGATTTTTCATGCCAGTAGCACTCTTCTTTTTTTAAAAGTTCTAACAATTCCTCCTTCAGAGACTTTTCATTCTCAAAGTCATTTGCCTCCATTCCCTTTTTTATTACATGTTCATTTAGAGTTTTGATTTCCTATTCCACTCTTTATTTCTCCTGGAATATGTTTTTGAAGTGTACTTTGTTCCATACTTTGAGCTTGGTTTTAATGTGGCCCAGTTTTTTACTTAGTTTGAATAGGTGGGTGATGTCCCCAAACCTGATTTCATGCCACCATTTCTCTATTAGCTCTAGCAGATGCTCATCTCTTAGCCACATGCTTTGGAACTTGAAGGGACTCCCCAAGGGTGGAGTATCATGACCAAAGGTTAGAGAGATGGGGAAGTTGTCTAAAATGTAGGATTTGAGATTCCTTGGTGGTTGCCAGGGCACCCCAATCTCCACATAGTAGGAATCTACCTAACCTTTCAACAATGTTGGTAAATCGTTTCTGTCTATTGGACCATGTGAATATTCCATTTTTGGTATTCACTTCTTTTAAGAGATTGTTGTCTATGAAATCCTGAAAAATCTTTCTAGATGGTTGTTATCATTCCCATCCCACTATGCTTCTCTTCATGGTTTAGGGTCACATTGAAGTCTCCAGATATTATTCCACACTCCCCACCCCTAGATACCAACTCACTTTTTATTTTTTCCCATACTTGTTTTTTAGCTGAAGTGGCTATTGGTCCATAAAAATTTAAAACTAAAGAATGAGGAATTATTTCTTAGGTCCTTGAACTTGATTAATTTCCAATTGTCCTCTTCCTTCTCCATGACTTGCAAGTGTAAGAGGATTCCATAGAAGTCCTAGACCACCTTAGGTTATTTCTGCTTCCTTGAATTGGCCTTTCCATTGTTTCCAAAACTCCAAACATTTCTGGCTTTCTTCCTTTTTCCATTTTGTTTCCTGAATGAGCACAATGTCTTCTTTTGATTGGTCAATTTGGTGCTTGACCATGCACCATTTGTCAGGGGAATTAATGCCCATGACATTCTAAGATATAACTCTCATTTTTCTCTAGGAAGGAGGTTCTCCTTCTCAATTAGCAATTTTTGTTGACCAGAGGCATTTCCTGCTAGCATCAGTTTGGCCTTATCTATTGTCTTTTTTCTTTATGTTCGGTGCATGTATCTTTGACTCTATTTGTTCCAGTTGCCTTATTTCCAGAAAATCCTTTGCCTCATTTTCATCCCAAATATCATCTTCTCCTTCTAAGGAGAGGTAGCTCTCCTCCACTTCTGAGTAAGCAGTTTTGACTTCAACCACTTGTAGGGCTACTACATTTTTCACTATGATAGTTTGCTCTGGCTTTCTCCCAACTCCTCCCAGAGTTTAGAGATCTGATTCTAACTTTCCCAATTTTTTGGTTAGTTTCCATAATTGAGACTTAATGTATTTTTGAAGATCTTGAGCCCCTTCCATTAGAGCATTGAGTGCTTCTTCTGACCTAAAGGTTCCCTTTTTCATGGCTTCCTTGGTTGGAGGGGCCATATCTTGGGGATCCAATTGCTCTACCCTTGAGGTTTGTTGGACTGTTCTAGTGTTCCCTCCTTCAAGAAGAGATTTTGATGATTTGGGGCTTGGATCTTGGGGAATTACAGTCTCGATTTTCTTCTCCTTGTGTTTGAAGCCTTTTTTTCCTCCATATGAGGTTCCTTCCAAGCAAGACTCTCTAAATAGGCATTTCCTGGGTTCTGCTCCTTCCCAGATTTCTATCTCTTGTTGCCAGCTCCCATACTTTGTCAAAATTTCTAGATTTTTGTATATCCCTACACCTTTCTCTATTTCCACCAAGATTCCTACTATAGTTTTATCTATTCCATTTAAGAAATCCTCATTTACTCCTAGAAACACCCCTAGGGCATCGTCTAAGCTCAACAAGGCATCTAAGTTCCAATATTTTGTGGGAAGGTTTACCAACTTAATCCAGATAGGGGTTTGGTTTATTTTGTAAAGCCAAGGATTGAAGTTATCCCTCAAATTCAGACAGTGAAAGCTATTTCCATTCATGAATAGGGGTTTTTCTTCTACTATTTCTAACTTTAGATCCTAATCGCTACATTCTATGAGAAAAAAGGAGTTCTAAAGTTGGTTTATGCATACCTGATCTTTAAATTTGTTTCTCCACCAAGCTTTAATATCCTCACTAGGGCATCCTTGACCCGTCCAGTTGGTGAACAAGGCTCTCTCCATCAATCGATTAACTCTTCGATCAATCATCTTCGATAGCATTTGGAAGAGTTTGCTTCCACGAGGCAAAGTCCATAGTCTCCAATTGGTTTGTTTGGAAATTTTCTCCTCTTTTATTTTCGATTGAATAGATCTTGATCTCTCTGATTCATTCTTCTTCTGTGATCTGTTGCTACCCCCAATTTATTTTGTTGATTAGGGATTTCTGATCTCTTGGCCTTCCAATTTTTAATGGACCTTTATCGGGTTGCCATTGTCTTTGTTGTGCCAGTTTTGGTCCGATGGCCTTCCTTGGTGGACGTTTTCCTGAAACCACCCATGCCTTTGATCATTGGAGTGCCACCCTTGCTCGATCCTTTAGTGTGCTAATGGTTTTTGGATTCTGAGCTATTTGAAGTTTTCAGTTGATGGATTTCCTAACTGGTTATGAAGCGGGTTGTATTTGTCCACCCACTTACCATTTTCAAATACCCATTGTGGGATGTGATATGGGTTCTGGGGGAGAACTTCCTCCACAAAATTCTTCCATGTGATGAGACAAAATAATGACTCATCTTTTAGCCATGTAAAAATCTATATTTTTCCTAATTATGAAGTTATCAAGACTGAGCATGATGATGAAAGTAAGATAATTTTAGTTGCAGTAGTCAAATATTTCATCATATCTTAAAAATTACGATCTGGGTTCTCGACATTTTTGGTCTTAAATTCAAAAACAATATGGTGACAAAATCGATTAAATTTAAAAAAAACCATTTTTTGGTTTGAGAGAAAAATTCACCCAAATATGTTGCTCCAGAATTTGTGGAGAGGTGCTCCGGAACTTGTGGGACAACACTTGAAGTTATTCCAGAATTTGTAAAAGCAATAGTTGTGAGCATTAAAATAGATTGGGGTGACTTGGACAGAAGTTGAAAGAATCTATGAGGTAGTTCCAAGAATTAAGGAAAGTTGTTTGGTTATGCAAACAAATAAAGAATATCTAGGAGAAAATTTTGGGTAGTTTGAAACATTTTGTAAGTATCTAGGAGTTGTTTTATGAGCTTTAATGATACACAATGGGAAGACATGAATTTTTCAGCAGTCAAATGTCTTTTTGGAGCTTGTTTAGGGGCTGCAAAATAGGAATATTTGTTCTGGACAACCAAATAAGATTGACTCAACAAGATGAAGAAAGACTTATCTTTTTCCCTTAACACATGTTCCTATCTTCTAGCAAGTGGTTGCACAATCATAAAGCTTATCTTTCAGATCAGTTGAAGACAAGAATTTTATAAATTCATTGTAATCAAGAAATCAAATAAGGGAAGAGTTTATAAAATAATATAGTTCAGTATTTTAGCAACAATCTCTTTGTTTGTAGTTTCATTTATTAGTAGTCATTTCATTTCTAGCTCTTTACATTTTCAGCATTCCCTTTTACAAGTTTCTTAGGATAAATTTGATTTAAGCATTTCATTTACAAGCTCTTAGATTAGATTTGATTCTAGCAATTTCTTTCATGTATTGCCTTTCAATTATG
Organism: Sequoiadendron giganteum; assembly: GCA_007115665.2. Taxonomy (NCBI): domain Eukaryota; kingdom Viridiplantae; phylum Streptophyta; class Pinopsida; order Cupressales; family Cupressaceae; genus Sequoiadendron; species Sequoiadendron giganteum. Next base: position 46,601,909 of record CM021101.1, read on the forward strand.
TTTGTAGAAAAAAACATGTCATGCAAATGATTTCTTCTCCCTATTGCATATAGTCATGGACACCGCCTTGGATTGACATTTATAGTTAAATTATGAGGATTGCAGCTACACTCATCACCATGCTTCTTCCTCCAACACCAGGTCACTCCATAGTTTTTTCTCCCCGCCTGTGGATCTTCACTCTCGCTCCTGCTCCATTTTTACTAGGATTATTGATGAATAATAAGTATTATAGTCCCAAATAATTTAAATAATATTAATTTTGATTAATATTATTAATAATTAATATTTTTAAACTATATTTAATATTATATAATATATTTACTAATTATTTTATATTATTTAAATATTATTAATATATTATGATTAACATTAATTATAATATATTAAATCTAGTAATATTTAATCAAGTTGAATGGTGGGAACCAATATTAATTATTAAATAATATAATATAATAATAAGATATACAAAAAATAGTATTATATTATTTCTAGTATTATTATTTATATTATAATAAGTAATATATTATTTATACACTAAGAATTATTTATATAATAATATAAATAATGACCGTAAGTTTGAATTTTATTTATATTTATAAATAATGATATTGTGTAGATTAAAAATCAAACTTTATAATGACCTTTTTATTTGTTGTTTTTGTAATGTTTCTTATGTTTGGTGTGGCCCAAGACCATGTGACTCTCGGGGTGTGCCTTCTTACCACCCACCATTTATTTATTTATTTTTTAATATGTGTATATTTATCTTTTAATAGATATAGATGCATATTCATAAAAAAAAACTTACATTAATTTTATTTTTTAGATCAAAAGGCGATAAGCCAGTAATTATATTAATATAATAACATAGATAATTACATAAAGAGTTTTCAAAGATAAGGGCCTACAAAACTGATAAGTAGCCCAACTAATATGAAAATTTACATGTCAATTGTATCCCCTATACAAAATTCTATAACTCAAAAGTTTATATATCAAACCCTTACACCGAGATAACTGTACCCTACCACCTTGACTTAATATTTTCATATGTAATGGTAATTACATTTTCAACAATTTTGTTTTCTGCAAGATAACAAACTAAACACCCCTATTTCCCAAGTTGACCGAATTCTCTCCCTAACCTTCAATGGCTATCATTTTGAACATGAATTACAACTTGAGTCTAAGAATGGACTATGTTGTTTATATTTGGAATTTACACCAAAGCCAACAACCAACCCCGCTTCTTCACCCGACACCTCCATTCCGCTAGCAATTATATCATTCTCAAGTCCTTTAGGTCAGCCATGAATGTTCCCACTCTTATGTTATAGTTCCAATCATCATCCAATCAACATTCGCAATCACCAGGTCATTACATCATTATTAGAAGCTCCACCGAGTTGGCCAATGAAATTGTATTTTGCAACAATGATGTGAAATACACCAATATTGCCTCGCCACATTTCATGACCCAAATCATCATTCTCCACATTGACCATGCTCAACCAATTCCTCCATCGGGATGTTTCCAAGACTTTGGAGGATCTCTCTTTGATGCCACCATGTCACAATGATAGGCTCCAACCAGAACATCATCATAATGGCACTCACACAGAAAGATATATGTCACCTTGACATGAATGAGACTCACCTTGTCGAGGAGACTCGAGTGAATCTCACATTGACATCACAAGATTGCCACTACATAGACATCCACATGACGCACATCCAACGAATGCCGATGAGACATCAAATGTCAAAGAGACATTTAATATTGTCTCGACGACAAGCCATCTATCGCCGATAAAGATACACCATGCCTAGATCACTACTACCCATGATACCACTGAATACTAATCATTCTTTGGCGATCTCAATTTAGCCCTGCTCCAAACCTCACACCAAGTCACTTTAGTGAGAGCAGACTAGAACTGAGCGAGTTTAAATAGTAAGATAATGATTTTATCTCCTTAGTCTCACTTGAGTTGATGGCATTCACATTGGCCTTGATCCTTTGAACACTATGGAACATGTGAAAAACCATCAAATTTGAGCATCATATTATTTGGCCACCCCCAAAAAAATTTATACTTATATCTCTTTGTATAATCAACTTATTTACACAATCTAAATCTTACTAAGAATCCTTTGCATCTTGTTTTATTAATTCCACCAATTGTGGATAAGAATTAATTTGGCTTGTATCATTGATAACACTTATCTCATGAGCATCACTTCCCATACTTGCTACAAAATCTATGACCCTATTGCCTTCCCTATATGTATGAGTTATTATGGACACCTGAAACTTGACTAACAATGACCATACCTTCTACAGAATATAACTTAAATACCAATTATGAATCCTTCTTTCTCTACAGGCATTAACAATTAGCATTGAATCTCCTTCTATATGTAAATTTGAAACACTCAAGTGCAATTCCAATTCTAAACTCAACAATAGAGCTTAAGCTTCTGCAATATTATTTGAGCCTTGCTGAAGATGGATTGAAGACTCTACTAGAACTTTCCCCGATGAATTCCTAATGCAAATGCCTGCCCCTAAATTGCCTAGATTTCCCTTTGATGCTCCATCAAAGTTTAGTTTTATGAACTCTTCTTGAGGAAGTTTCCATCTGACTAGACTTCTGTCCACTTTTTGATTGCTACTTTTGTGTAAACTTCCATCAAATGGTAACTTGATTCCCTTACAATTCTTCAATAGACAACTATCACAATTTGTGAACAATGAATTGACCATTTTTTCTTTTTGAACACATGAATTAACTCATTCCGAAATTTCCTTTTCAATTTTCAAATTTGTAAGTTCAACTAAGGATTTAATCTTTCTAAAAATTCTCAAATTACATTCCCACCATATGGAATCACATATCAAATACATGCAAAAAATGATGATAGGTATAATACATGCTAGCTTTCAAAAAGTTCCCAAATTGTATTTGGAAGAGGAATGGACATATCTAGCTTATTCTTAACATAATCCCAACATTGTTCAGAAAAACTACATTTTAAAAGTAAGTGATCTATTGTTTCAAGCACTTCTTTGCATAACAGACACTTAATGTCACGTCTCAAACTATGATGCATTTTTTTTTTGCTTTATGTGGATTTGTTATATGACTGTATGTTGTGGTAGATTAAATAATAAATCATATGGCATTTTGAGTGATGAAATAAGAAAATGTGTGCTTTAATTTTGAAAAGCTGAAATGTATTAAATTTAGTTTTATTTGAAAGTGATTCAAAAATAGAATAGTGTTATTTGGATTAATGCATTATATTGCTTTGATTTGTATTTTACTTGGATACTAATCTATTAATGGGTGCCTAAGCGTACTTGAGTTGTAGGACTGTCAAAGAACAAGGGTGTGGCTAAGGTAGAGGAGGTTAGCATCCTAGTAGGGTAAAGGAGGAACGGTTCTCTCGCACACACACGAGCACTTAGAATCATGTAGATGCATTTAGTATTAAAATTTAGTTGGTCATCTGTAATATTCATATTTTTCTTTAAATATTTAATTAAATAATTTGTAGTGAAATAAAAGTGCAATGAAACAAAAGGAATTAATTATATTTTAATTAGAGAATTCATTTTACAATTAAATGATAATGCTTTCTATTTAGAATAAATAATTTAATAGTAGTTAAATGTTAATTCCTTGTTATTTAGAAAATTATTTTATTTGCAAGTAAGTGATATTTCTTTATTATTTATTGGGAATAAATATTTAAATTGCAAATTAAAATGGCTTCTTTATTATTTTCTAAGGATAAATACTTCGTATGCAATAAAAATAGGATTTCTCTATTATTTACTATTGGAGGATAAATATTATGAAAGAAAATCAATTTTATTTTATTTTCAAGATTAGGTATTTGGAAATGGAAGGGAAATCTTTGAAAGAGGAAAATTCATTAACAAAAATATACAAGTGTTTTCATAATATTATTTATTTCTTTACAAAATATAGCTAAAAAATGGTTGTCGGGAAGAGGGTTTCTGAAGCACGGGGCAGGTGCATGGAAATGGGTAGCCATTTCGTGGACACCTTTCAAAAAAACTTAAAAAAAATCATAACGCGAGAGCATTATAATGCGCTCGCGTTATTGCTTGTTAAAAGAAAAAAAAAAAGAAGAGAAAACCTATCATTCTTATTTCGAATATTTTTTTCTTCTAGCCGTAGCCAAAACCCCCATATTTCGCACTTGAATTCTAGGAGGAGAAATTCAGAAAATTTCTTCACTAGCAATTTCTATTTCTTCGCAGCGATGGCACCATGACAAGGAGGAGGTGTGAGAGGTAAGGATTCTGTGGTTTTTGTTTTGAATTAGCTAGTTTTAGGTTGAATTTGATATATATTTGTTTGAATTTTTAGGAGATGCAAATCAACCTGCAAACCCTCAAGATGAAAATCAGCCACAACAACAACCTCCTCCACCAATTACTCAACCCCCTCTTGGCACTCAAAAAAATTTAATGAGTGAAATTGAGAACAAAAAAAATCAAATTGAGGATTTGATCAGTAGGTTGAGTGATCCAAATGGTTCAACCACAGAAAGAATGACCCTAGCAAATTCATTGAAAGATATGTTAAAAACTGTAGATTCAATTAGAAAAAAAATAATTGGATGGCAAGATAGGAGACACGCAGCTAGGGATTATTATGCAAATAAACTATCATACAAATATGTAAAGGATTTAAAAATTACAAAATGTAATTTGTGTTCATTATTCACCGACCCACACACAAATCAAAATCTTACCCTCAATGCGAAGAGGTTTCCTATCCATTGGTTCCACCACCAATAGATTAGGGACCAATTTTATGATAGGTGGTAAATGGTCTTCGATTACCCACCGTGCAACAATTGCGAGGTCCCATAATATTTCCTTAGGAAACTATACAGTGAGTTCATATTGAACAAAATCCCAAATTATTTTGATATGAGGGATTTCCAAGGGAGAGGTGGGGGGTTAGCTCAAGATAGACCCGGTGCACAGCTAGATCCTATGAAGAAAGGTAGATGAGCTCTCGCTAGGCCACCTCATGAGCACGTTGTTATGCCTTCCATCATGAAGAAAAGTGTTGACATAGAGACATTGCATGTGATCAACACTTTGACCTAGAGTGTCATCCATCATACTAGCCCTATTCTACCGTGCCATCCAGGGGACTCTTCGAGTGGTGGCCTTCGAACACATGTGTGTCAATCTTGCGGGGATACTTATTCATATGACCCCACTGACACTCAGGAGACTATTATGCAGGATCTTTCTACAACTATGGAGATGGAGAGGGTAGCTGAAATTTTGCATGAGGCATATGGCATTGATAGTCAGGTAAGAGTTAGTGCATGTTCATTGAATTTAATTTATTAAATTTTGATTTTGAAATGCAAGATTAATTAAAAATGTTTTATGATTTTAATAAAATTGCAGGGTCACAGTGTTGAGACTGGATACATCGGCCCCCCACCTACTTATTTTTGTAGTACACCTATCGCCGAGGTATGTAACTAGTAAACAATTATAAATTTATTGCATGTTAATAGAATTGTTTTACGAATGGTAATTTAATATGCGATTTTGGATGTTGGACAGACAAATATTGGAGGTTTTGATGGATTTACTCAAACCTACATGAAGGTAATAGAATAAAGAGTTTATCTAATGAATTGTACTTAATAGATTTGTGTAGTTTATACACACATCATTGATTATGTTGAATAATTTGTTGTTTTATTTTCAGATGTTGCAGGCCGAAACACCTCTGAATGTGATGAGGGCAATTGAGATTGGTGTGTCATCTACTATACAATCCTCAGTGGCTCTGACATGGGAGGTATGAGGAAAATTAGTAAATTTCAATTTACATTTGTTGTTATAGATGTTAGTTAGTAAAAAATCAAACCATTATTGATTCACATAGTTTAATTTCTATTTATATGGTTTATACAGGGCTTGAGCACGTCTGAGCATGGGCATGAGAATATATCCCTCATGGAGAGTGATCATGAGATGGTGGTAAGTGATTATTTTGTCAAATATATCATTTTTTATAATGTAATTTCTATATATTCATGTCTTTACTTCTTATTGTAACAGTTAAAACTTCACCATGAACTAAACTCTAGGAGGAGCAACAGGAGCACTCTTCGAACACAACAGAAATGATTGATAGACCTATCGCCATCCAATAAAAAGAAAAGGGAAATATTTTATTTACAGAGCATGAAGAGAAATGAATTTTGATTCCAGAGCCCTTTGTTGTATGCCTACATGGCAGTTTTGTACATATGTTGTATTAGACATATTTGACATTGTATGCCTATATGGCATTCTTGTAAGCCTATATGGCTATTTTGTACATATGTTTCATACTTATATCAACATATATTGATGTATGCCTACATGGCTATTTGGTTAATACAAATATCTTTTATCGATGGTGTCCATATTTGCATTCTAAATTGATGGTCCAATAGATATGAGTTACATGTATTCAAGTGTATACTTTACAATTTACATGTACACTTTGTGACTTACTTGTGTTTGAATGTATACTTTGTGGCTTATGTGTTTTCATGCATATACCTTGTATTAGTGCATATACTTTGTATTAATTTGTGTATACTCTGTATTCCTGTGTATAATTCTTGAGGCTTATGTGTTTTTTAGTACTTGTGCTTCCCTTATTGACATTTACATGCTTGAATTATTCATGTGTATAATTATTAATTCGTTAGCCCTAGCATTGATCATTGTTGTCCTTCATGGTTTGTCTTGAATATCAATTGATTGATGCTAAAGAACTTTATCTAAAAGAAGAAAAACATGTTTTCAATTGGTATTCCATGAAATGATTCATAAAAAGATTCCAATATGTTCTTGATGCGTCACCATCAAAAGATTTATATGTCAAAATTTTAAAATATTATTTCTTGTATACGAAATGGACTTGGGAGAAAGCAAGTTATAATTTATAATACAAATAATAAATGGACTCAACATTGTCCTAGACCCCCGAATAGGTCTATTTAACAAAGCAACACACTCTCAATCACTCTTCGAATTGCAAAGCACCATTGGTGATGCAGAGTGGCTCAACCAAGTTATGATTTGACACAACTTCTCTCAAATATGCCCACTAAGACTCCAACATTCACTTGACTCAATGATAAGAATCTCCTATTCCTTTATGGTTTTGCACCAAACCACTGCCAAAATAAAGCCAACTTAGCCCTCTTTCAATCCATGTCAGCCTTGAGACTGTACAGGAAAGCTGTAGGTCGTACCAAGTATGGGATCAACAAGTTTGTATCAAAAATATAAAAAACAAAGAGCAATGTGAATAATTCTTATTAGATCTCCAAAATTTCATCAACAATCTCCATTCAAGCCTCTCAGGGATTTACACAGTTCTTTACACCCTTCTCTAATTGATCCATGCCCTCAACTAACTAAAAACCAAATTTCAAAACAAGTAACCATTGCATTTCAAATTTGTTTCTTTAAGCAACTTACAAATTTGTAACTTTAGACTCCTCAAACCTAATGACTACATCTAATGACCTCTAAAACCACAGAAATGGCTTACAAATAGCTTAGCACATCAACAAAACTCCATTCTTTCACACTCATATACAAATTCACAAATTTTCCTTCAAAGGCTACAAATACAAATTCTAGTGCAAGATTGAAATTTTCACATTTTTTATTGCTAGACCCAAAAGTCACCCTAAAACATACCTAATGGTCTTAATTGACCTTATTCAAAATAAAGCATGCTCAAAATACCCACAAAAACCTATTGACCAACCTATTCACCATCAGATAATCACTAAAACTAGTGAACTAGACCTTCTTCATCAAATGGAGGAACAAGGTGCTTTACACCAATAATCATACACTTTTTGTGTGGAATACTTGGACTTCTCAACCATCGTTTGTATGTTTCTCTTTTCCATTGTTTTTCATGCCATGATAAGGGATCAAGCTGATTGAACGTAAGTGAGATCAATTTCACATGTTTGGGTGCAAAAGAGGACCATGCATAGAATAAAACTACGTATTGGGATGCATTGGAGCAGTTAGTTTGGTCACATGAATTGCAAAATGAAAGTTGCACCACTTTGCAACTTTACACAGCTTGAATTTGACACTTTTTCCATCTAGTGAAAATCCGTCGCCATGGGAAAACCACTCTGAGATAGAAAAAACTAAGAGAGGTTTTTGTAGAGGGGCCCAATGCAATCCTATAGGATTAGACAAGAATTTTCTAATTATCACGGTATCTGATTAAGAACATGCTGAAGTTTGCAGCCATTTTGCATTTTGGACCCTTAAGGGATCGATCTGGTGGAACGTAGCTCAGAGCGATTCCGCGTGTTTTTGTGCAAAAAAGGACTATGCATAGTGTAAACATACATATTCAGACATGTTGGAATAGTCTACTTGGTCACACAAGTTGCAGAGTGAAAGTTGCACCACTTTGCAACTTTGCATAGCTTGAATTTGACAATTTTTCTATCAAGTGAAAATCCGCCATCACGAGAAAAACACTCCGAGATAGCCAAAAATAAGAGAGGTTTTTGTAGAGGGGACCTACTAAATCATATTGGATTAGATGATAATTTTCTAAGCATCATGGTATCTGAGTAATAGCATGATGAAGTTTGCAGCCATTTTGCACTTTGAACCCTTAAGGGATCGATCTGGTGGAACGTAGCTCAGAGCGATTTCGCATGTTTGGGTGAAAAATAGGACCATACCTAGCATAAAAATACCTATTCAGACAAGTTGGAATAGTTTGATTGGTCACACGAGTTGCAGAACAAAAGTTGCACCACTTTGCACTGCTTGCATTTGACACTTTTTTCATGAAGTGAAAATCTACTGCCACATGAATACCACTCTAAGATAGCCAAAAATGAGAGAGGTTTTTGAAGAGAGGCCAAAAATGATCCTGTAGGATCAAAGCATAAGTTTCTAAGCATCACAGTATCTGAGTAATAACATGTTGGAGTTTGTAGCCATTTTGCACTTTGGACCCTTAAGGGATCGATCTGGTGGAACGTAGCTCGAAGTGATTCCGTGTGTTTCGATGCAAAACACGACCATGCCTAGCATAAATAGGACCATGCCTAGCATAAAAATACCTATTTGGATGCATTGGAGTAGTTAGTTTGGTCACACAAGTTGCAGAGCGAAAGTTGCACAACTTCAATTTGACACTTTTTCCATCAAGTGAAAATCCGCCGCCACGGGAAACCCACTCCGAGATAACCAAAACTGAGAGAGGTTTTTGTAGAAGGGCCCAATGCAATCTTGTAGGATTAGACAATAATTTTCTAAGCATCACAGTATTTGAGTAATAGCATGCTGAAGTTTGCAGCCATTTTGCACTTTGGACCCTTAAGGGATCGATCCAGTGGAACATAGCTCAGAGTGATTCCGCATGTTTCGGTGTGAAAGAGGACCATTCCTAGCATAAAAATACCTATTCGGATGCATTGGAACATTCCTCTTGGTCACATGAGTTCCAGAGAGAAAGTTGCACCACTTTGCAACTTTTCACAACTTGAATTTGACACTTTCCATCAAGTGAAAATCCACCACTCCGTGATAGCCAAAATCGAGAGAGGTTTTTGTAGAGGGGTCCAACACAATCTTGTAGGATCAGATGTGAAGTTTCTAAGCATCATGGTATTTGATTAATAGCATGATGAAGTTTTTAGCCATTTTGCACTTAGGACCCTTAAGGGATCGATCCGGTGGAGCGTAGCTCAGAGCGATTCCACGTGTTTTGGTGTGAAAGAGGATCATGCTTAGCGTAAAAATACCTATTCGAATGTGTTGGAATAGTCTGCTTGGTCACATGAGCTGCAGAATGAAAGTTTCACCACTTTGCAAGTTTGCACTACTTGCATTTGACACTTTTTCCATGAAGTGAAAATCCACTGCCACAAGAAAACCACTCTGAGATAGCCAAAACTGAGAGAGGTTTATGTAGAGGGGCCCAACGTAATCCTGTACGATCAAATGAGAAGTTTTTAATCATTATGGTATCCAAGTCATATCATGTTGAAGTTTGCAGCCACTTTTCACTTTGGACCCTTAAGGGATCAATCCGGTGGAACGTACCTTGGAGAGATTCCATGTGTTTTGGTGCAAAAGAGGACCATTCCTAGTGTAAAAATACCTATTCAAACGTTTTTGAACATTTTTCTTGGTCACACGAGTTGTAGAGTGAAATTTGCACCACTTTGTAGCTTTGCACAACTTGAATTTGACACTTTTTCCATCAAGTGAAAATCCGCCACCATGGGAAAACCACTCTCAGAATAGCCAAAACTCTGAGAGGTTTTTGTAGAGGGGCCCAATGTGATCCTATGGGATTAGACAAGAAATTTATAAGTGAAAGGGAATAATTTTTATGGGCATGTAAAGGTTGGGTGATTGTCTTTTGAGATTGTGCAAGTGATTTTAAGAAGGTCTGAGGTGGTGGCATGTTTTGGTAAGGTGTAGAACCATTCCTTTCAATAAAAGCTCCCTATACTAGCATAAAATAAGGGTTTTGGTTTGGCATGGTGGAGTGATTTTGTCCTGAGACAAATTATGGATCTGAGGGTTTGGATACATGATAGTTCCTACCCCAACAAGTTAAGGGGGTTCTTGAATGTTTAAAGGTATTTTCCTTTGTAAATTAGGCCTAGTTAGCCTAATGAGGATAGAAAAGAAGGTCATTTTTGATGCACATGTTCCAAGATAGTCACTATTGATTTTGAAGTATGTGTTGTGTGTGAAAAGAGCATTAGCATAAGAAGAGTTAAAGTATAAAGAAAATGCAAAGTTGACAGATGAATGATCAATCGTCGAGTGGTGTAATGCTTCAATGAGTCTAGGTAATGAAGGTACATCTTTAGTTTGTAGATAGTTTTGGTTGATGGATGATACTAACATTGCACCATATGAGGATTGTTGTACACCAATAGGATCGAGTGAGCTACACTCTTTCCTTAGCTCAAATTCAGGTTCATGGAGTATTGATACACAAAAGATGGAATGCTTTTGTTCTTAATGTACAATGCAAGACTAGAATGATTGTGAGTCAGGGGAGTGGGTTGAAAAATGGTTAACAAGTTATCTTAGCCCACTTCACATGTATCACCCTTTGACTGCATTGGAACTAACACAAATGGAATCATCGGTGGTATTTTAATACGTATTAGATCTAGTTCAACTAGGTGATACATCTACTTTCTTAGTTGTTGAAATTATATATTGTTATCCTACTTTCTAGTGTATTTGTAATGTTGACTAATTTCAAGAGATTGACTGCACATATCAATGCAGGGGATGTTTATTTAGTTATTGCAGATGAAGAGAATGAAGAGGGAACAAGCTATTACTTGTGTTGTTGTGTTGAGTCCAAAAATAAATTGGAGGCCCCAGTTAGAGATGGAGAAAACATCAAATACCCTACAGGCTCAATTGAGGTTACTAGAATGTGGCTTAAAAGGTACCCACATACGAGTGTTAAATATTGTTTGTTTCACGATTTTCACATGCATCATAAGATTCTTCATTACTCAAACCTTGTTGTGGAATCCAATGTTCATTTGACCAAATATCGGGGTAGAACTTTGAACAAGACCTTGTGGAAGGTCTGTGAGTCTGACCATGAGGCAATACTTGACACAATATAGAGTAGAGCATACCCAAATGGTTCGTTGGATTAATTTTTAAGTATATGCACATTGGTTCTTATTAATTTTATACTTGTATACACATTAAATTTTTTGATGCCAATTTTATCATCTTATTTTAATTTTCATATTTGTAAGTAACCTACTAAACATTAATTGGTGTCCCCTTGCATAAAATGCAGATTTATGATTCATCCCAGAGAATCTCAACCAGAAAAGTAATGCAACATCCTTATTTTGATGATCTTGACAAATCTCAATTATTATTTTAAGCCATTACAAAAGTGAGTGTGAATCTTGGTGAGGGAATTTCAAGTTATTCATTTGAAGTTAACCTTATCATGAACACCTATGATGTAGACATTATAAGAGAATCTCTAATTTCAAGATATTCTATTCATGAGAGGTGTTGTGTGCAATAGGTACCTTGGAACTCCCAGTGAAGATGTATGACCAGGAGTGACTAAGTTGAGAGACTGCCATGCCTATCTGTAAGTTCCTTCCATCTATTTCCATTTCATATCCATTTTGGATTCTCTTTCTTTTTCTTCTTTTACTTTGCGTATCTATAAGTAAATAGTTACTAAAAATTGATTGGTGTCTCCTTGTAGAAAATTCTATTTTATGAGCCATCGAAGAGAATCTCATCCAAAAATAAATGCAACATCCTTATTTTTATGATCTTGAGAAATCTAAATTCTGATTTGAAGCCATTATAAAAGAGCGTGTTAAGCTTTGCAAGGGAATCTCAAGTTACTCATTTGAAGTTAACTTCATAATGAGCACCTATGATGTAGAAATTATAAGAAAATATTGAAGGTATGAGTGAAATTGTATGAGATTTGTGAGAATAGACTACTTAAGGCATTGTAATGAGATTTATTGAGATAATGAAATTTGGTGCAAGGGAAGCAAGGTTATTGCACAAATTTGGTTCATGGAAGTCTTAAGTTAATTTTGTGTTTTGAGTTTTGTTAATCGAATAAGGTCATATTAGACCAATTTAAAATGTAATAAGTCATGTTAGTTGGTTTTGGGGTCATTTTGGAGTTTATGTTAAATATTTTTCAAAATGATGTAAAATTGAAAAAATTGAAAAGTTGTCAATGTAAAAAAAGTGCAAAAAAATGTAAATTTGAAGTGATTCTGATAGCAATATAGGGAGGAAATCAACTCACTTCCACAATAGAAAAGGATTCCAACCTCATTCCTTCCCTCAAAACTCAATCTTGGCTTATTTTCAACTTTGCACCTAGTCACTCTTGTAGGTCTCCAAACCTATTTTACCCACCTTAACTCTTAGAATTGATTAACAACCTCTGCAAAAAACCACCATTCTAGGCACCCTTTTAAGCCTTCTTCAAAATACATCAAAGCATCATAAGAATCTTTTGGATCCGATTTCACAAAACAAGCAACCCTCCTTAATTCTTCCTATCACACGCAAACCACCAATGGGCATCATTAACCAGTTTTCCAAACCACCAATTCCTCCACTTTTAGGGCATGATAAGATCTCTAACATAACAAACCCAAAAAAACTCTTCATTCAAAATTTAGGCAAGGGTTTATTGACATATAGACTGACCCTCTTAAGACACCTTAGTAAAATAGAGTACCTAAAAGATTCTCTTAAAATAGGGTATATAGACTGACCCTCAGTAATTGGCTTCTAAAATGCACAAAATCACTTGAAACCCAACCAAACAAAAAATAAAATGGAGTTAAGTCTGCTTCCCACCTAATTCCATCTAAAAGATACCATGATCGATTTGAGCTACGTTCAACCGATTTGATCCCTTAAGGGTCCAAAGTGCAAAAGGGAAACAATATTTGACAGGCTATTACTCAGAAACCGTGGTGCTTACAAAATATTCATCTAAACCTAAAAAATCATGTTGGGCCCCTCTACAATAACCTCTCTTGGTTTTTGTTATCTCAGAGTGGTTTTCCTATGGTGTTCAATTTTCACTTGATGGAAAAAGTGTCAAATGTAAGTAGTGCAAAGTTGCAAAGTGGGACAAATTTCATTTTGTAGCTTGTGTGACCAAATAGACTATTCCAATGCATCCGAATAGGTATTTTTACACTAGGAATGGTCCTCTTTTGCACCGAAACACATGAAATTGTTCTGAGCTACATTAAATTAGATCAATTCCCTAAGGGTCTAAAGTCCAAAAAGATTACAAAATTTAGCATGTTGTTACTTAGATACCGTGATGCTTAGAAAATTCTCTTCTAATCCTATGAGATTGTGTTGGCCCCCTCTACAATAACCTCTCTTTGTTTTTTATATCTCGGAGGTATTTTCCTGTGGTGGCGAATTTTCACTTGGGGAAAAAGTTGTCAAATGCAAGTAGTTGAAAGTTACAAAGTGGTGCAAATTTCATTCTGCATCTCGTGTGACCAAACAAACCATTCCAATGCATCCGAGTAGGTATTTTAACACTAGGCATGGTCCTCTTTCACACCCAAACATGCAGAATCGCTTTGAGCTACATTCAACCAGATTGATCCCTTAAGGGTCCAAAGTGCAAAATGGTTGTAAACTTCAACATGTTGTTACTCAAATACTTTGATGCTTAGAAAATTCTTGTCTAATCCTTTGGGATCATGTTGGGCCCCTATACAATAAAATCTCTTTTTTTTTTTCTATCTTTGAGGAATTTTCCTGTGGTGGCAAGTTTTCAATTGGGGAAAAAGTTGTCAAATTTAAGTAGTTGAAATTTACAAAGTGGTGTAAATTTTTTTCTGTAGCTCATGTGACCAAACAGATTGTTCCAATGCATCCGAATAGGTATTTTTACACTATAAATGGTCCTCTTTCAGACCCAAGCACGTGGAATCGCTTTGATCTACATTCAATCGAATCAATCCCTTAAGGGTACAAAGTGAAAAATAGTTGTAAACTTCAACATGCTATTACTCGGATACCATGATGCTTAGAAAATTATTGTCTAATCTTATGGGATCATGTTGGGCCTCTATACAATAAAATCTCTCTATTTTTTCTATCCTGAAGGAATTTTTCCATGGTGGCGAGTTTTCACTTAAGGAAAAAGTTGTCAAATGCAAGTAGTTGAAAGTTGCAAAGTGGTGCAACTTTCATTCTATAGCTCATGTGATGAATTTTTTTTTTTCCAACACGTCCAAAGAGGTATTTTTTATGCTAGGAATGCTCCTCTTTTGCACCCAAACACACATAATTGCTCTTAGCTATGTTCAACCGGATTGATCCCTCAAGGGTCTAAAGTGTAAAATGGTTGTAAACTAAAACATGCTATTAATTGGATATCGTGATGCTTAGAAACTTCTCATCTGGTCCTATGGGATTGTGTTGGGACCCTCTACAATAATCTCTCTCGGTTTTTTCTATTTTGGAGGCATTTTCTCGTGGTGGCGAGTTTTCACTTGGAGAAAAAGTTGTCAAATGCAAGTAGTTAAAGTTGCAAAGTATTGCAACTTTCGTTCTACAGCTTGTGTGAGCAAACGGACTGCTCCAACACATTCAAATAGGTATTTTTATGCTAGAAATGGTCCTCTTTCATACCCAAACACACATAATCACTTCAAGCTACATTCAACTGGATTGATCCCTTAAGGGTCCAAAGTGCAAAAAGGTTGTAAAATTTAGCATGTTGTGACTTAGATATTGTGATGCTTAGAAATTTATTGTTTGATCCTATGGGATTGTGTTTGGCTCTTCTACAGTAACCTCTCTCAGTTTTTTCTATCTTAGAGGCATTTTCCCGTGGTTGTGAGTTTTCACTTGGGGAAAAAGTTGTCAAATGCAAGTAGTTGAAAGTTGCAAAGTGTTGGAACTTTCATTATGTATCTTGTGTGACCAAAAATACTATTCCAACACATTTAAATAGGTATTTTTATGCTAGGCATGGTCCTCTTTTGCACCCAAACACACATAATCGCTTTGAGTTGCATTTAACCCAATCGATCTCTTAAGGGTCCAAAGTGCAAAATGGCTATAAACTTCAACATGTTGTTACTAAGATACCATGATGCTTAAAAAATTATTGTCTAATCCCATGGGATCATGTTGGGCCCATCTACAATAACCTCTCTCAATTTTTTCTATCTTAGAGGAATTTTCCTATGGTGGAAAATTTTCACTTGGGGAAAAAAGTTATCAAATGCAAGTAGTTGAAAGTTGCAAAGTGGTGCAAATTTCATTCTGCAACTCATGTGACCAAATAGACTGTTCCAACATGTACAAATGGGAACGTTTACGCTATAAATGATCCTCTTTCGTACCCAAACATGCAAAATCACTCTGAGCTACATTCAACTGGATCAATCCGTAAAGGGTCCAAAGTGAAAAAGGGAAACAATATTTGAAGGGCTATTACTTCTAAACTATGATACTTAAAAACTCTTCATCTGAGCCTATGAGATTGCATTAGGCCCCTCTACAATAACCTCTCTTGGTTTTTTTTTATCTCAGAGTCATTTTCCTGTGGTGTCTAGTTTTCACTTGATGGAGAAAGTGTCAAATGCAAGCAATGTAAAGTTGCAAAGTGGTGCAAATTTATGTTTGCAATTTTTGTGACCAAATAAATTACTCCAACGCATCTCGATAGGTACATTTACACTAGGCATGGTCTTCTTTCACACCCAAACACACAAAATTTCTCTGAGCTATGTTCAACCGACTTGATCCCTTATGATGGCATGGAAAAAAAATGTAAAGAGAAACATACACATGACACTTGAGAAGTCTAAGTTTTCCACACAAAAAATTTATGATCATTGGAAACTCAAAGATACTGGTTGTTGAAGAGTTTGGAGGAGAATATCAATCAAATATCTATGTTTCTTTGTTACTTTTTGTGTATTTTCTTCATTTCTAGCCTATGTATAGGTCCGTACAGAAGGAGTTTTCTCTAAGATGATCTGAATCTATTGTATAATGGTTTTATCTTTGATTATAAACCATTCTTTTGGAATTATATTAAGTTCCAAGCAACTTAGAAGTAAATTTCTGAAATAGGTTTGAACTTGCTCATACAAGGGTTTGAGTGTAATATGTTGAAATAGGCCATTCCACCTATTGTTCAGGTTGTGTCTTGATGGAATGGTCTTGATATAAGTAGGATAGGGAGTAAGTATAATAAAATAGCATTGGTAAAGGCATTGGAAGAGATTACTAACATTGTCCCTGTTGAAAATTCAGAATTTAGGCCTTAAAAGCAAGGCTAGAAGAGGTGAAAAGAGGAAATTGCTTGAGAATAAGTTGGAATAGGTTGGAAATAAAGTCAAGTTGTGGATTTTGATGTGATCAAAAGGTCTGCAAGAATAGGGGAGGTCAAAAGTATGTTATGGCATGATGCCCTAGTTGGAAAAAGAGGGGTTTTTAATGAAAAAGAGAGGTTTGAGGGAGTAAAAGTGGGTAAAGTCAGGGGGTAGCATAATTTGGTGGTCAATTAAGTTTTTGCAAGAAAAATGAAGAGTGTTTGAAGAGGTTTTGAGGTTGTATTAGGTTCGGGGGTTTGGTTCGCCGGTTCAACCAAAATTTTTTGGAGGGGGGTTTGTTCGTTAGTACAAAAACATGTAAAAATAATATATATATATATAGCCTAGAAGCATGAACTAGGATTAGAGTATCACATAACATCATATAAATAACAAAACCACCATAAAATTTAATGTCATTTAAAACATGGATGATAAATATTCATCGTTGAAACTTGAATTTTGGTAGCTTGATATACACAGTCTATTGACACTAGGGTTCAATTTGTATGATTTTGAAAAAAGAAGCCAACTAAGTAGAGTTATCAGCATTCTTCAGAAATCATAAGAATTTGTTTAGCACACTAGCCATTTTGATGTCTTCTTGCAATCTCAAACATTATTTTGTATCATTGTTACATTGATCTTGAGAGTGGTAGCTTAATATAACTCCACAATACAAAATCTGGTTTACCCGACTGCACAATTGAAGTGTATAAACACATATATAATTGTAATATCAAGGCTACTTTTTGAAATAATTTTATGAATAATTTCATGCAATACCAATTGAAAACATGTTTTTTTCTTTTACATAAAGTTTTTTAGTATCAATCAATTAATATTCAAGACAAAACATGAAGGACAACAATGATCAATGCTAGGGATAACCAATTAATCAGTATACATGCCAATAATTCAAGCATGTACATGTGAAAAAGGGAAGCACAAGTACTCAAAAATACATAAGCCTTGAAGTATACACACGAATACATAGTATACATAAATTAATACAAAGAATATGCATGAATACAAAGTATACACATGAAAACAAGTAAGTCACAAAGTATACATTGGAACACACGTAAGTCACAAATTATACACGTAAGTTGTAAAGTATACACTTGAATACATGTAACTCATATCTATTGAACCATGAATTTAGAATGAAAATATGGACATCATTGATAAAAAAAGATTTGTATTAACCAAATATCCATGTAGGCATACAAAAATATATGTCGATATAAGTTTGAAATATAGGTACAAAATAGCCATATAGGCATACAATGTCAAATATATCCAATACAAAAGATGTACGAAAATTCCATGTAGGCATACAACAAAGGGATCTGGAATCAAAAGTCATCACTCTCCATCCCCTCGAAATAAACTCTTGCCCTTTCCTAGTCGATCGGATGGTGATACGTTTGTCACTTGTTTATGCTGCAATTGAGGAGTGCTCCTAATGCTCCTCCTAGTGTTTAGTTCTTCTTGAATTTTTATTTGTTACAATAAGAAGTAAAGACATTAATATATAGAAATTACATTATAAAATATTATATATTTAAGAAAATAACCACTTACCTCCATTTGATGATTACTCTCCTTGAGGGAAATATTCACACACCTAGGCCAAGGTGCGTTGAAGCCCTATGTAAACCATTCAAATAGAAATCAAACCAGGAATCAATAATGGTCTGCTTTTTCACTAGAACTAACATGTATAACAATGAATGTAAATTGAAATTTAGTAATTTGCCTCATACTTCCCCTGCTAGAGTCATTGAGGATTCTATAGAAAATGATACACTAATATCCATTATCCTCATCACATTCAGAGGTGTCTCCGCTTGCAAAATCTGAAAATAAAACAAAAAATTATTCAAATAGAAAAACTACAATTGTGATCCATGTCATGACTTATAATGTATGAGATAATAAACAATTTTTTTAGTAATTATTAAACTATATATTTTTTACTATCATGCTTACTATTTCCCCTATCCATATCTTATTCGAAAGCACATTTTTTTAGGCTTTTACCCATAACAGCAAGCCAGTGAACCATTTGATAAAATTATTTCATAGAAATACATGTGATAACTATGGTGGCATAGAGAAGGTAGTGAACTATTTGAAAAAATTCCTCAAAGAAATGGGGTCTCATGGTGATGGAATGCCATTACAAAAAAATGCATGTCATGAAATTCCATCACTATAAGGCCACATTTCTTTTAGGCATTTTTTCAGACAGTTCATTGTCTTCTCTATGGTATTATTACTTACTATTATGCTTTGATAGGGATTTTTATAAGTATCCATAGTTTGTTGGAAAGCACCTATTTTAGGCTTTTAGCCATAGTAGCAAGGAAGTGAGTAGTTTGATAAAATTATTTGGTACACATGTATGGAAAATGTGGTATCATAGAAAGGGTGGTGAGTTGTTGGATGAAATTTCTTGAAGAAATATGATCTCATGGTGATGGAATGACATTCCATCACCATGAGACCACATTTCTTCGAGGCATTTTTTAACCTAATAACTGCCTTGTCTATGTTATTTCTTACTATTATACTTTGATAGATTTTGTCCAAGCATCCATAGTTTTTTGGAAAGCACATTTTTTAAGATTTTAGCCATAGCAATGAGGAAATGAATTATTTGATAAAATTATTTGGTAGACATGTATGGAAAATGTGGTAGTATAGAAAAGGTGGTGAGCTATTTGAAAAAGTGGTGCAGGTGCACCTTTACAAGAGCATTCCTTCATGAGGAAAATTTAGGATTTTGAGGTTGTATAGGTATTGTCATGACGTAATAAGGCTTAAATAGCCATTTTCAAGTTTTAATGGTATTTGGTAGTCATTTTAGGCATAAATTATAAAGTTGCAGAATCTTAACAAAAGTTGTCAATCAATGTTGCAAAAATGCAAAAAGGTGCCAAGTGGAGGAATATGAAGAGTCAAGGTAGTTTTAGAGTAAATCGTAGGTTCTTAGGAAGTTGAAATTATTGGGAAAGTATTTAAAAGATGTGATTCATCTTTGTTATTTGTTGTTGAAGCATTTTGAAGGAGAAAACTAATAAAATATCATTATTATACTGTTATTTTATGTGTTTTCTTCCATCATCTGCCAATGTACGATTCCATGCTAGTGGTAGTGCATCTTTAATGTGTTTGAATTGAAGGAGTTAGGTTTTGGCACCAATTAAAAACTAATTTAAGTGTTTGATATTGAGTTTCAAGCTTTTGGTGGCCTGATTTCTCTAGGCGGTCAAAAAACAAGGGCTAAGGGTTTGGTTGCCCAAATGAACTAAAAATTCCATTCCACATTTCTATAGAAACTATTTCTTGGTGGAATGAACTAGTCTAAAGTAGGAGTAGGTTTAGAAGGTAAGGAATTGGTTTGGTGATTTTTTTTCTGAGTTCTCCTCATTGCCCTAGTGAAAAACCAATTTTGGTGACTTTTAAATAAGGCTAGAGTGAGTGAAAAGAGGATAGGGGTTTAGAAGTGGATAAAATCCCCTAAAAAATATGAGAATAGATGAATTGGAGGGTGTTCAAAATATTTGAGAGGTTGTAAGTGGTCAAATAAGTGAATAAGTGAGAAACCCTAGGTGAAAGAGGCTGAAAGCTAGTGAAAAGGAGTGATTTTGTGAAGGAAGTGTATGTAGATCTTTGGGGCAGCACTATTTGAGGATGGAATGAGCATGCAAAGGCATAAATAATCCTGATTGAAGTGATTATAAGATTTTGAGAGGTCAGGGCATAAGAGTTTCAATAAGACCTAATTTATTGCAAGGAAAGTGAGGGTTTTATGAAAAGGGGTCTAAATGAGTGAGTGGAGACCTGCAAGTTTAATAATTTGAGGTTTTCTTGGTTGTCTTTTGACTGTTTGGATGTTTCAAGTGGTTTTTGTGTGTTTGTAGATGTGTCTCTATGAAAAAGAGGCCTAATTGTGGCCTAATTCATCTTTAAAAGATAGATTTGGGACAATTGCTCCAAAAGAGTTGCAAGTGAGTTTCAGATCTGTGAGAGTAGGCCATAATGGGTGCCTAGTTTGGAGCATAGACAAGGTAGTGAACTATTTGAAAATATGCCTCAATAAAATGTCGTCTCATGGAATGCCATGAAAAGAAAATTCAATAGGAAGCTGCTCCTAGACTCATTACTTATGCTATGTGAAGTAATTGTATCACTACTTATGTTGACTTTCTAAACACCTATATTGTAGTTAAAATTTTTTCATCTATCAACATCTAGTTATTAGTTATGGAATGTGAAGTAATGCTTTGATTTTGAATGATGTGCAATGCAATGTAATCAATTATATGAATATAAATTACACAAATCTATTAAGTACAATTCATTAGTTAAACTCTTTGTTCTATTACCTACGTGAAGGTTTGACTAAATTCACTCGCATCGGGAGGTGTTCCCTCGAAACCTCCAATATTATCCTATTCAACATCCAAAATCATATATTAAAACACCAATCATAAAACAATGCTATTAACATGTAATAAATTTATAATTGTTTACTAGTTACATACCCCACTGATAGGTGTACTACACAAATAAGTAGGTGTAGGGTCAGTGTATCTAGTATTAACACTATGATCCTGCAAGTTTATTAAAATCATAAAACTAAATTAGTTAATATTGCATTTCAAAATCAAAATTTAATAAATTAAATTCAATGAACATGATAACTTTTACCTGACTATCAATTCCATATGCATCATGCAAAATGTCAGTTGCCCTCTCCATCTCCATAGCTGCATACAGATCCTACGCAGCAACCTCCTGAGTGTCGGTGGGGTTATATGACCTATGAACCCCGATCCTATACCTGCACAATCATGGAAAATAAGCACAATATTAGATCAATATGCAAGAAAGAACAAGGATTCCCCATGAAATCCATTTATATTGCTCAAAATAGGAAAATGAAGAACACAACATGGAAAGATAAGTGGAATCCTAATTAAGCATGCAAAATCTTGATCCCATGGGGGAGTTGATGCCAATCGGTATGTCAAAATTGGCCCCTTCCGAACTCCTTTGTATGCTCTTTGATGATTCGATGATCGTTGAAGCTCCTTGATTAAATTTTGGCATAAAATTTCTATGAAATCATGAAAATGATGAACACTTGATATGAAATGGATAAAATTAGCTCTCAATGTGAAGAGAGTAATGTTTCTCTAGATTGTGGATCTTAGAATGAGAGGAAGAGTATCTCATTTATAGATTTCAAAATTGGAAGAAAGAGTGAAATTGAGTAATGTGGGATCATTCAAAATCCAATGGCCAAGTGCCACTTGTCAAGATGTGAATGGTTGAAGGTTGTGCACATTTTGGTCAATGTGCATGATAAATTCCATTAGGTGGAATTTGAAATTGAGGAAATGACATGTGAGGGAAAAAGAATGAAATAAACACCACTTGGCTCAATGCACAAGGACATGTAAGAGGAGTGAATGCTTTGTTGGAAAGACAAATCCACTTGGATTTGAATTCAAATTTTAAGGAATATTCCTCCTTTATTCCATGTTGAGAGAAAATAGGCAATTTAATAAATCAAAGTAATTGATTTATTGTGAAAGTTGCATTCTCTAGAGGATGTGACATAGATTAAGATTAAATTAATCATGGTTCAATTAATTAAATGAGGAATTAGGAGATGTGACAATTTAGACTTAAATTTATGAATTGTTTTAAATCAAATTGAGAGGAAGGGTTTAATTAAATAAATGTTTTGATTTATTTAACTAAATGAGATAATGTTAGATTAAATCAAATAATGTTTAATTTATTCAATTTAATAAGAGGAATTTAGGGATTTAATCAAATAAGATGAATTATTTAATTAAAGATGGACAAAGGATTAATTAAATTAAATTGATTAATTTAATCAACAAGGGAGAAAGACCTAATTAAATAAATAATGATTTATTTAATTAAGAGATGAAAAAGTGATGATAAGTTGAGAGTATGACTCTGGAAGAAATAACGTTAGTAATTGGGATCAAGTGCATTGGTCAATTTTCCATGTCTACATGAACAAGTCGCCCCACAAGATTGACACACATGGGATTGAAACCCACCTATCAAAGAATCCCCTCGATGGCATAGTACAAGAGGGCTAACATGCTGGATGACACTCTACGTCAAAGATTTAATGGCATGTAGAGTCTCTACATCGATACTCTCCTTCGTGATGGAAGGGATGACGATGTGCTCATGAGGCGACCTAGCGAGATGTCATCTTGCTTGCCACCTAGGATCCAACTGTGCACTAGGTCTATCTTGTGTTGACCCCCCACCTCTCCCTTGGAATTCCCTCATATAAAAATAATTTGGGAATTTGTTCAAGATGAACTTAGTGTATAGTTTTCCTGAGGAAATACTATAGGACTTCACAATTGTTGCATGGTGGGTCATCAAAAACCATGTACCACCTATCCAAAAAATATTTCGTAATCTCTTGGTGGTTGCACCAATGAATAAGAAACCTCTTTGCATTGAGGGAGAGATTTCCATTTGACCATGGGTTAGTGAATAATGCAGACAAATCTAATTTTGTAATTTTAAAATATTTTACATGTTTATATGATAATTTATCTCAATAAAAAGCCCTAGCCGTTTGCCTCCTATCCTGCCAACCAGATAATTATTTGTTGATTGAATCTAATTTTTTTAACATATCTTGCAGTGAAGTTATTAGGGTCATT
This sequence comes from Sequoiadendron giganteum, assembly GCA_007115665.2. Taxonomy (NCBI): domain Eukaryota; kingdom Viridiplantae; phylum Streptophyta; class Pinopsida; order Cupressales; family Cupressaceae; genus Sequoiadendron; species Sequoiadendron giganteum. The sequence continues at coordinate 46,625,635 of CM021101.1, forward strand.
CTTTCCACAGTTGAACCATTTGGATAGTTCAACCTCCCAACTAAATCCTCAATTTGTTTTCTATTGTTCTCAATTTCATCCATTAAATTTTGTTGAGTGCTAGGAGAGTATTGAGGGATTGATGGAGGAGGTTGTTGTTGTGGTTGAGGATGTTTTTGTTGAGGATTTTTTTCTTGTTGTGGATTTTGAGGAGGGTTTCCAAGTTGATTAACATCTCCTACACTTTCAAAAAATAAATATCAAATACAACCTAAAACAAACAAATTAAAGAAAAATTAAAAAATCCTTACCTCTTTCACCTCCTCATCGATATGGTGGCATCCTGAAGACAAATCAACATCTGTTGATGAATATTTTTGCACAAAAGAACCTCTTAGAATGTGAGTGTGGAATTCTGAGGTTTTTGGCTACGAACAACAAAAAATACCAGTCATAAATGAAAATGAAATTCAATTTTTTTTTTGTTTTAACATGCCATAATGCGAGTGTTTTATAATGTGCTTGCATTATGGGCTTGTGGTGGTTGAGCCTCAGGCTCAACACACCAAGCCATAACATGAGTGCATTATAACACAAGCGCATTATAACACGAGTGCGTTATAACATGAGCACGTTATAACATGAGCACGTTATAACACGAGTGCGTTATAACACGAGCGCGTTATAACATGAGCTCCCGTTATAACACGAGCGCATTATAACACGAGCTCCCGTTATAACACGAGCGCGTTATAACACGAGCTCCCGTTATAACACGAGCACATTATAACACGAGCTCCCATTATAACACGAGCGTGTTATAACACGAGCGCGTTATAACAGGAGCTCCCGTTATAACAGGAGCGCGTTATAACACGAGCTCCCGTTATAACACGAGCGCGTTATAACACGAGCTCCCGTTATAACACGAGCACGTTATAACACGAGCTCCCGTTATAACACGAGCGCGTTATAACACGAGCTCCCGTTATAACACGAGCGCGTTATAACACGAGCTCCCGTTATAACATGAGCGCGTTATAACATGAGCGCGTTATAACACGAGCTCCCGTTATAACACGAGCGCGTTATAACACGAGCTCCCGTTATAACACGAGCGCGTTATAACACGAGCTCCCGTTATAACACGAGCGCGTTATAACATGAGCTCCTGTTATAACATGAGTGCGTTATAACACGAGCTCCCATTATAACATGAGCACATTATAGCACGAGCTCCTGTTATAACATGAGTGCATTAAAATTTTTCAATGCACTCACATTATGATTTTTCAATTTTTTAAAAATAGTGGCTACAAAATTGCTGCTAATCTTCATTTACTTACCCAAAGATTGATCTTGGTTGTGAGAAAGGGACGAGTCCTACTTCTGCAAGATTATTTGATAAATGTAGAGTAGAATAAAGATGTTGCACAAAGAAGAAAAATGTGGCTGGAGATGGAAAAATTGTTAAGGATGCCATTAATAGGTTGAAGGAGCTTACAACAGATAAGAAGATGGAAAATTTAGTCCCTAAATTTTTTGAAAAAGAAGCAACATATAAAGGGAGCTGAAGCAGAAAGATGCACAAGGATGAGACATGCCAAGACACCAAACCAAAGAATACCTCCTCATCCTATACAACAAAAATCCATGACTAGGTTCTCCCCTGATTTTTATGGTTACTGTTATAGTTGTTATCAATTTGGTCATAGGGCTTGTGAGTGTAGAGCTACACCTAGGAGGAGCACAAAACATGTAAGTAGAAATTCATCTGCTCCTATAGTGAATATGAATATAATGTGCTACAATTTCTATAATTTTGGTCATATAGCTAAACACTATAGATTGAACCATGTAAGTTCAATAAAAAATTATGATAAGAAGAAGAATGTGTCCCCTAAAGTGAATAATGGTTCACATATTCTTGAAAAGAAGGTTGAAAAGAAAGAGAAGAAGCTCAAAAAGGTGTTGAGAATGAAAGTTCAGAAATAGGTGGTAGTCAATGTGGTTGCTTCTACCTCACATCACTAATCTATGGTGATAGGGCATGGTTCTAGGGGGAGCTTAATTGGAATCTTATTCATCCCTATAAAGTAAAATGGAGATCAAGTCTAATGTGCTTGATTTTGTAAATTTCTAATGACCTGATGGTTGTAGTGTAATTGTTACATTATTTCTCTTTGTAATGCTCATCAGAGGCTAAGAACATCAACATATAGTGGATAGTTAGCTGTAACAATTGATACCAACAATTGGTATCAGTTTTTGAAGAGAAAGTGGTGTAAATGCTCTGTTAAGAGAAATGTTCCTTATCTACAAAGAAGAGAGTTATGTCAAAGGGTGAGACTTGTGCTAAGATAGTCTTCATAATTGGTATAGAGCCTGGAGTAAAGGAAATTCTCAAGTATGCAAGAATTAAAATAGTGCAAGGTCTAAGGGGGAGTTGCTATTGGTATCAAATCAATGTTATACTTGGTATAGTGCAATTCAAAATGATAAGTAGTATTAGGGCATGATATCACAAATTAGTGTTAGGGATATGATTCAATTGGTACAAAGAATGAACTAGAACATCTAAAATTGGTATTATACTTGGGGTGATCCCACAATACTGGTTTAAATTTTTTGGCCAAACTGGACACTGAATTGATTTTTTCTAACTAAATCTTCACTTTCGGGCACCTATAGTAGATAGATAGTCAGGAATTTGAATATGATGAAAACTAGTGATTTGTGACATTTTTTTTGTAGATTCTAAATATATATTTTTTCAACATTTTTGGAATCAAATTGCATTTCTTTTTCCATATCCTTCAAAAACTAGTTTTTTTTTTTCAGTAAACACCTTTTTTAAGGAGTGATTCTCATTGTATACAACATAAATTTGTTTCCATGAAGGATAATTTTTTTTTTTTTTGAATTTAGATTTGTAACTATGATATCTTGTGCTTTCATTTGGTTTCATAGTGTTTTACTGAATATTTTTTCCTTAATCAAGTTTCGAAGTCAAAGCAATTACAATTCAGACATAGGCAAACTATATACAACATAACATTTTTGTGTATGTATCAGAATTCATTTTTTTTTTTGGAAGAAGGAGTTCAATATCTAGTGCATTGATATTTTTAATTTTTTTTTTGATAATCTGCTATTTTTCCACATGTGCAGAACAAAGAGCTTGATTTTTGGTGAAAAACCTACATTCACAAGAAATACAAAAAAAAATATAATAATTAAATTAAATTTATTTAAAATTATACTTTTTGGGAAGCTTGTAATAAGGAATACATAATTAAAAAAATTAAATTTTAAATGAATTCATTTGATCCCCCAAAAGGTAAATCAAAAGTGGGTTTTTATCAACATTTTGATAGGTGTAAAGGAGACTTCGTTGTAGGTATGGTTTAAAACTAGCGAGGTTATATCCAAGGGGGTTTGATCTTAGGTGGTTTGATCAAATAATCTTCAATTGGAATCATTCAAATGGAAAATTTTAAGGCTTAAATCATTATATTTTCTAAAAATATGTGATTTCAATAAAAAACAAAATCTCTCAGAAATTGTAATCCAACATTGTGGGATCACCCCCTGACTGGTTTAGATTTTGAATGGCACTTAAATTGGCATCACATAGTGGTAAATAGTATAGAAAATTTGAAAAATATGGCATTTCTATTACAATCAAAGGAGAGAAGAAATTGGCATGAGTGCAAAAATGATCTTCAATTGGAATCAGTCAAAGGGGGAGCAAAGTCCCTTTGCCATTGCTAAGGAGAAGTGAAGCATGGAACAACATAGTGACTTAAGATGAGACATTAATTCTCAAATCATTTGAGTGTGACCCTCTATAGTAGCATGGTGAGTGTGACCCATTGCCATTAGTGTCAAAGGGGGAGGAAGTTGTGCAAATTCTCAAAACAATTAAGCACGGGGGAGAAAGTTGTGTACATGCTCATAAGGATGAGAAAAGGAGAAGGCATGTCCAAGGAGGAGTATTGAGAGCTCAAATACTATCCATCATTGGTATCATACCTTTTGACATTTGAGAATTAAGGTTTTGCCATCAATGAAAAATAGGGAGATTGTTGTCTTATTGTTGTAGTTGATGTCAAAAAGGGAAATCATCCAAGGGAGATTGTTGGCATGATGAAAGAGGATCAAAGGTGAGATGGAACTGATCCTACAAGTGAGAAGTTGGAATTAATGAAAAGTATCATTAATTTCAAATAAGAGATGTGAATATGGTTCAAGAAGATATAGTGTATGCATATTGCAAAAGTTGCTCAAATTGTTGTAAAGTTGAAAAAATGTTATCCTTCTACATAGAGATTTCCAAGTGTCTGAAGAGGAATATAGTGTCAGATTCAATGTGGGTTTTCTGAGAGCATTTCAAAGATGTGATTTGTAGGTCTTGATGACAAGTGGTGTTCTCAAAATGGAATTACATGTGTTCTCGAGTGATGTAAAGGTTTACTAGTTAAAACCCTAGGTGTTTGTTGTTGTCATAGTGCCTAACCATATCTTCTAATATATCGTTGACTATCAAAAGCAGGTAACTAGTCATATAAGTTATCAATTATGTCGTTGAATTCGTAAAGTTGATCAAACCCTTTTCTTAGTGATCAAAGGTTATACATCTTCAATGACCTAGGGAAATTGCATCTTATCAGAGCAAGTTACATTGGAGTCCCCTTGATATGGAAACGATGGTTGGCCAACAATGCAAATCAAGCTTGGAAGATTAAAAGGAAAATGAGGCAACGTTGGTGGAACCAATAAGAGATGACATGTGCTCCAAGTTGGTGAGATATTTTCTTGCATCAGGGTAACATAAATATGTCGGAAGGAGTTCCTAAGGTGTCCCTTCGAAGAATTGATAAAGTACCATCATGGTGACAATGTGTTCTCTAAGAGATAGTTCTTTAAGTCTCTTTGACATGGCGATGATAGCCAAGAAATAGTGGGGATCAAATGAAGGGGGATCCAATGGCCATCGCTATGGGTCTTTGCATTGCGGTTATGAATTTAATGGAAGAAATTATTTTCATGATGGATGATAAGTGGAAGATGGTGGAGAATGATGTCACCAAGGTATATCGATGAGACAATGTCATTTTGAAGTCCCTTCGACACTCCAATGGTGGGTCTAGTAGACATGTGATGTGGATGAAAATATGAATGATATATGGTGATGAGGTGCAAGACACATGGTGATATGTGGCATGATGATAGAGGGAGATGGTGTATGATGTCACATTGATATGTGACAACAATTTATTGGGCATGTGATGTCATCAAGGGTCTTCATCGGGAAGACTGATGGATGTCTTTGAGACCTATTAAGGTGTCCCCTCAATATTCCGATATGAGCTTGATTAGAGAGAAAGAAGTATTTGGTGGATCCAACAGACACATGGGAGGATATCACTCTGCTACTTGAAATCGTTGTTGTGAAGTACAACAAAGGAAGAAACTGAATGATGAGAATGAATGGTCAAGATCATATAATGAAGATCAAATTGATATCATTGTAATGAATGATGATGCTTGAAGAAAATCAGTGATACACAATGGTTTTGGTTCCCAAGGGAAAGTGATCAATGACAACAGTTTAAAGAAGATCGATCCAACAGTGATCATTGAATGTGTTCACATCACAAAAATGAAAGATGAAGTCTTAAGTAAAGTTGTGATGTGCAATGGCTATAAGGTGGAAAATATCAAAGGCCTAGATTCAAAGGAGGAAGATCAACAGTGGTCACTACATCGATTCACATCACTATTGTGAATTGAATGGTTGGTGAGTTTTAGTGATACACAAGTTTTCATGAAGGTTATGATTGATGGTGGAGATCAAGTGGAAAAGATGTAATGGTGATAGCGATAGTTCCTCACATCACGGATTGGATCTTGGTGCCCCAAGAGTGAATACAATAAATGATAGCCATGAGATGAAGATCAATGACAATAGTCTAATTGAAGCTAATCAAATTATTTTTTTTTTAAAGGTGTCAAGATGAATGAAGAGCCAAAGGATCATGGCACAAAAGAGAATATCGAAAGCTAAATTTCAAAAATAAAGATCTAAAATGGTTATGACAGTGTGAATGAGGGTTTCAACTAGTAATCGACATAGAGGAATGAATTAATTGGTCCAACTGAACGTATGAAAAATGTCAGTGAAGATTTGATCTATTAAGCGGTGGCACAGCTTGTAAAGGAGATGAAGATCAAAATCATATCAAATGGATAGGAGAATCCATTTAATGCATATCAAATTATAGGGTTTGACAAATAGCTGATTTGGGAAATTATCTATAACAAAATTAAATGTTGTGTGGCTCGATGCAAGGTATGGAAATATCTGGTAAACCCTATCAGATGTCTTAATGATGAACTGGATAGTAGTGTGTGGCTCAATATAGAGATAGCTTGTTTGTGAAGGTAGCGAGAGAAGGAAACATTAACAAAGGATTCAACATGATCTGATCATGTGTGAGAATTTTAAGGCAACAATTGTAGATCAATTGAGAGAAAAAAAAGATAATTAGAGAATTGTCTAAGTGTGGTATTTGCAAGAAGTGGAAGAGTAGAGAGAGCTACAAGTTTAGATAGTGAATGCACATATGTGTGTAACCTAGACACAACATAGATCATCATCTAGGTTTTCATTTAGGCGAGCGCAGATGTATGTGATACTACAAAAAGGGAAGGAGGTGTAGAGCAACAAGTTAGAATAGTGATTGTTCCATGTGTAGAGAGGAGTATAGTATAGAAAGAGAAGAGAGGTGCAAAGGTGTGTGTTTTTCTGAGATTGCAGCTTCAACAACTGAAATTAAGTTGTAGTGTATGTAACAAAGTATAGAATGTATTGATGTGGTATAGGTTATGTAGAACCTGTTTATGCATATATGCTCAATTTTAATGTTGTAAGAGATTGTGGCCTCATTGTACTGAGTTGTAGCTTAGATTATGGGATTGTAGTCTCCTTGGAGTAGTAGCTCCTAAATCAGGGTATTAGTGCATCCTTGAAGTTGTAGCTTCTAAATCACAGAGTTGGTACTTCCTTGGGTTGGTGCCCTAAACATTGTAACAAAATATTTCTTTGTGAGGCTAGATTAGGACAATAAATCCTAACAACATTTCTCACCGTGGTTTTTCCCATCTTGGGTTTTCCACATATATTTTTTGTTGTGGGTATGTTTGTGTTAAATTTTTATTTGCATGTTTATGTTTGCATGTATAGTTTTCAATCTACACATTAAGAGTTTGAGAAAGAAATCTACACAAAGTAACTGGAGCTAAGGAATTAATTTGCATAATTTTTTGAGGACTAAATTTTTTAGTATCTACTGATTCACCCCCTCCCTCTCAGTAGATTTTTGTGTTCCAACAATGGGGACCTTAAAAATAGGGGGTTTAAACTTAGCTCTAGTGATTCCTTGGGAGTTTTTGGAAGGTAGAGACATAGGGTGTAGGGCAGAAGAAAGGAGCTCCAAAGGCTTAAAATAATCCTTAATAATAAGGGTACTTTTCCAAGGAACAAAGTCCAAGTAAGGGTAAAGGGCTACCTTGAAATGATAAAACTGGAAAATCAAACCTTGGTGAAGGGGTAATTGTTTCCCCTTGTCTTGAAAAACCTTAATAGATTTATGAAGAGAGGACATAATACAAATGAAAAATTCATTTTCTCATTATAATGTAAGTGATTAAGCATGGGAGAAAGGTGAGAATGGAAGAATTTGAACCTAGCTTCTAGAATTAAATATATCATCAACACTTCTTCCATAATATATCACATTCTCACTAGTCAAGGCTATGAGAAGAATAAATAAATGAAGAAAGTAATTTACAATTTTCTTTCAAGACAAGAAAAGGGACAAGGAGAAGACATCAAATAAGAATTTATGGAGGTGATTTCCTCCATTCTATAGTAGGAGACAACTTGAATTTAAGAATAGTGAGCTTGATTAAGGTGGGGATGGCCATGTGGCATGTCATACTAGTCCTTTGAGCTATCCAATGACAAGGCAAATGGAAAAAAGAGGCCCTTAGGAAATTTAAAATCCCCCATTACCCCTTGAATCAAGATACACACATGTTGTAGGGAGAAAGATGTGAGAAATATAGGCTTGAGGGGTTGAATGGTGTGCATTTACACTACAACAAAATAGGAAAATAGTGCCTAAAATAATGCCAAAATTTTGGTTTTTTTAATTCACGAATTGGGTGATCTGGCTGGCACAAAAATCGGTGCCAACATGCATGGTCTTCTTGGTGCGAAATTTGGCGCTGGTGTTGGTGTTAGACGTAGTGCTGAACTTATCACAATGCCCCCACTAGCGCCTAAAATAACACTAGTAAATAACATCGAAAATAGCCCCTTTGTTAGCACCGAAAATAACATCGAAAATAACACCAAAAATAATTCCAAAAATAACACCGGAAATAGCCTTTGAATTGGCGCCCAATTTGGCTTCCGATTTTTCTTCTATGCCTACTCTCATTTTTGCTTCTAGTTTTTCTTCTGATTTTTCTTTCATGTTTGCTTCCACTTTTTCTTTTGGCTTTACTTTCTATTTTTCTTCTGGTTTTGCTTCCACTTTTTCTTCCGATTTTGCTTCCACTTTTTCTTTCGATTTTGCTTCCACTTTTTCTTCCAGTTTTACCTCCAATTTTTCTTCCAGTTTTGCTCCTAGTTTTTCTTTTGGTTTAGCTTTCATTTTTTCTTCCAATTTTGCTTCCAATTTTGCTTCTAGGATTGCTTTTGGTTTGCTTCTAGTTTGGCTTCCATTGTTGCTTCCTTTTTTTCTTCTAAATGTGCTTCTTATTTTACTTCCATTTATTAATTTAATATGTTTTATTTGAACTTAATTAGTTAAATATATCGTGCCTCTTAAATAACTCATATAATTAAATAACAAGATAATAATTTTTTGGTGGGCAATAACATAATTTTTTTGTATTGCTTGTAAAGATAAAAAAGCACATCTATTGTTCAGTTTCATTACACACCAAAAGAGCTTAACACTTCTTTGATTTGTTCAATTACGTTATGGAGGTTCCAAGCATTCATTTTACCTTTCATCATGGCCTAAACTATTATTGTAACATGGCCATCATCTATAATTAAAACAAGTGAGTCAAACATCTATTATTTAATTGAATTTGACAACATCCATCCTAAGAAATAAATTAAAATCATCATACGTAATAAATATCCATCCAAAAATCATCAACCAATTTTAATATATATAAATTGACAAGTCAATACTGATAAGATCATCATTATTCATAACTAAACCAAGTGAAAGTCAAATATGCCAATACATCAAAAACATGTCAAAATGATACATGTACAAATGATATAAATAAAATTGATAAATTATGTAGCTCAAAGTGATACAAGTCAAGATGATACATGTCAAAATGATACAACTCAATAATATAGTACTGTAGGTCATGAAAATGATACATATGATAGTAACCATGAAAAGAGTCATCATAATGATATATCAACAATGATCCATGATGCAGTATATATGATCATGAATGTCATTGGTTACTACCACCAACTGTCTCATCATCATCATCATCATCACCATTTTGATCATCATCATCATCATCATCATCATCATCGTCATCATCATCATCATCATCATCATCAACATCAGCATCATCATCAGCATCAGCATCAGCATCAACATCAACATCAGCATCAACATCAACATCAACATTAGCATCAGCATCAGCATCAGCATCAACATCATCATCATCATCATCATCATCATCATCATCATCATCATCATCATCATCATCATCATCATTGTCATCGTCGTCAACATCATTGTCATTGGCCTTCGTGTATTTCGTATCTGCATCATCATCATCATCCTTTGCCATGTGATTTGTATAGGAAGAAACAATATTTTTTGGATCTATATCATGTTGAGGATCATCTTGATCTTCTGGAAGACCTATGTTCTACAAAAAAAACATTTAGAATAAAAATTTATTATTTATTTCATGTAATAATTTATTTTTCTATTACATGTCTAATATAACAACATATGAGATGAAACCATAATCATATTACATCATATCAAAGTGCACATACCATAATTAAATTTCAAAAAAATTATAGCTAATACTGGTGAGTCAGGAGAACCTTAGCTTTCAAAAACAAAGCCAGTTAGGTTGGAAACATTGAAAATTAAATGCCTAGAAGTATTTATGTTAAGGAAATTTCCTTTAGATGCAAGGATTCAAAGTACATCAACCATGTGGTACAAATGATTAAATCCTAGAGATGATCTATAGCAATAAAAGAGTCTAAAAATTATTAAATCACTAGAACTATTTATGTTAAGGAAATTTCCTTTAAATGCAAGGATTCAAAGCACATCAACCATGTGGTACAAGTTATTAAATACTAGAGATGATCTATAGCAATGAAAGAGTCTGAAAATAATTAAATTCCTAGTAGTATTTATGTTAAGGAAATTTCCTTTAGGTGCAAGGATTCAAAGCATATCAACCATGTACAAATGATTAAATTTGAGAGATGATCTGTAGCAATGAAAGAGTATAAAAAGGAAGAGAGAGCTACATTGATGACTCAAGAGGAATTTTAGCTTTCAAAAACAAAGCCAATTAGGCTAGCAAACATGTGGATCAGGCCAACATTTGGTGGAAGAGGAAGAAAGATGAATGGAACTCTGGAGGCCCACCATAATGGATTTTGGTATTAAACCATGAGAGCTATAGAGAGAGTTGATATCATGTATCAAAACATTAAGCATGCATTCTTCCAGCCAATAGAGAAGGAGATGATTAATTTGCTTCATTTTTGTTTGCATAACCATATCATGGTGTGGCAACTAGGAAGATCAAATATTTCTAGTTTTATGTGGAGGTAATGGATGTGGTCCAAAATTTAGGAGGGGCAAGAAGGTCAACGTATGATCCTGATGAAATTGAGGAATAACAACAAGAGAGGGACACAAAAAATAAAATCAATGTAGAGTTTCAAGGATTTGTCAAGTGAGTAAGAGAGCTATGGGAGCAGCCTCATCTAAAATATTTTGAACTAGAGTTTGATATACCCTTTAGAGAGCTTGTTTTTCATGGAAGAGGAAGAAAGATGATTACTTTCCTTCATTTTCATTTGCATAACCATATCATGGCGTGAGAACCAAGAAGACCAAGGATTTCTAGTTTTATGTTGATGTAATGGATGTGGTCCAAAATTTAGGAGGGGTAAGAAGGTCAATGTATTATCCTAATGAAATTGAGGAAGAAAAACAAGAGAGGGACATGAAAAATAAAATTACTATAGAGTTTCAAGATTTTTTCAAGCGAGTAAGAGAGTTATGGGAGTAGCCGAATCTAAACTATTTTGAACTAGACTTTGATATAGCATTTAGAGAGCTTGGTTTTCATGGAAGAGGAAGAAAGATGATTAATTTTCTTCATTTTCATTTTCATAACCATACCATGGCATGGGAATCAAGAAGACCAAGGATTTCTAGTTTTATGTGAAGGTAATGGATGTGGTCGAAACTTTAGGAGGGGAAAGAAGGTCAATGTATGATCCTGATGAAATTGAGGAAGAACAAAAAGAGAGGGACATGCAAAATAAAATCAATGTAGAGTTTCAAGGATTTTTCAAGTGAGTAAGAGAGCTATGGGAGAAACCTCATCTAAAATATTTGGAACAAGATTTTAATATAGAATTTACAGAGCTTGGTTTTTATGGAAGAGGAAGAACGATGATTAATTTGCTTCATTTTCATTTGCATAACCATACCATGGCATGAGAACCAAGAAGACCAAGGATGTCTAGTTTTATGTGGAGGTAATGGATGTGGTCCAAACTTTAGGAGGGGCAAGGTCAATGTATGATCCTGATGAAATTAGGGAAGAACAATAAGAGAGGGACAAGAAAAATAAAATTAATTAGACTTTCAAGGATCTTTCAAGTGAGTAAGAGAGCAATGGGAGTATCCTCATCTATATATTTTGAACTAGAGTTCAATATACCATTTAGAGAGCTTGGTTTTCATGGAAGAGGAAGAAAGATGATTACTTTGATTCATTTTCATTTGCATAACCATACCATGGCATGGGAACCAAGAAGACCAAGGATGTCTAGTTTTATGTGGAGGTAATGGATGTGGTCCAAACTTTAGGAGGGGCAATAAGGTCAATGTATGATGCTGATGAAATTGAGGAATAAAAACAAGAGAGGGCATCAAAAATAAAATCCATGTAGAGTTTCAAGGATTTTTCAAGCGAGTAAGAGAGCTATGGGAGCAAACTCATCTAAAATATTTTTAACTAGAGTTTTATATACCATTTAGAGAGCTTGGTTTTCATGGAAGAGGAAGAAAGATGATTAATTTGCTTCATTTTCATTTGCATAACCATACCATGGCATGGGAACCAAGAAGACCAAGGATGTCTAGTTTTATGTGGAGGCAATGGATGTGGTCCAAACTTTAGTAGGGGCAAGAAGGTTAATGTATGATCCTGATGAAATTGAGGAAGAACAAAAAGAGAGGGACACAAAAAATAAAATCAATGTAGAGTTTCAAGGATTTTTCAAGCGAGTAAGAGAGCTATGGGAGAAACCTCATCTAAAATATTTTGAACTAGAGTTTGATGTACCATTTAGAGAGATTGGTTTTCATGGAGTTCCTTTTTAATCCCCTGCCTTTATTGTTCCTATGGTAAATAGTTTGGTAGAGTTGGTGGAATTACCTTTATTAGTAATCACTATTATTGAGATTAAGATTTTTAATCAATTAGGCACTAATTTCTTGTAGCAATGAAAGAGTATAGAAAGACAGAGAGAGATACACTGGTGACTTAGGAGAAACTTCACCTTTAAAAAGCAAAGGAAATTAGGATGGAAGACTTGTGGATTAGGCCAAAATTTTATGGAAGAGGAAGAAAGAAAACTGGAACTCTAGAGGCCCACCATAATGAATTTCGGTATTCAACCATGAGAGCAGATTAGAGAGAGCTGATATTATGTATAAAAAAAATTATGCATGCATTCTTCCAGCCAGTAGAGAAGGAGATGATTAATTTACTTCATTTTCATTTGTATAACCGTATAATGGCATGGGAACCAAGAAGACCAAGGATGTCTAGTTTTATGTGGAGGTAATGGATGTGGTCAAAACTTTAGGAGGGGAAATAAGGTCAATGTATGATCCTGATGAAATTAAGGAAGAACAACAAGAGAGGGACAACAAAAATAATATCAATGCAGAGTTTTAAGGATTTGTCAAGCCAGTAAGAGAGATATGCGAGCAACCTCATCTAAAAGATTTTTAACTAGACATTGATGTACCATTTAGAGAGCTTGGTTTTCATGGAGTTTCTTTCAAAGCCTCTTCTTTTATTGTTCCTATGGTAAACTGTTTGGTAGAATTGGTGGAATTACCTTTCTTAGTAATCGCTATTAGTGAGATAGAGATTGTTAACCTTGAGAAAGTAGGACCTGAGCAAAAGGAATTTGATATGGCTATTGTTTTCAAAGACTTCAAGCAAGATGTACTCCACATGTATGCCATTCCTCAATATTCACTTGATGGCATCAAGGAATGGTTGAACTCCATGGATATAAAGTATTATGCAAGCATAATGAACTTGAATTGGCGGCCAATTTTGAAGACTATTATTGATGATCTAGATAAATTTATTGAAGATGTTGGTTGGGAATTTTTGAATATGGAAGCAAGTGATTCTGATTCTGATAATTCTAAAGAGTCAGATCAAGGATAGGAACCCTCTGATGTAGAAGAGGAATTAGAATAAGATGAGGAAGGTTCATAAGATGAATCTCTTGTAGAGTTAGGGGAGGATGATGAAGAAGAAGATTCTGAAGAGGAGGAAGGTAAAACATGGGATGAATTAGAAGCCAAAGCCAAAAATATAGATAAGGAAAAAGGAGACAAGTCTAACAGTGAAAAGGAAAGGCGACAACGAAAAGTAAAAGCTACAGGGAAGTCTTGGGCACCTGATATTAGAGATTCAAGAGGAATGCCTACCAAGAGGCATAAAGTCAAATGAATTGAGTTTATCTTCATCCTTCTACTATTTATTCATGCACATAAATGATCATCTTGTAATCATAAGATTTGAGCTCTATTTACTCATCCTATGCATCAATAAACAAATCAACACAAGAGATGCAAATTGACATATTAACACAACAATATCCAACTAAGTTATTGAAACTGAACTATTGATACCTCGTTCTCCATCTAGATTACAAAATCATTCCACTTTTTTTTTTGTAACATATTCTTTTTGAATTTCTTTGGATGGTGGCCATACTTTTCCTCTTGTAAAAACATGGTGCATGGACTAGTTAAACTAATTAATATGCAATCATTTAATTTTTCCAAGGAAATCAAAAAAATATCATTTAACATATAAAATATACTTACAAATGTACAGATCAATGCCTGTAAACCTTTAAGGCCACTATTATGCATGGCACAAATTTTCTCAAGCCTAGCCTTGGAGGCCTTGTCCTGAAACATATACTAATTCAATTTAACTATGCACAAATAAAATTTAAATATCGTTTAATAAATTTGATATAATCCAATGAGAAAATTAAAATACCTGCACTCTCCTCACTAGACTTCCTCTATGCATCAAAATTCTCATATAGTTTTACAAGATCTTTCCATATTTCCACACTTACATCAATTGGACTTTTTTTTTTGGCTTAGCTTAGGAGGGATTTTTTTATCTTCTTTGTTTGGTTGCATTGAAATCTCTTACAGTTTTGAGACATTCATAGATTTATCTTCTTTATAGACCAACATATGCCAAATTCATTCTCCATGTCATGGATAACTGTTTTTTTTAGGTGCATGGGTATCTTTGAGAATGGAAAATGTAACGCCCCGCCATGCAACCCTAGAGGAAGTTGCAAACAACAACTTTAATAGGCTAATTTTTTTTTGTTTAAGTACAATTAATAAGCAAGTTCATTAACTCATGCCAACAACCTCTAAGGTCATGAGACAAAGGTTATATAGAACCTCCAAAAAATACATTAATTAAACCATGCCATTTAATTAATAAATAAATTAAACACATACATTCCAAATAAGATAAATTACAACAAGCAAAAGAGATAAATTTCAACTCAATAATCCACTCAATTAAACAATAAGATTACAACACTCATTCCTCGAATGAGGCAAGTCCAATAAATATAATTACAATTATAACTTCCACCTCGAAACAACTAAGGGTAAAATAATACAAGATCAATTGAAGTGAAATAAAGTAAGAACTGATACTAAATCGAACGAGCTCTCCAACTAGAAGTCTCGTCCATAAGAACATGAAGATAGCCCAATGGATTTAGGTGCATGCCACCCAACCAAGTGGAACCCAAAGGCCCACCCCCCATGCTAGGAGACAATAACAAGGAAACCTAGCCAAGACCATCTACCACTAGACACAAACTAACACAAAACTGAACCAAACTAAAACCACTAAACACATGTACAACAATAGTACAACTCATATACCACACAGGTACAACACAAGTACAACTCATAAACCATGCAAGTACAACATGAGTACAACACTACATGGTCACATTGTTTCCAGAAATAAAGCAGATCAAGTATGTTATGAGAACCATACACGGAATCGAATACCAATTGTAGTCACACTAAGTATGGTACAGAAACCATACCCACAATACACAAGTACCAACTGTTGTCCTAGACAGAGTGTCATCACACAACACGTCATGGGTTGTCCTCTAGGAATCTTCATAGGCTCCAGCCCCCACTAAGGGTTATCCTGGTGGCTTCAACCGAATCCCAACCCCCATACTTACTCATGTGGAATCAAATACCTTTCGTATAGACAAGATAGATAAACTTGACATTCCAGTCCTTCCCACTCATCCCAAGTCTAAACAAGCCCTCGTGTCTATGAGTGAGACATAATTATCTTGATTAGTGTGACGTACCACCTAATCTTCTAAGTTTTGTTTTAGTTATCACTTGTTAAACCACCCTTGTAGGTTATCTAGTTTACCTCTTTGGGTTCTAGCCCCTACAGAAGCCACTCTTCTACTTGACAACATACCAAACATAACCATCGAAACACCAAGGGTATAAGGTGCAAACAAACACGATACCATGACCATGTTTTCTCAGGAGGAAGCATAAATTCAAAACCTCTCCAAACACTAGAGGTAACAAGGTAACTGAGTCACTCCTGACAAGGAGGCACAACTCACATAATCCACTCCTAAACCAAGGAGGCACAAAACATCCCCATTTGTGGAAACTAGGTAAATAACTGGTGACGTGCCATGCACTACCCAAGGGATTTAAAACAGGTTGACCAACACATTACGACAACCTACTACCTTGAAACCCAACTAGAAGACTTGACAAGACTATGACCCACATTACCCAAATGATAACATAATAGTTCATGATCAAGCCGAGTATTAAAATCTGCTTTGGATTCACTAAATCCATATACTTCATAACATTCAATACTGCATTGCATTAAATATACTGAATTAAACATGCCATTTCGTTAAGGAAGAAATTAATACTAACCATTTAATTTCCCTATCAACATTTTAAATACATGATGAATTAACTAGTTTATCAAATGAATCAAAATTCACTGATTTAAATAAAATATTGTTTTCCTTGATCAATATAATCCATTTAAAAAAACATTCCCTAAAATTTAAACTTCTCTCCTTTAAAATAATGACTTTAAATAAATCAATAGTTAAAAGAAAACCAATTTTCTTAAAATCGTAACCAAATATTTAAACATATTTAAATATTATCACATATAATATTAAAATAATTTAACTATATTTTAGTATTACCACACTATAAGATTAAATTTATTAAATATATTTTTATATTATCATATTATAATATTAAATATATTTTAATATTATAAAGTTATAATATTAAATATATTTCCCCTTTTTTAATTCTTTTTTTTGGAAACCAAGAATATGCTCCTCGGTCCACGTGCCAACCCTTAGGGTTGGATCACGGACCTTAGGGCATGTGTGACATGCAGTAGGGAGGAATCAAGGGCCAGCCGCGGGTTTCACCTAGGTGGCCGTAGGTTTCACCTAGGCGGCCGTAGGAGGCGGTGCCATCGGGGTTTGGAGGATGTGGCAGAGGTGGCCACCACGCAGGGCGCGAGCAGTGCGGACGGACGGTGCGGCCGGAGGAACACCGAGCAGAGGGAGGCACGGGGAACACGGGGCTAGCAGTGTCAGCCATGACTGTGTGGCGCGGGGTGCACAGTCCGCGTGAGCCACAGACGGGGGAGGCCGTTGGGTGCACTCCTCCACTCCACTTCCCTTGGGAGCGGTGGTGGGGTGAGCCCCAACCCCCACAACAAAATTTTCAAAAGATTTTTTTTTTTAAATAAAAAAAATTTCACTATCAATTTTATTTATTTTTAATTTAAAAAAAAAAAAACCAGAACTATTAAAACAAACCAGACCTCAATAAAAATTCAAACCTTGCCAACATAACTTTACAAAAAAGCATTTAAAACACACACACACACACACACATATATATATATATATAATTATAAGAAGTATATATATGCACATATATATATAAATTCCATTCCATCAAGATTGAAACTCAACAATCTGAAGAACAAAATAGGATAAATAACAAATTGCAAACAAGAATTTTGTTTCCAATTTGGACAAACTTATTCAAATTTTGAAAGCACAGATATCAAACAGATTTGTTTTGCACACAAATTAAGGATTGAAAATAGTTTTCCATCCACACAATACCATTGAATCAACAAAATTTCAATTAAAACAAGATGAGAACTTGATTCTCTTGATGTATGCTGAGGATCCTGTTGGTGCTTTGAAACCCTTTTGAGCTCCACAGATTCTTTGAGTTTTTTCTCCAAACCCACAAAATTTAGCAATCCTTCCCCTTCTCTTCTGAATTTTTCTCCAAAAACTCCAATGTTCATTTTTTGAAGAAATTCAAAGATATGCAAAATTCCTTCTAAAAATATTACACCCACCCTCATAAATTTTTGAAAACAGAATAGAAAAAGTCTTTCTTTTCAATTTTTGAATTTCTAAATTGATTTTTAATTCATTTTCTTAATTTTCAACTTCAACTCAAATATGCATGCATTTCCAAAATAGATAATGTAAATCTTTTCAACATAAATAACTTAATCAATTAATAAAATAAATCTACCATAAGATTAAAATATTTATTAATTAAATTAAGTTACTCAATAATTTAAATCACATTTCCCACATTATTCTAACTTTCGAAATAAACTGAAACAAGGAAAATCGAACAATATAAAACAACTGGACCACTCCATGACCGAATACACACTATGACTAGGGTGATGACCTGGCACAAAATCCTAGCTACTATCTCCCAATCAAATACCATTGGACATTGGACACGCTCAAACCTATGGAATCAGGTGGAGTCGATGTCCTATACCTGTCAACCTACGATCAAAGAGTATATCCACATATATAAACATGTCATAAATAAGGCACACCGTGAAGAGGAAATCTCGAAATCGTAGGGCACTCACAAGCGAGTGATGCAACACCATCCTCTTCGCCAATACAGTAGTACTAACTGAAAGTTCTAACATATTAACATAATCCAAAGCATAAACATCACTAATTCGAGTATCCATAATGCTAATCCAAAACATGTCATAATATAACATCATATTAAAATACCATCACATCCAAAATTGAACATTAACATCGCTTAATAAATAGCGATCAGATAATAGCTGGGTACCATAGCCAAGGTACTAACATAAAGTACACATAACAGAGCATAACACTGTTCAATCAAAAAGGAAAAACAAAGGGGTATTACAGAAAATGTAGATGGCATTTGAACCATTGAAGGCTTGATTCCTTCAACCTACTCACAAAAAATTTCCCAGTATCTGTCATTCAGACTTCCCCTGAAACCACCTCATATTCTATCTTCGTATTGTAGCTACCAATGCAAGATTGAAAACATGGCATGGTGGAAGAAGTCAGTGTCCTAGGAGTGGAAGTCTTTGCTCCCTGTTCCACATTCTTAGAGTTTACAGTCACTAATTTCCTCCTGGATCTTTTTCTAGATCTAGGAATGGTTAGGGAATCAATTGATTCCCTTTGACATAATTTATTTGTTTGCAATGTTTGAGGGGCGTTACCAAATTGTTTTTCTATGTATTTGGCAAGTGTTGTCTAGTCCACATTCACCAATTTATTCACTACCTCTACCCCCAATATGGAAACCAATTCATCTTTATCTTTGTCAAGCTCATTTCCCTATATACATATTTAAATTATATTTCTTCTTTTAAATTTAGAAATAAAAAACTAAAAAGTAAAATTCAAAGAAGCAATGGAAACATTTACAAATCTATAAATTGACAATGAATTACCTCATTGTGGCTAGAGTTTGTTGACAATGCTTGCTTCCATCCATTACTTGACAATTTGAGGTGACCTAGGGAAAATTATTTTCATCCAGTCTGTGGAGGCAAATTAATTACACACTGTTAGGTATGAAAGTTTTTGTCCAATTTGTGGAATGAAAGTTTTGTTTTGTGGGAAAATATGTTCGCTAGGTTTTCTTAGTGTCGATAGCCTAGGGAAAATATGTTTGCTTTGTTTTCTTAGTGTTGATAACCTTACCATGAAAACACTTTCATAATGCAATCTTGCACGAATTTTTCATGGCATTGGTGACTATGGTGCAGCTGGGAAAAACCAAGTAGTTTATGTGTTTATTTTTAGCAGTTGCTCTACAACGACCGAACTAATTCCCAGATTTTCCAAGTAGTTCACTATTTCCTTGATACCCAGGTTAGGGAAAGAATACAGAGGCATCCTCGCTTTGTGCTATAATATTTTGAGCCAAAGCTCAAATGGGTAGGGTAAATTTTTTTGTTGGTTTCTCAATGGTTCTACAATTTATTATGATGGGACAATTTAGAGGTTGCCTAGACTAGTTAGGCCACAAACCAGTAAACATTCATGAATTCAAATGCAATATAAGGAGAAGTAAACAATCATGAATTCAACCAAGAAAAAACAAATTGTAACCTTACCTATGGTGTCAAAAACTAAATCGAATTTCTCATCAGTTGCTGGTAGCACCCTGCTCTCTTCCTTTGTGCAATATTTTCCCCTTTTTTGTCATCTGATTTCTTCCTTCACGTGGGAAAGTTTTAATTTTTTAATTTTGATTCATTAGTTGAATCTTAAGTCGATGTTAGTTAATGCCAACTTTAGCATTGACTTTCGTTAATGTAATATGTTTGGGACATATAAGGTGGCATCAAGTGTGCCTAGTTTAGCGCCTATCATTGTTGTATAGTGACTATTTTCTTTTTTGTGTATCATAGGATCCATAGTGTTGGAAATAATTCCAAGTCTTGCCTTATTTTTGTGACCACTATTTTCACGTGGCTCCTTCATCAGCCAATGCGGTAGAGTGATTTTTACCATGGTCCCACAAGGTGCTTCATCCTTCTTGAAAGTAGTGCGGTGAAAGATTTTTTTGTGACATGTGAGTCTTACTTTTGTTCCTTGTGGTGTTGCAATGACTCCTGCAGTCCCACAAGTCGTCTACCATTGGTGTGTAGTAGTGCAGTGACCAACATTGTCCCGCAAGTTGATTTTTCCTTCTCGGTGGTAGTACGGTGAAAGCTTATATGGCAAAATTTTTATTCATGGAGGAGGCCTTGGAGAGAGGACATGGACAACATAGAAATACTAAATCATTGAGAGGAAAGTGGGTGGAAATAGATGAGACAACAAAATCTACAGATACAATAGAGGTAAGAAGAGAAAGCAACCTTAACCAAAGGAGGAAGGTGTTTATGAATTCACAAATGCTACAAAATAAAGAAGATAAAATCATTTTTTTGTCCATGAGGCTTCTCAAGTCAAACTTATTGGTTGAAAATGCACAAGAATGGTGATTAAATGTGATTCTATGATCAAGGGAAAAGTTTGAAAATTAGGATAGCCAAAACATGATATCAATATGTCAAATATATGACTAAAGTGAGGTTTTGTGTAGTATACTCATTGAAATGATATAATTTGTGTACTACACATTATTTACTATGTTGTGTATTATAGGGGCAAGACGAGGCCATGGCAATAGATTATGTTATATCAAATGAGGAAACAATGGATGAAGCGGGACATCAGGTACTCAAATTTTGACTTAACTTAGGAAAAAATGATTTGATGGAATTTTGTGATACGTCCATCTCTTTTCACAGTATTATTGAAATTTATAATGTATTATCCAATCTTGACATAAATTAATGCATGTTATTGATTATTTTAGATGGATATTGGAGAAAATGCAAAGCCTAAGCTCTCAACTAGTAAAAGAACAAGATATCTATGTGGATGTGGACCTAAAATTGTTAAATCACATAGATGACAGTGGGTGGAAGAGGATATGACAATGGATATTGCAGACACAACAAATGATTGCACTGAAGAAGAGGTAGGTCAATACTTTGAGAAAATTATTGTTTGTGGATGTTTTTTATGTCGTGGAAAGAAAAAATTCAAATGAGTGATTGTACAAAGACATTACATATAAGATGAGCTTCTAGTCTATAGTATGCCTCCTACAATCAATTCAAATCCAATAGGAATTGTGGTGAGGAATTTTCCAATTTGATATAAATAACATGTATACTTCATTTAAACATTGTTTTAAATTATTTAAATAACTAATTTTTTCTTAATGGATACTTGCAAGATAAAGTTCTTATTTTAAAGTTTCTTGGATCACCGACTTCCAAGCTAGAGGGCAATGATCATTTTTCAGATGACACATCTAACAAAAATATGTGCCAATATACCAGCTCAAAAGATGAGGAATTGATGAAAATAAGTAACAGAACAAGAACCAATGTGAAGATGCATAATTTGCTTAAAGATAAGGGGAAGGTGGAATACATAGCCTATGAGAATGAATGTGATGGAGATGATGAATTGCCCCTGATTTTGAGATCAATTTAGAAAGAGACATTTGATCGCCGACTATATTGTTCTTGTCATAGTGATCAACAACTACCTAGAGTGTATGAGGTGTTTCAGTTTTGGGGATACTAGCTACATGATACACACTCCAATATTAATGGAGTGAATCTAGGCCTCTTTATCATCCAAAATGTATATGTGGGATCCAAACATAGAAAAAATTCAAAAAAACCACTAGGAGATTAATGCCATATTATGGTCCATCATATTACAGTGGTGAATGGAGAAGGCTAGCGAAACATAAGCCTAGCATGTCAGCATATGGTCAAAATTTGAATATGTATACACATCATCACCAATTGGAAAGTGGAAAAGAAATGAATAGAGGTCATCTTATGTATATAGATGGATGCGCATACACACAAAAAAATATTGCAAGATTTATAAATAGTAGTAAGGGAAGGGACCCTACTGTAAGATAGAATTGTCAATTTGTTCAGGTTATAAATGATAAATATGGAGATATGAAAGAGAGGCTGATAGATTGATAATTGTTGAGGCTATTATGGACCTTACCATTGGGGAAGATTTATTGATTGATTACCCATTCTTAAAACACACTCCTATGTGAAAGAAGAGGGAAGAAAAAGGTTTCCCTAAGGATATTCTTAAGGGTAGAAAACCAAAAAATAATAAATGAGTGTGGAATGATGTTTTATAAACTACATTGTCAAAATTGTGTTTTATAGAAACTATTGTATAAAGAAGGTATTCTATAGAATAATGTTCCATTATTCAATTGATGTATATATGTTCATACAATTTATATAATGTCTAATATATGTATG
This sequence comes from Sequoiadendron giganteum, assembly GCA_007115665.2. Lineage (NCBI taxonomy): Eukaryota > Viridiplantae > Streptophyta > Pinopsida > Cupressales > Cupressaceae > Sequoiadendron > Sequoiadendron giganteum. Next base: position 46,648,537 of record CM021101.1, read on the forward strand.
TCATTCATGTGCAGGTATTTTTCTATAAATATATTTTGGACCCGAAATGGATATTTGTCATACATTATGATCCAAGATTAAGGCATGTATTTGACGATGCATTAGTGGATACTGGGAAAAAAAATGAGAGAGATGGATTAGAGAACATCAAAGAAATTGACATCCATGATGATGTTAAAGATGGTTATGTTCAGGAACAAGAAGACAACAATCCAGAGTTAGATGATGTTATGGAAGACACCAATATGAATGGTATAGAAAATGATGATCCAAATACATCTGGTAACAATATAGATGGTCTACAATAAAATTTCAATGATGATGAAGATGATGTAGGTGAAGAAGAGGATGATGATAATATTAAATACTTGAAAGAACATATGAATATTGACAATGATACACCGGATGACATTGTAGCAGACAATAATGTTAATGACCAAAACTTCTAAATTTTCAAAATTATTTGCAATCCATGTTTAAAAAAGGATGATTCTTATGGCCTAAACTTTGAAATTCTTCAGTAATAATATGTTCTACTTGGAGAATATAAAACCTATTTTATTCTTCTAGCAAGCTTTTTTATTTTCCATTATAATTCTAGACCAAACAACATTTGCGGGGATGGCCTTGTACACTAATCTGAATTTGTATGAAGTTCATAAACCTATTGTCAAGCAGTAAATTCCTTTTGTAGATAGGAAATGTAAAGGATTCATTTAAGAAAAGATAAGTAGTCTCTTTTTGAGGGTAATCCACATGCAAAAATTAAAAAGCACATAAAAAAAATTGTACAATAGAAAATCAAATTCAATTAGTTTTGTCTTATTTTTCTTGCACACTTATCTGAAAGACATAGGGTATTCACCATACATTTCCCTTGACAAAGAAAATATGTGCTTTCATTTATTTTTATTGTATATCTTAGAAGTGAAATTGTTGTTACATAATGATGCACTGAGAAAATAATATATACAAAAAATTGCAAAGAAAATCTTTGAAATTTAACATGCAACCTACTATGTTGTGTTGAAAGGAATCAATATTAACTGGGAAAAGAAATAAAAATAATTTTTTGATGATTGTAATTAAAAGTTGTTACCTGGGACAAAATTAATAACATTCAATAGTAATGCATAAACAAAAAAGTAAACACAACATCAGAACACCAAGATTTTTATGTGGAAACCCTGTTAGGGGAAAAACCATGGTGGATGGCCAATCCACAAGTATAATTCCGAGTATACTAAAAAATGAAGATTACAAAAGGGGAATGCACTTGCATTCAAGCACACTACCTAGAGCTCACTGCTCAAAGAAAAGTGTTTAGATTAAAACCATCTGAAGATTTGAACTTAGATGATAGCATCTAAAATGCTTGATTACACTTCTAGATTAAGTACAATGATTAATTTGTTGCCTTACAGACTGATTTTGCAATATTGTTCTACTTTGCTAACACACACTGCATATATCTTCTATGCACAATTGAAAATAATCTTATTCACACCTCTGATCTTCTCTAATTCATAATTCAAACACACACAACTTTCAATGCTTCCAAAAGGATGCAGAAGGCCAAGTATATATATTTCCTACTTGAGATTTAATTACACTTTTTTGACTTTACCAAAATTACAATTGTCGGCTCTCATAATGAGAAATATATAATGCATATCCTCAATGGTTAGACATAACTTGGATAAGACCCATAAAAATGTATACAGTAATATAGATATTCAATTTCATTAACTCACATACATCCATGACTTGATATATTTATAAAGTTGGCCTTAATACAAGAAGAACTGAGAATATGTCCAACCAAATTTCCTAACTCTTATGATAATTGGTACGAGCCACTACACATTGAACACAAGATAGATAATACCTTAATAATCATGGCCTAAGATGCACAACACAAAATGGTAACCTGAAATGCATGTGTTGGTTCTCTAAAACGTAGGTTTGAACCATAAAAGGTTGCCAAGATCTCACAATGCTTTTGGACAATGTATAAGGCCAATTGATGCAATTGAACCTTCTTCTCTTTAGGTTCTGCTAGACCAAGGTGGGTGAACCTATGTGAATGATGCAGATTGAAATTTATTTCCTGTTTAAACTATCTACCCACAATGGCAAATGGAAGTGGACAAATAAAAACACTACACCTATACCTACTCCTACTACATAGATGAAAGGATTTGAAAAAGATTGTTTGTTTATGAATTTCATCATCTGGGTTGTGATAGACCAGTGCCTTCTATCCGCATGGGAATGGAGTCAAAAATTAAGAATGATATGTGTTTCCCTCTTTGGCTTAACTCTAGTTGTTAGGCACTTTGAAAATTGTATGACTGACATAAAAATTTATTAATCTATGACTTGCATAAATTTTGCTAGAATGTTTCTTAATCTGGTTCTTCTTTAACTATCCAAAATAAATCTTAAAACCACTGTGACTTATTGAAAGAATTTAATTTTGATTTGCAGACACCAATCAATTAAATCACACAAAATGGCAATACATTTTGACAAATCAGAAATGTACTTGATACATTGATTTAAATGAAAAAATGACTTCAAGTTGGAGAGAGCCAACTAAAGAATTTGAATTAACATGACACAACTGAAAACCAAGAAGGAACTTCACCAGTCAAAATATATTATCTCCATTGATTTTGTTTCAAGAAAGTCTACCATTATTTACATTCCCAGCCCATTTTCTTGAAAAATCTAACTCCTACTATCTGACTGCTTTTTTCTTTTAATAGATTTTTCAATTCATTTTATACATTATATTTCAAGAGTCATGACTCTTCATTTGACTGGTAAAACCATTTAATATTCCATGATGGAAATACAATATTTGATTAAGTTTCCTTATTGGCGAATCAAATATTTTAAACCATAGTTTTGCTTTAATTTTTCACTTTATACTTTGACCGCTCTTCACATTTCTTCTCATTTATTGGTGTACAACTTACCCTACTCCTACTCCTCTATTGTGGTCAACATGTTGAACGATTGGAATATAGCGGTGGTTGACTTTTCCATGACCTCCTCTTCTCTTTACCACTCCACTGGGGGGGCTCATTTTTGTCTCCCACGGTATAGCGATAGGTATCATTTACTTCTCCATCGACATTTATCTTTCTTCCACCGTGCCACCATGGTATACTTTGGAGCCCCCCATGGTAGAGTGGTAGCCACATTTCCGGTTCAGTGCTCACCACCACGCTACCATGACTTGCTCGGAGTCTGTCCACGCTATTGTGGTGGCTCCCCTGATTGCCTATTGTGCCACCACAATGACAATACTAATCATGTGTGGTTGTGTGGTAATCGTTCACCACTCACCATTTTCCACTTACTGCACCACCGCAGTCATTGGGATGACCACTAACGGTAGTGCGGTAAGCCCCATCCACCGCCTGGTTTCATTCACCGTGCCACCACAGGTTCCTCTCTGTCTCTCTACGATTGTGCGATAACTGCTTGGATGAGTGCTCTTCAACCGCCACCGCCATACCGCTAGCCCCTTAGTGGGATGCCATGGTAAAGCGGTAAAGACATAAAAAGTGAATATTAAGGCAGCGGGGTAAGGTATAAGGTGTATTAGCATTTTGGATGGCGAAAAGGATGATTTTTTCTTAACAAAAAGATAGGAAATTTTGAGTTCAAGTGGGTAAAGACTTAGGATTTTTAATGGAAAACTCTAGGAAAACCTTATAGTTTTGATGGAAATTTTGGGTTCTAACAGTGGCTCCTATTGGCGATGAGTGACTTTGTCAATCACTACAAGAATCAAGAATATCTTTGGGAGAGCAGACCAAACAAAGACATGAAAAAATGAAGGCAATGGAAGATGGAGGGAATGAACAAATGACATGAAAATAGAGAAAATGGAGAATGGGAGACCCTACACTACTGTACATGGAAGGAAAACAAAGTTTTCAATGAGGGAATTTATGATAATTTCCATATATTGGAAAACCCAGACCCTTCCTAAACTACTATGCATGGAAGAGAATATCTAAAGAGGGTTTTTCTAAGAATTGTCCATTCACTAGCAATCCTTAATCCTTTGCATCTACCATGGTTTAAAATTAAAACCACAAGGGATGGCCCTAGGCCACCCAAAATAAAAAAAATGCACTTTCCTCTGTCATATAATTTGTTTTGATTAGAGTTCATCAGGTTTCTTTTGAAGCTATCCATTCCACCTGCCCTGTTACATGCACTATCATTGAAAACCCTCAGGAGATCATTGTATTCAACCTGACACACCCCACTCTGTAGTTCATCATATACTAAAAACTTATGACCTTCATCATACAAAGTGTATCCACATTCAGCAAAACATTCATAGGTTTTCCCATTATCATATATTGTTGAATGATCCAATAGCTATACTGGGACTGGAAAATCTGAATGCTTTTCTTGGAAATTAAAAAATTCTATCTCATCAATATTTTTTGAAACAATCAAATCACTTTCCATTTCTTTCCTATCACCAGTTGGCATTGACATATACATTTGATCCATATAGTCTTCTTTATACATACTTGAATCAACAAATATTGAAAATTCATCATCAACAAGATGCAAACCAATATCCTTTTCTTGCTGGAAAGAATTATTCAAATCACATACCTCTTCTTGGACACTTGTGGATTCTTGATCAGCTTCAAAATTTTCTTCATCACTATGAGAGATGCACATGGAATTAATTGAATCACTACACATAGTATTCTCATTGCCAAAACAAATGTAGGCTGGATCCAAAATTTTAGAATCATCTTTATGTGCACATCTCTAGCATTCAAGAGTCAGTAAATCTGAAATTTTCTCACTGCTGAGTGAACAGGTCTTTGCTTCCATATCTTCTACTATTTATTCCTCTTCTTGACCTCCATAAAAACTACAATAATCACCTTGTTGCAAATCAACATCCACAATTTCATCTTCACAATCTGGATCACAATCAAGCTGTCCCTCCATATCATATGAACCATTGTTGATGCGTTCCCTAGATGGTGTGTCACTAACAAGATCATCAATGCTGAAATCATCTCCCAAAGTGGAAGATTGGTCCTCAACAAAATCATCCTAATACTTATCAGTGATCTCACTATTGTCTTCATATCTGATAGTGTCCTCACACCTTTTCTTATCTACAATGCTAATCCATTCATTTAATTAATTATAGGAAACTGGTACCCATGATTCAAGCCAATAGATTGACTTGGGATCATATTATTTCATGAACTACTCAATGATTTCAGACCTACTAGGTGGGAAACTAATAGATATTTTCCTACAAATATCCATCATTCTTCTGAACAAAGAATACCCAGATTCTCCCTTATATCTTCTTATATTTAGGAAAGCATCCAAAAGACTTTTGTTTCTTTCTTGAATTTGAAAATACTCACCATTTTTCTTTGCACAAGTTTGATTCTGACATGTCCCTCGTTGTAGATTTTGATTTACACATCCATGATAGATGCAATTATGTTGCACACTTTGATATGGCATTTGTAACTGATATGTACAATTCTCATGATATGGATTATATTGCTGATCTTGATATCTTACAAATCTTTGTCCAGGAGGGATAGAATAAACATTCATTTGATGTGGTAACTAAGATCCATAAATGTTTTACTATGAATAAAGCATATTACCTTTATTACCAAAGTTCTCAGTTGCATCATGTGGTATTTGTGGTGTCCAAGATCTCTCGGCATTTGTGTCTTCATTCTCACTGCATGATGACCTATTTGGTGATGTACTTGGAGCACGTTTGACTCCCAACTGCCACAATTATTGGTCCACTTGTAGCATTTGTTGTTCAAATTGTAGCCTTTGTTGTCTCAATTCCTTCAAATCTCTTATTGACTTTTGTCTCCTTTCTTCTTCTGCTATTTTGAAAAAATATTACTGCTTCACAAAATCCATGCATTATTTATCAAATAAAATAGAGTCGCCACCTAATTTTTCCAAAATTAGGAAAATGAATGTTTTTTATATTGTTTTGGTTTGCCCCAGTGAAATATCCCAAAAAAAATGTAAAAATTTGCTAACTCAATAAAATGGATAGGCTGAATTTTTTTTTGAGTAATTCCCTAGTGGAGTCGCCAAACTGTTGGTTCTCAAAAATGTAGGTTTGAACCACGAGAGGTTGCCAAGATCTCACAACACATTTGGCCAATGTACAAGGCCAATTGATGCAATTGAAACTTCTTCTCTTTAGGTTCTGCTAGACCAAGGTGGGTGAACCTATGTGAATGATGTAGATTGAAATGTATTTCCTGTTTAAACTATCTACCCACAATGGTAAATGGAAGTGGATAGATAAAAACACTACACCTATACCTACTCCTACTGCACAAATGAAAGGATTTGAAAAGATTGTTTGTTTATGAATTTTATCATCTAGGTTGTGATAGACCAGTGCCTTCTATTCACGTGGGAAATGGAGTCAAAAATTAAGAATGATATATGTTTCCCTCTTTGGCTTAACTCTAGTTGTTAGGCACTTTGAAATTTCTATGAGTGGCATAAAACTTTATTAATTTATGACTTGCATAAATTGTGCTGGAATGTTTCTTAATCTGGTTCTTCTTTTACTATCCAAAATAAATCTTAAAACCACTATGACTTATTGAAAGAATTTAATTCTGATTTGTAGACACCAATTGATGAAATCACACAAAATGGGAATACATTTTGATAAATTATAAATGTACTTGATACATTGATTTAAATGATAAAATGAATTCAAGTTGGAGAGAACCAAATAAATAATTTGAATTAACATGACACAACAACTAAGAACCAAGAAAGAACTTCACTAGTCAAAATATATTATCTCCATTGATTCTGTTTCAAGAAATTCTGTCATTATTTACGTTCCCTATCCATTTTCTGGAAAAATCTAACTCCTACTATCTAACTACTTCTGTTTTCTTTTAACTGATTTTTCAATTCATTTTATACATTACATTTCAAGAGTCATGACTTTTCAATTGCTTGGTAAAATTGTTTAATATTCCATGGCAAAAATAAAATATTTGATTAAGTTGCCTTATTGGCAAATCAAATATTTTAAACCATAGTTTTGCTTTAATTTTTCACTTTATACTTTGACCGCTCTTCACATTTCTTTTCATTTATTGGTGCACAGCTTATCCTACTCCTACAGCTCTACCACAGTCAACATGTTGACTGGCCATGGTATAGTGGTGGTTGAATTTTCCACAGCCTCCTCTTCTCTTTACCGCTCCACCGTAGGCCTCATTTATGTCTCCCATGGTATAGAGGTAGGTAGCATTTACTTCTCCATCGACGTCTATCTTTCTTCCACCGCACCACCACGGTCTACTTTGGAGCCCCACATGGTATACCGGTAGCCAAATTACTGGTTCACTGCTCATCACTGCGCTACTGCGGCGTGCTCAGAGTGCATCTGCGATATCGTGGTGGCTCCCCTGACTACCTACCGTGCCACCGCGGTGACTGTGCTAACCATGTATGGTTGCATGGTAACCACTCGCCACTTACTGCACCACCATGGTCACTACGATGACCGCCAACGGTAGCATGTTAAGCCATGTCCACCGTCTGGTTTCATTCACTGCACCACCGTGGGTTCCTTTTCGTCTGTTTGCGGTTGTGTGGTAATCGCCTAGATGACTGTTCTTGAACCGCCACCACCATACCACGAGCCCCTTAGTGGGAGGTTGTGGTAAAATGGTAAAGACATAAAAAGTAAATATTAAGGCAGAAGTTTAAGGTATAAGGCATATTAGCATTTTGGATGGTGAAAAGGATGATTTTTTCTTAAAAAAAAGATAGTTAAATTTGAGTTCAAGTGGGTAAAGACTTAGGATTTTTAATGGAAAATTGTGGGAAAACCTTATAGTTTTGATGGAAATTTTGGGTTCTAACAGTATGCATTGATTGATGACTATTGAGCTACTAAGTACCTTGTTCTAATTTGACAAAATTTAATTTGACTATCGGTAAGCGTGAATAAAGATATGCACACCTTATTAACGCATAAGGTTTCCATCAATGACAACACCTGATGATAGTTGTAGTGTCTCTTGCCAAAAATATCCCCCTTTGGCATTGATGGCAACACTTAGTGAAAAATGACTAAGTGCCAGACCAAATACTAAGATAGATTGCACTGCTACCAAAAATGCAAAAATGCAACTCTCCCACTGAGATGATTGAGCATTTTTCACTTCACTTCTTCTCCCCCTTTGACATCAATGTCAAAGGTCAGGATCACATGCCAAAAAAATGGGTTAACTCACAAAAAATGATGTGCAAAAAAAAATTGTACACTACATGAGCTGAAAGATGTCAACAAAATCTTTCTTTAGCTGTACTAGATTTACATCCCAAACATTTTTCAGACTTTCCAAGATTGTGATTTGATCACATATCAAGTAAGATTGTGTTTCTATGATCTCTAGGTTGGTCGGATCAACAACTCTCATAGAGTCTTCTCCTTCTTTCAGAGCACTTAATAGTATGTCAATTTTGGGATAAATTATGCTTCGGAGTTCACAAATTCTAGAAATAATTTTGTCATTTTCATGCTGCAATTCTTTTAGGTTGTTGAGTAGAGAGATCACTTCTCCTTCTACTTTCCCAATGCTGGAGTTTTCTAGATCAAATTATTCAAAGATGGTATTTATCTTATCTTTCAAGTCTTTGATCTTCTTTTCATTTGCCTCTGTGAGTTTTGAAAAATATAAAAAATCTTTATAGATCTTCCCACTTTCTGATAAAGCATCCTGCAACTTCTTAATGCATGTAGTTAGGAAGTTTTTATCTTGGGAAATCAACGTTTTTACTCCTTGGAACCTCTTATCATTGAAATATTTATGCACTTTCGCCATAGCTGACTTTTCTAATGACTCAAAATGAGTCTCAACTAAATTGATTAGCCTTTTTAGTTCATAGGAAGATGAGTTAGCTTGATATCTTACATAAGATGGAATTATCCTCTCCAGTACTCTAGATGCCATGTTCAGTAGTTCATTGTCTTTAACGTGTGATTGAACTAGCTCCTCTCTAGCCTGAGATAGAGCAATCGTTGCTACTTTCATTTTATGTATTGGGATTAAAGTAGACAATTGAATAGGGCCTTTAACCAATTCCAGATCTAATTCCTCCTTTTGTGTGACCAATAATTTCTTTATAGACTCAACAGTGTCTCTTATTTCCATAGGAGCGGTTTTGGGATTGTCCTCCTTTTCCTCAATTTGTGTTTCCTCAGCTGAAGATTTTGTCCTCTCTTCATTATTCTTTGTTGGTTTAACTTGTGCATTGACATTTGTATCAACTTTTGTGTTGATTTCCGGAAGTGATATTTCTACTTCTTCATCTTGACATGGATTAGATGAGACATTATCTGCATTAGTTTCCTCATAAACAATTTTTATTTTGTCTTTCAATAGCAATTCTTTCAGAATTTGATTAGTTTAATGAGTGACCTCATTTGTTAGACCGATCATCATTTTATTTACCCTTGATTTTCTTCTGAATTGCTTCTTGGCTTTGTTTCAGGAATGCTTTTATTTCTTCCACATACATTTTCAGACATAGTTCTATAAGAACTCTTTCTCTCATTCTTTCTTCTTCAATTAGAGCACTTAATATCCTTGGCTCTAACATATCATAATTTTTTTTTGGGGGGCTAGATATAATTTCAACCAAAACTTTGTTGAAGATATTCATATACTTTATCGTAACTTCTTCTAAAATTCTTTTATCAGACTCAAAGAACTAATCATACCATTGAGAGTGTGGTTTAAGATTTCCATCTAAAATAATTGCTTTTTCAATTTGGTCAACAGTCATACCAGGTGCATCAATTTTGGTCTTCTTCTTCACCTAAGTTTCTGCATCAGAGGGTTTTGGTACAGAAGCTGCCTTAGTACCTTGCTCCTTGATCTCCTTGACACCTTCATCAAATTTTGTTTCCTCATCATCAGAAAAAGACATGTATACTCATTTTCTTTTTCCATTTTTTGCTTGTCCTTCCTATGCAGACCTTTTTCCTTCACTTTTTACAAGAGCATATTTCATTGAAGGAGCTGAGTGAGATGTCGAGCTTTTGGTTATTCTAGTTTGAGCAGGTGATGCTGCTGGACCAGATGATTGAGTTTTTGTTCCCCTTTTAGCAGTATACCATGTTGTTTCTTCTCTCTCCCTTTTCACTCTGACTACATTTAGTTGCTCCGTAAATATACCCAAACATTCTGCAATAACTTCAACTTATTTTCTCATTCTTTTGGTTGCAGCTGGTCTCTTGAGATCATTGTTGATTTGAATGTTCTTTTCTGCATAAGTACCAAATCTCTCTTCAAATGGATCTTGAGGTTTTCTTAATAGGTGCTAAGCATACATGTCCAAAACATTTTCCTTGATCTCATAACCCATCAGCATGATCCATACAATTCTTGGATCTTGTGCTTCCATCAGACACTGATCAATATTCACCATGAAGAAAATTGAGTCTTTGTATTTTTGCACAATGGAGGGTGGGAATTCTTTCCCTTTCTTGCATGCTAGTTTGAAAGGTTTTGAAATAACCCTAGATTTATGAATTTCTGGTTCTCATATCTATGAAATTGTACAATAGGTTTTTGATTTGTTCAGCTACCAGAATGTCCTTTTACCATTGAAATTTTCCAACACCTGAAACTTCCTCCATGAAATAGAAAAATAGACATAGAAGAAGACTGCTATATTTGAAGGAATTTTTCTTATCCTTTTTGATCTTTACAAGGTTTTCCATCAAATGGCTTCTTAATAATTTACAAAGATCATAGTCCATGTTTTCTTTAATCATTTGGTACGTGATGTAAATTGCCATACCAGACATAGAATTTTCCCAGCTAGAATGGTAAATATTATAGCCTATTACCATAGATGAAAACTTGACATTTATGTCCTTAATATTATCAATGAACATTGCTCTCTTGTCATATGTTGAGCCTGTGGCATCAGTGACAATTTGATTTTTCACTGACTTTAGGATAGGCAGGCCACTGAAAGAATTCAAACCAGTGATTGCACTAATGGCTTCCTTCATGATTTTGAAGGGAATATTGAGCCACATGAATTCATCATTTACCCTACTCAAGACATAGAAAACCCATTCCAACTCCATAAACATGAGAAATTTAACCATCGAGATGAATTTATTTGATTCCAGGATTTGATGCTCAGTTTTTGTATTGAAATCCTTATCAACTATATGATTATTGTAAAAATCCATAAGTTGATTGCTTCCCAAATCCTCAATATTTGCATGTATATAAACCCTAATATCCTCTATATGCATTACTCCATGCGGAACTAACAAAAATTCCCCCAGTGGGTCTATCTCTAAAGATTTGAGAGGGTGCAATTTAAATTGGGGATGGGATATGTCCTTAAATTTTGTCACTAAAGGAGTATTCATCTTGCAAATAAAAAAAACCGAGAAGTTTTTGATAAATACCTTTTTCTTCCGGCCGCTAATTTTTTCGCCGAATCACCTTCACACTTGTTTTTCACCTCAATTTTCCTTAGGATCACCTAGAGCTCTCCAAATTTTTTCACGAGAGATAGAAAAGTGACATATGAGGAGTAATAGTGGCATTTTTTAACTTGAATACCTAAACCATTCTTTGAAAATAATTGCACTTTCCCTAATGCATCTGGTTACACTATATCTATACACCGTGACAAATAAATCGTGTACGAACCTCCAATTTGACATGCCATTTGTGCTAATGAGTTCTGTAGAATTTGTTGGTTATTTTTGTATCTACTGAGTATATCCACATCTGATATCACTTGTCGGTTGGGGTTTCATCTAATTTTATTTAATTCTCCCCCTAGGCCAAGGTCCAAAGACTAATTCCTAGATGAATTTTTAGAGGTAGGTTCTAGAACAGGCACACTTTCTTCAGTAGAGGATTATTTCTTCACCCATTTCTTCTACATTTGTTGCCTTACTTCATCTACAGTGATATTTCCTTTTCCTTTCACATCCTCCTACATATTTATCTTATGACTTATCAGACATTTTTTGTTCTAATATTATGTTGCAATATGATCAAATTTGTTGCAATTATAACATACAATATTTCTCTTTCTAGGAAAATTGTTCCATTAGTTTCCTCTTTATCTGCATTGATTGGCAGTATGTCCAAGTCTATTGCATGTGTAACATCTAGCAATTCTATGAAATTGATTCTTCATACTTATACATTCATTTGAATTATGAACAAACTTGTGACAATTGAAATATTGACCTGAGAAGTGTGGACCACCTTGATTCATCCTACTTCTACATTAAGAATCTATGTGTCCAAATTTTTTTCAATTAAAACAGTATCCATTGAGCTTTTGAGCATTATTTTGTCTTACCAGATACCTTCTAGGTCGATTCATTTTATTTCCTTGCTTGAATTGCCTTTTTCATGAATTCCTATGACTAGGATTTTGTTGTACAACTTTTGATCTTTCTCCTTCCATATATCCCAAACCCTTTTTGTCATCATGAGTCCTTTGATTATCAATTAGTTCATTAAGCATGGCATAACTAGCTTTAAAATTTTCTTTATATTCATTTGCAACACCAAGTTCATTTCTGAGATCATCTAGCTTTCTTTCAAGAGTTTCTTCATTATTTATTGACACTTCCAATTCATCATTCAATCGACTACATACCTCAGATTTTCTTCATTCTTATTTTTGTCTTAAATCTCTTTGGTCAGTCTCATAGTGATAGATTCCATTTCAATATTTAAGACTGTATTCTCTTGGGTAAGCTTTAGACATTCTTCATTCTTCTCTTCCAAGGTTTTGCTTGATTATTCATCTTCAGTGCTTTATTTTTTTTGAATCTGATCATAGAGTTCCTTTCTCTTGTCTCTTGATTTGTTGATCTTGTCTTTTAGAGACTCGATGAAAATTTCTGCATACTTAAGCTTTGATTGAAGTTTCTGGACTTCAAATTTTGACTAATCAAGATCATCTAGAGCTACCATAAGTTGTTAAATACTGCTTGAATCCATTGAAATTATTTCCAAGATCTCCCCAAGCTTTTAGAATTCTTCTTCTGAGGATCTATCTCTGATACCAATTGTTGGAAACAAGGCACACTTAGAGAGGGGGGGGGGGGTGTGGGTGAATCAGCATTGTGTAGTTTAATAACTTTAAACAATCTTTAACTTCAAAACATTAATAGCATTCAACAGTAATGCACAAATAGAAAATTAAAAAAACCACCATAACACCAAGATTTTTACATGGAAACCCTATTAGGGGAAAAACCATGATGGATGGCCAATCCATAAGTATAATTATAAGTATACTAAAAAATGAAGATTACAAAAGGGGAATGCACTTGCATTTAGGTGCACTGCCTTGAGCTCACATCTTAAAGAAAGCGTTCATATTAAAACCATTTGAAGATTTGAACTGAGCTGATAACATCTAAAATGCTTGATTAGGGTTTTGGATTAATTACAATGATTGATCTGTTGCCTTACAGACCGATTTTGCAATACTGTTCTACTCTGCTAACACACACTATACAAATCTTCTACACGCAAGTGAAACTGTGCTTATTCACACCTCTGATCTACTCTAATTCATAATTCGAACACACACACAACTTTCATTGCTTCCAAAATGATACAAAAGGCCAAGTATATATATCTACTACTTGAGATTTAATTACACTTTTTGTCGGCTTTACCAAAATAACAATTGTCGGCTCTCATAATGAGAAATATACAATGCGTATCCTCATTGGTCAGCCATAAGTTGGCAAAGACCCATATAAACATATACAATCATATAGATATTCAATTTAATTAACTCACATACATCCATGACTTGATATATTTATAAACTTGACCTTAATACAAGAAGAACTGAGAATACTTCCAGCCAAATTTCCTAACTCTTATGATAATTGGTACAAGCCACTACACATTGAACACAAGATATATAATACCGTAATAATAATTGCTTGAGATGCGCAACACAAAATGTTAACTTGAAATGTATGCATTGATCGATGACTGTTGAGTTACTAAGTACCCTGTTCTACTTTGACAGAGTTCAATCTGACTATCCATAGGCTTGAATAAAGATATGTGCACCTTATTAATGCATAGGTTTTCCATCAATGAAAACACCTGATGACAGTTGTAGTGTCTCTTGCCAACAAAAGGGAACATGATATGAAAAGTGTGGACAATGATGGTGTTGAAATTGAAAACCTCCATTCTGATGATATTATTGTTTTATGTCATTCGAGATAAAGAAAATATACAATTTTATATACATAGAAAATGAATATTTGAAACTAGTAAACTAAAAATGTAAACACTGTAAGATTTTTACTTAAACAATAATTCACATACTCACTTAAAAAAAGGGTGAAGCACTTTTTATTCAAACTCTATTTTATTTAATAGACATAATAGTAAAATAATATTTACAAGTACAAGAATATATCCACTATTTCATATAAAATAAGGAATGTTTCATACAATATACAAGTACAATAATATATCATCATCATCATATCCTTAATTACCTATTGCAATATCCTTAAATTGTTCAATATTTGGTATGAATTGTTGGCAGAAAAAATTAGGATTAATTGGATGCTTCTTCCATTCATTTTGTATCAACATATGTTCGTGAAGACACAAAAATTAATAAAATATTAATGCATGTAAATCAAAATCATTTAAAAAAGAAACTTTGTTAGCTTTATTATTTATTAATAGTTTCCATTTTTTATGTAGAACATGTAACAAGGCAAAATAAGCTAAAATTTTCAAAAAAAATGAGCAGCTCTACCAACATCTACAATAAATGCTTTACTGTATCAACATATTCATTCACATAAGCACAATATTGAGTCTCAATAACTATTATTCATTCAAATATAAGAAGAAATAAGTATGGAAAACATAAGAAAAATATAGAATGATAACATAGTCATGGAGAATCTCTAATAATAAGATGTTCTCCATTATATTGCTTCAATTGATATATATTAATAACTAAACTCTTCAAAATGGAAATGATATATGATGATGATAATTTAAAACTAGGGCTTGGTTTCCTATTTATATAGGAAGCAACAAGCTACACACCTTTTACAAAAAGAAACGACCTTTCATAACTATTTCTTTTACTAACAACTATTTAATTAGCATAATTAAGGAAATAACAATACTTAAGACATTTTGACATATGGTTTCATTATTCAACGTAGAAGACTCATGATCATTGATCTGGAAAAGTTTTCCTCTCCATGATGAACATCCAAATGCTCTTGCCTTAGTGTCCTATTCTTCTGAAACCAACAACTATTTAATTGGCATAATTAAGGAAATAACAAGACTTAAGATATTTTGACATATGGTTCTATTATTCAATGTAGAAGACCCCTGATCATTGATCTAGAAAATTATTCCTCTCTATGATGAATGTCCAAATGACCTCGCCTCAATGTCCTATTCTTCTAAAATCAAATACTTTTCCTCCCATTGATACACCGTAAAATATGATGGCCACTTATATTCCTGGATCTTTTGCATGTTTGCAAGATGAGTTTTCCATCAACTATCTAGTAATGCCTTTGTATCATTGAAAAACTTTAGGTATCCCACTTCAAGAACAATCAAACCATCCATGATTTGATTTAGCCTGGGAAGATTAGTATCATCATCCTCCTATATATGAGTTATGCACTTATGAACAACCTAACTGAATTCTTTCTTCCACTTATCCAAGTCTTTCAATTGATCACCATCTCTCACGATTTCAGGTATATACCATTATTTCCAGGTATGGAATAAATCCATTCATGTTCCAATATTTTTATCAAACCCTTGTACATACTAAAATTCATCAGTTATCATCTTCACAGTTTTTTCAGTTGGATTTAATGTTGTAGGTGCATAAGGACTTCTTTGTATAACTTTGCATAACTTAGCCAAAGTGTGGTGAATAGGCTGCCACCTTTTGAACAAAGGATCTAATAAAAGCATATGTGTATTTATTTGATCCATTGCTTGTTGAAGTGTTTTATAGCTATGATGCACATTCTCCAGTTTATCCATAACTAGTTTTATCCTATACTCAAGAATCTTTTCCATAACTTCACAAATTCATCTTTTCACTTCGTCCTAGGCTTGATTGTTGGTCTTCTTTACATCATCCACTTCTCTATATTTTCTACTCGTTCTACAAAAAAATTCTTCACAATATCCATTGGAGCAATAGGAGGCCTATATAACACTATCTCATTGCTTTGTGAGGGTCCTGCTCCACTTAATTGTTCTTTAAATTTGACATTCTCTATGAACACTTTATTAACTTCATCATTTTTGAACCTTTGTTCCTTTTCATACTCCTTCAATTTGTCTTCTAATCCCTTAACCATTGCTCTAGTGAACATAGCCACATGCATGGTCATTGTGGCTGCCTACAAAGGAGTGGTATCTTGTATTGTCCTTACCATTGATGCCCCTTTCATCCCTTGAATTACATCCAATAATTTTGGCTTCTATATATTTTTTTGTTTGATCCATATGGCCACAGTTTCAATCTTTGGGTTATACCCAATTCCACTCACACCTTCATCCTCGTCAAATTTTGTAACTAGCATTGGATCTTCCTGAGCCTACACTTGATCAAGAATGTTTTTTTTCTTTAATTCCAAGCCAAGGAAAATGAGCATATTTCTCTTCAAGACCATTTCTCTAGCCCTCTAGGGGCTAATGTCAATGCTATCAACTCTTAATCTTGGAAATTTGGTGCTACCATTTTATTTTTATTTGATTCTTCAATTCCTACTTCAGCTAATTCCATTCTCTCTTGAAATTATTTTATCTTCATCTTCATCCATAAATCCTTAAACTCAAGAGTCTTAATGAATTCATCATCTTCTATGAATCTTCTAGCTGCAATTTCCCTTTCATCTTCATGTACCTCTATACTTGTTTTTTCTACATCACCCATCCTTTCCTCATGTTTATGGGTAGTGGTCTCAAGGATGGGCTGATCAAATTCAATATCACCTATCAATGACCGCAGTTCTATAGCCACTTCCTTGGTATCGCCCACCTCTTCAGTAACCTCATAAGTTACTAACCTTTTAATGTTTTTTTGTCTTTTATCTTTTGGGAGGTAACTGCTCCATAGAAGGCTCAGAGGTTTCACCTAGGGTATGCTTTGTGATTGCACCACTATCATGTTCTTTGAGATATTCTTCCTTCTTTCTGTACAAGTCTTCAAATCTACCAATTATCAATTCCATCCTCTTGATGGGGTCCTTTTCCTCAACAAAGTATCCTAGGAAATCCTTGGACCTCCGCTTCGTTCGTTCTTCAAGCTTCTTGATATATTCGCATTTTCTCCTTCTATTAAATACATCATTATAAGTAATGCAGTTCCTTATGAAATCTTCTTCAAAATCCACTTGGTGTGGCACTCTCATTTTGGTAAGAATATTGTGCCTTATGTTGTTCATATGATTTTCAGGGTCAAAGGATCTTTCTTTTCCAGATTTCACTGCATATATTATCTTCAAATAATACTATAACTCCTCTACTGTGTCTGAGCCTACAATCCAATCTTCACACTTGGTTTGGTTTGGTAGGAAAGTACCTTTCTTTTTCTTGTGCATTACATCTTTCTCCATCGACATCATTTGCCACATAAATTCAAGAAATGCTAATCCGAGGGGCACAAATTTTGGTAGTATGTGTGGAGCAACATGGCATCCATAAACTCTTATTATTGTAACTTCTGAGAGGAAGAACCAATCTCCAAAATTGTGTGTATGACCCTAATCTAGTATTGAAGCCAAAGGTCTCACTAGTTGCAACATTTTGGTTAAAAATATTGGTATTCCATACCCAATAACTCAAAGGATTTTGTGTACAAAGTCTTCGTAGTATACAAAAATGCTTGAATTCTTGCACAGACTGCCCCAAATATAGCACCATTTTTGGACAGGTGTGGGATTCCCTTGCTCATCTACTATAGCCAAGTCCATTATTTTATTCCAATGGTTCCTATTATGGTACAATATCATATAACATAGTAGGGAATAGTGTCTGAATGTAATCAGTGTTCTATCCTCTATAACTTGGGAGAATTCATTATCTAACGCCTTCTCAAGGTATGAAGCAAAGTCATATTCAATATTAGTTTCAAGGTTTTCAATTTTGATGGCCATCATCATTAGGCCTATTGGAATTTTATCTTGAGCATCTATTCCCAACACTTGGAAAAGAGCTAAATATGTATTCACAGAGTAATACTAAAAATTTCTCACATTAAATGATTCAGTAGTGGTAGTAGAGATGGGGAATGTTCTATTGCCAATGCCTCTTTTCATATATAGGGGTACCTCATCACTTCTATAAGTAAATGTTAACCTAGCATAATCCTTCTCACTTTTTTGTAGGTTTATCTTGGTCAAAGCCTGCTTGTTTAAGCCAAAACACTTAATGATGACTTTTGTAGTTACTTCTAACAATATTGTGCCATTTGGAAACCTTAATGTTTTGGTAGATGAGTGATAGTGTTTGGCTAGTAGTCTAATAAATTCTACATCAACAAACACATTTGGAACAATCAAACTTTCTATATCCAACATCCAAGTGTTTGACATTGGAATCTTCTCATTTCTCTTATAGTAAAAATACCAAAATAGGTCCCATCTAAATTTGGTAATGAGGGCATCCCTACAAATTTGTGTGGTGTCTGTGAGAAAATTCTCATTACCCTCTTTAGTAGAACCTAGAAGTATATCTAATATGGATTAATGGAGTGGTCTCTTCTTTACTTTAGGTTCTTCATCTTTAATTTTAGGCTGAATTTATTTTACTTCTAATTGTTTTATTTTAGGATAGAGTGCTTTCTTCTTTACTTTAGGTTCTTCATTTTTAATTTTAGGCCCACTTTATTTTACTTCTAATCATTTTCTTTTAGGAGGAAAGTTTCAATTTTCTCTACTATGGCTTCAAATGACAAAACCTTGAAATATTTTTTAAATTAACAAAGCTCTTTCATAGAGTTTTCATACACTTAGCCAAGTATTTCATGCTTGCAGGACTTCTTCTTCTCATATCCTTAGCTCTTTCCACACTAGTGCACTACAATTGAGTGCAATATTGGGAAAAATCACTTATCTTTGGATAGTGTGGTATTCAGTCATATTAGTTTTGGCAACTCTAAATAATTTAATAGCATTTAATTTTGGCAACTGATGTGATATTTTGTATTTATTTCTATAAATTGTAATGATGCCATGATTATCGTACTACCGTCATCTCTTATAATACCCGTTGTGATATGGGTGGTTTTTTTCCCTTCCCTTCTACTTTTTATACCACTCTATCGCATATGTATACCTCTCTACCACATATTTTTCTCACCTTCTCAATGGTATAATGACGTATGCTTTTGATCATTACTTGAAGAGTGTTGATGAGACAATCTTATTTGTCTTACCGATATCTCATTGTCTCATCAACATTAGATCTTATGTTCTTCTGATGTTGGTTTCCACTATCAATTAGACAAGTTAATATCTCTTGTTGATATGCCATTGTTTCATCGATATTTTCCTTCGGTGGTATTTCTTTATATACCAGTGTAACTCTTCCATGTTGAGGATACTTGTGATTATGACTATGGTATAATAGTTTTTTTCCCTTCCCTTCTATTATTTACCATACTACAGATTTGCTCAAGGCTTCTTACTGCAGGGTTGTGGTGTACACCACTCTACCACATATGCTGCTCACCTTCTCGACGATATAGTGGTGTAACCTTTTGATCATTACTTGAAGACTGTCGATGAGACAATATTATCTATCTTACCAATATCTCAATGTCTCCTCGACATTACTTCATTATATCCAAGAGTTTTTTTTTTGAGCACTTGTAGATATACCTTGTCGATGTGACATAAGTGATTCTCTCCTTGATATTCCCTTATCTTGTTGACATTTAACTATGTTAATTATTGATGAGATATATAAATAAGTCTCTTTACCGTAGGGGTGTCTAATCTAGCGCTAAACCCAAAGCCAGACCCAAAGCTATACGTGAAGCTAAATTAAAAGCTAAACACGAGGCTAAACTTGAAGCTAAAGGAAGATATCAAGGTGACACTACACTCAAAGCTAATAACGGTGCTAAATACGATGCTACTTTAGGTGCTGATTAGTGCCTAAATTAGTTGTGACTTGTACTAATCGATGCAATAAACACCAAAAATTGCACCATCTCAATAAATAGCATTGACATTTTCAAAAAAATGCCAAAAAATACATTAAAATAGTGGTTGGAAGCAAAAATAGAGAAAATCACATGGATTTGTTGTAGTGTTACCATTGGTATGGAATATCTACCTAGGAGAGGTCCAAGGATGAAGGTTCATTTTGACACACAAATGACCTCGGTATTCCATTCACAGTCTTTCATTAAAGAGGTGTTATAGAAAAAACGAATGGAAGGCACCAAAATTGTGTAGGAGGAAGCAGAGGGACATTTGCAATTGGGAATGAAGATGCATATAGTCATAGAGAAAGAGTAAGAGGGAGAATGAAAATGGTAGACAAAATTCCTTAGAGAAATGAGGTTTCATAGACTATAATGGTAACCACATTAGTAGATACATGTAAACCCTTAACTAAATGGTTAGGCATAGGAGGTGACATTTTAAATGTCTTTACAATTTCATGCCTTACTGCTAGCTACCAAACAACCTTATTAGATATTTTTTCCTCTACAAAATCCATATCAAAATCTTATGGCTTGGGATGTGTTGGGATTATGGATTTGTAAATTCCTTCTCTACACCTTTTTATTGTAAGCATATAGTTATATATCAATTTTTCTTATATGTAAGGGTTGACAAGAGATTGAAGACCATTATTTTTTAGTTTGCGGTCTTATGATTTTGTCACAATAATTGTTGGATTTCCATGTTTATGATATATAAATTCAATGATAAAAATATTCCATACTTTATTAAAACTATGCTTATAAATTTATACACAAAATGACCAAATATAGTGTTGGGACACAATGATCTAATGAGAGGGGGGTGAATCAATAGATACCAAAATCTCTCTTAAAAATTTATGTAGATTGCTTTCTTATCTTCAAATAATTTGTACAAATTCCTTACTCAACTCTTACTATGTACATTGTAAACTAAAGATGCAAACATAAACATGCACATAGAAAAATACCCACAAAACCATATATGTACGTGGAAAACCTAAGATGGTAAAAACCATGGTGACAAAGGAAATTTGAGTCTACTATTCAAATCCAACGTCACAATCCAAATCTCTATTAAAATACTTTAGGGCTAAAACCCAAGGAAGTATCAAATACCTAATTTAGGAACACCCATTCCAAGGAGACATTAATCCCCTAATCTAAGCCGCAACTCAATACAACATTACAAATTCATAAATGCATACAATTTCATTCTACACAACCAATAATGCATCACATTCAGTGCAATGTTTCTTTCACTACAACTCATACTCTACTATTGAAGTTGCACACTCAACAATACATACCTCTGCTCTGTACTCTCCTCTATTTTGCACTACACTTTCTTCCCTTTCTGCAGCGTCTCACACATTTGCATTCTCCTGAATGTTAACCTAGATGATGTTTTGTTTTATAGTCTAGGACTTTACAAATGTATTCTCTGTCTGTTGCACATCTCTCTCTTTCTTGAAGACACATATAAAAACTTCCTATGTCTGCAACATGTTGTTTCAAGATGTAACACTATTCAACACTACATACAGCTATAGACATTTATCTATGCATGCATTTAATTCAAAATTCAAACTTCAACAATATCCAATTATCTTCTATCTCCACCAACCTGCAATCTCTACCTCACAATTCTCTCTACCTTTCAGATCATCTCAAACCTTGTGCTAGGGTTTCATTCGCTTGGAAAATTCCCCAGCAAGCTTCTTGTACCTTAAGCTACAAACAATTGTCCAACTCATCATTAATTCATCGGATAGGGTCTATCTGATATCTTTATTGTCACTCTACGTCTACATAGATTTGGTTCCACATTTAATTTGGTTACAAATAATTTTCCTCATTCTCTTTGTTGAACCCTAAAATTTGATTATGCATTCAATGCATTCTTTTTTTCATCCAATATGATTTGATCTCAATCACCTGTTAGGGTTTACCACACATATTTCTCTACACCATACCTATGCATTGAGCCTCACAACATTAAATTCTATCTCAGAGAGTTTTCTAAGAATAACATCCTACAAAACCCTAGGATCATATCTAAATTAAATGAATTTTGCTGTCCATATTATCCAATTTGATTTGATCTTATCTTTATCATATCTATGATCTATATGACCACCTTGAAGATAAAATCTTCATTCAATTGGTCATTGGGTGCAGCTAGACCAATTATTTCCTTCATCTATGTTAGTTACCAATCAAAATCCTCATTCACACTGAGTTAGTAGTTTGTGATTATTGCATTCAAATCTAGGTCGTCGATCTTCAAACTTTGTGCCCTAATCCCATGATCCTCGTTTATTGTCATGTCTTTAAATCATTTCCATTGGATAATCAATCATTCAAATCTCCTTCGTCGATCTTAGGGGGGTGATCCCGCAATACTGGTTTACAATTTTTGGCCAAACTGGACATTGAATTGATTTTTTTAACAAAATCTTCAATTTTAGACATCTATAGCTGCTAAACCATGGGGTATTTGAAGATGATGCAAACTAGTGATTTTTAAAATTTTGTCTATCAATTCTAAATATATATTTTTAAAATTTTTTGGAAATAGATTTCATTTCTTTTTCCATATCCTTTAAAAACTAGTTTTTAATAGTAAGCACCATTTTTAAAGAGTTTTGTTCACTGTATGGAACTCAAATTTTTTTATATGAAGGATAAAATTCTATTTTTTTAGAATTAAGATTTGTAACTATGATATCTAGCACTTTCATTTGGTTTCATAGAGTTTTACTGGATATTTTTTCTTAATTAAGTTTTGAAGTCAAACCAATTACAATTTAGACATAGGCAAACCATATACAACATAAGTTCTTTTGCATGTATCAAAATTCAAGTTTATCTTTTTTTCTAGATCAAGGAAATCAATACCTAACACAAATATATTTTTCAATTTTTTTTCTGATAATCTACTATTTTTCCACATGTGTAGAACAAAGAGTTTGATTTTTTGTGAAAAACCTACATTCACAAGAAATAAAAAATAAATACAATAATCAAATTAAATATATTTAAAATTATACTTTTTGGGAAGCTTATATTAAGGACTACATACTTACAAAAAGTAAATTTTAAATGAACTCAGTTGATCCCCCAAAAGGTAAATCAAAATTTTTTTATCAACATTTTGATAGGTGTGAGGGAGACTCTATTATAGATATTGTTTAAAACTAGCAAGGTTCTAACCAAGGGGGTTTGATCAAACCCTCTTTAATTGGAATCCTTTAAATTTCACATTTTAAGGCTTAAATCATTGTGATTTTAGCAAAAAATAGGATGTCCCAAAAAGTGTAAACCACTATTATGGGATCACCCAGGGGTATTCACCATAGATCACCATCGTTAAAGTCTCACCTTGAACAAGTGTTGTTTTGAAACAAGGATACAAAATAATGATTCATCGATCGCCAAATGTCATCATGTTATTTGTTTTCACTGTGCACGTCATTGATCAATGTTTTATCTCTTTCATAATTTCCACCATTGGGTTGTCGAGGAGACTTCTAGCCAAGTCCCACCAAAAGCTATCTATCATTCCATTGAACATATTTTCACCAACATTGTCCAATCAACAAGGAATTATCTAGACTATTCATCGTTGGCCTCATAGGTCTTGATCGGGTCCCACCAAAAATATTGTAAGGTGTGCAACCATTGTTTGATCTTGGTCATCGTGGATTAATATCTATCATTCCTTGTAGACCTCACAGGTCTCGATTGGGTCCCACTAACATCTTAGTGGGGTATGTAGGTGACTTTCGCATGTACACAACTAGTGTCAACATCTCGTCAGGTCCCACTTAGCATTTCTCTTTATCATTCGTTGAAGAGACATCCATCAATGTCCTGCCGATACACCAAAGTCACATCGATGAGATAGCCATCAGGCTATTGAAGAGACATTCAATCCACTCTCATCGATATGGTATTGTCAACCTCAATGGGTCCTGTAGTCAGCATTGCCTTCACATCGCCTTGTTGGAGAGAAATTGAAAAAGGTCTAATTGATGCCAAATAGTCTCATTGAAAACACTTCCATACTCCTTATTGCTCCATCGATGAGACTTCTCCCAGACTCTCACCGATACATCAATGTCTCATTGATAAGATATCTATCGGCCTATCAAAGAGAAATGGATGAAACTCCTCTCAATAATGTATTGTCTCATCAATAAATCTGCATAGTGTTGCCATCACTATGTCGAAGAGACATAGTCCATTCTCTCACCGACCACACAATATCACACTGACAAGAAGAACATCGACCAGTTGAAGAGACATCTTCCATTCTCTCATTGATCATGCATGGTCACACTGACAAGGTGACCATCAGGCCATCAGAGAGACTCCTAATTGAATCCTATTGACATTGAATTGTCTCGTTGATCTTCTAGAGATGTATAACCTTGAGGTACTAGGTAGAGGGTTCGGTCACCAACACAAGAATATTGACTTAAGTCATATCTTAAGCAACCAATAACCATTGATACATAGTAAAAAACAATTAGAAAATCTGCTCACAATTTCATCACTGCAAACACATTAGGGTTTAATTTTAAACCCTGATAGCACTTGAGAGTAGAAATAATACATTTTTGGGTGCATCCTTCACTTTCTCATCCTAACATTGCACATCATTGGATTTCTCTCAAAAAACCCATATTGAATCTACTGCATGTTTACATGTTTGTCTTCTAGAAGAACCCTCTATAATCCTCATGTTAATCTTGCATGGCAATAATGTAATATTTGTAGAACCATGCATCATTCATGAAAATCCTACACCATCACTTCCAAAACCAGATCCACAATATCTCCATAACATCTAGGGACACCAATGAGTTATCATCATGCCAACATCCCCCTTGTAAGATAAATTCCACTTCCTTTCACATCAAAGACACTTTCCATTAATGACATCATGCTCACTTGCATGATCAAATCCATTTCATCTCCTATCATCATGTCATCAAACTTCGTTGCATAATTTTCACTTTTGACATCATTGATAACATTATATGCTTCAATATAGGATCAACACACTTCTCATCTTATCCCCTTTTGACATCAATGACAACATATTCCAAAAATATCCCCTTTTTTCATTGATGGTAAACCTTTAAATTCTCAATGATACCAATTAACCAATTCAAAATTTATACCAATATCATATTTTATTTCTACTTCTTTGCTGCTTCCTCCAATGCTCCTCTTTGATCATTTTCATGACTTTCTCCCTCTTTCTCAGATATTTGAGCATTTTCATAATTTCTCCCCCTTTGAAATCAATGGAAAGTGGATCACTCCTCCTGAAAGTATTCTACTCCTTTGACAAGTAGTACAAAGGGTCTTGTTGTTCTCTAATATCCTCCTTTGACTTACTTCTCCTTTTCTCATCCTTTTGAGCATCTTTACAACTTTCTTTCTTATGCTCCACTTTGAATAGTTGCTCATCCTTTCTCTTCTTCTTTATCTCAGGTCACCATATTGCTGCAACCTTCATTTCTTATTAGCAATGGAAAAGGTTATTTTCTCCCCATTTAATTGATACCAGTTGAAAACAATTTTCCTCTCATACCAACTATTGCATTCAACCTTTTTACTGCAATGGAAATCCCATATGCTTCAAATGCTCTATACCAAATAAAAAAATATCTGATGCCAGTTGAAGTGTCATTACAGGATCTTCTCCAATAGTTCTAATACCAATTGTAGATATTCTAATTCATGCTCAATTCCAATTGAATCATATACTTGACACCAATTGGTGATATCATGCCCTACTACCAATTATAATTCTGATACCAATTGTGAATGTATTCATGTTATGTTATGTACCGAATGATATCCTAGATTGCACTATATCAAGTATAAAACTGATTTGATACCAAGAGCAGCTCCCCCTTATACCTTTCTCCATTCTCACATCCTGTGTACCCAAGCATGAGCTTCATTTTGGGCCCTCTACCAACTAGACTATTCTGAACCAATTTATAATGGTCTGATACCAATTTAAAAGCAATATACAAAAAAAAATCCTTTTAGCCACATATTTTCTTCTTGCAAGCAAGAATAATTTCTCTTAACAAAGCATCTATGCCATATTGTCTTTAGTATCTAATACCAATGGTTGATATCAATTCTACAACAAACTCTCCACCATCTGCTAATTTTCTTACACCTTAACATGCATTTCAAGGAGTAAGAATGTGACCTATAAATCTACAACCATCAAGTCGTTAGAAATTTGTAAAACATTTTTTACCTGGCTTGATCTCCTTCTTCATTTCTAGGGATGAATGAAACTCTAATTTGGGTCCCCCTGAACTCATTCCCTATCACTACAATTTAGTGATGTAAGGAAGAAGTTTCCATATGGAGCACTGTCTGCCAATCTTTCTCTCTCGAGACCTTATTAGTCCACCTTTTTGTCACACCTCCCTTCTTCACAAAGGTATGTTAACCATTGTTCACTCTAGAAGATGTATCCTTCCTTGTATTATTTCTCTTTCTCTATATTGCAGGTCTTACAAGATCTAATATGCAGTCTTCAACTATGTAACCAAAGTTGTCACACTTGTAGCATACTACATGCATATTCCTTATAGGACCAAATAAATTTCTGTTTACATGTTTTGTGCTCCTTCTAGGTGAAAATCTACATTCACCAGCCTTATGACCAAATTGATTACAACTATAACAATAAACATGAAAGTATGAGTACTTGGTCATAGCATTTCTCTGAGTAGGATGAGGTGGTCTTCTTTGATTTGGATTCTTCATGTATCTCATCCTAGTAAAACCTCTTGAATAAGCTCCCATAATATTTTGTCTTTTTCTTTGATGCCTTGGGACTGATATCTCCATCTTCTTCTCTGATTTGGGATTTTTATATTGAAAAATAAAATTTGAATATTTATTGTTCCTATTTGCTGCAGGTCTCTCTTCATCTTCAAATTTCTTCTTATCAGTAGCTGGCTCCTTTTCTTCTTTACCTTTCTTCACTCCAACAATTCCCTTTTTTGATCTTCTATTTCTAGAGGTGCTTTTTCTGGAGCAACTTGTGCATGCTTTCTCTTCCTTTGTGCAACATAATTCTTGTGCTCTAAATCTGCCATATAAATTTGTAGAAGTAATGGTAGAGGAACTCATTCCTTTCTCAAACCCAAGGCTAGATTTTTCTTTGGGTTTTGATGGATTTTGTGATTTCACTAACTTATCAAGTATCTCAAAGCCACCTTTCAGCTTTAGGCATCTGTTAATCTGCTCTTTAGCATTTTCTAAATCATTTCTCAAGGCCACTGTTTCTTCCTCCTACTTCATGCATCTTTCTACTTCAAGGACTAGTTTGGACTTTATTATTGCTTCACCTTGTTTAGCTTCTTCAACTTGAAGTTTCAGATTTATCACCAACTAAATGGATTCCTTTAATTTTTGAGTGAGTTTATCAATCTCTTTCTGAACATTATTTTCCACTTCTCTTTTCATCTGATTTAAATTGTAGTTTTTGATATAACTACATCTTCTATCCTTTTGGCTTCCTCCACTTGTGTCTTAAAACTAGCTATCATTTGATCAAATTATTCAAGGTTTTTAGTTAGTCTCTCTATTTCCTTTTGTGCATTCATTTTATGTTCTTCATTCCCCTTCTTCAACTTATTAATCTCATTCAAAGCATATATTAAACTTCTTCCTAGGTCAACCTCTATTTCTTATTCACTAGACCAATCAAGCCTTGTAACAAAATCCATGCATGGGGATTTATTCCCATCAATCTCGTAGGAACTTACATATTCATCATTTGATCCACAAAAAACATCTGATAACTTATTTTTTTCTTTAGAGTGCAAATTCTTCTTAACACTCCTTTTGTTTCTACATTTTCTTGATCCTTTCTTATTAGCCATTTTGTGTTCACTCACCAATATCTACCTGAGCTGATTAAGATTCTCCCAAGGAACCTAGGGCTATGATACCAATTGTTGGAATGTAATGATCTATTGAGAAGGGGTTGAATCAGTAGATACCAAAATCTATCTCTTAAAAATTTATGCAAAATACTTTGTTAGCTTCAAATACTTTGGGAATATTCCTTACCTAACTCTTATTATGTAAATTGTAAACCAAAGATGCAAAAATAAACATGCACATAGAAAAATACCCACAACACCAAATATATGTGGAAAACCCAAGATGGGAAAAACCATGGTGACAAAGGCTACTTGAGTCTACTACTCAAATGCAACATCATAATCCAGATCTATGTTACAATGTTTTAGGGATACAACCTTAGTAAGCATCAACTACCTAATTTAGGAACACCCATTCCAAGGAGACACCAATCCCCTAATCTGAGCTACAACTCATTACAACATTAAAAATTCATATATGCATACAATTTGGTTCTAACTAACCTATAATGCATCATTAAATTAAGTACAATGTTGCTTTCCCTGCAAATCACACTCTACTGTTGAAGCTGCACACTCAACAACCCATACCTTTTCTATGCACTCTCCTTTGTTTTGCACTACACTTTCTTCCCTTTCTATAGTGTCTCACACATCTGCACTCTCCTAAATTCCAACCTAGATGATGTTCTATTTTATAGTCTAGGACTTTACAAATGCATTATCTATCTATTGCACATCTCTCTCTTTCTTCCAGACACACATAAAAGCTTCCTATCTCTAAAAAATGTTGTTTCAACATGTAGCACTATTCAAAACTACATACAACTAAAAAAAATTCTCTATTCATGCACTTACTTCAGACTTAAAACTTCAACAATATATGATTGTTTTCTATCTCCACCAACCTGCAATCTCTACCTTTTCGATCATCTGAAACCTTTTTCTAGGGTATCCCTTACTTGCAAAATTCACTAGCAAGCTTCATGTACCTCGAGCTACAAAACCACTATCCAACTCATCATTAATTCATCAAATAGGATCTATCAGATATCTTCATTATCACTATGCTTCTGCATTGAGCCAATTCCACATTTAATTTAGTTACAAAGAATTTTCCTCATTCTCTCCATCGCACTATAAAATCTAATTATGTATTCAATGTATTCTTTTGTTCATCCAATCTGATTTGATCTTGAAATCACCTGTTAGGGTTTACCACATATCTTTCTCTATACCATACCTATGCATCAAGCCTCACAACACTAAATTATGTCTCAAAATTTTTGCTAAGAATAACATCCTACAAAACCCTAGGATGAGATCTACATTAAATGTGTTCTCTTGTCCATATGATCTATATCACCACCTTGAAGATCAAATCTTCATTCAAATGGCCACTAGGTGCAATTGGACTTTCCTTCATTTGTGTTGGTTACGAGTCAAAAATATCATTCACACTAAGTTAGCCATTTATGTTCACTGCATTCAAATATGGTCTATCGATCTTGTTACTTTGCGACATGATCCTGTGATCCTCATTTACTACCATGTCTTTAAATATTTACCATTAGATAAGCAGTCATTCAAATCTCATTTTTCGATCTTCGGGGTATTCACCATAGAACACCATCATTAATGTCTTCCCTTGACCAAGTGTTGTTTTGCAACATGGATGCAAAACAATGAATCATCGATTGCCAAATGTCAATGTGTTATTTTCTTTCACCGCGCAAGTCATCGGTCAATGTTTTATCTCTCTTGTAATTTCCACCATCAAGTTGTCGAGGAGACTTCTAACTAAGTCCCACCAAAAGGTATTTGTCACACCGATGAATATATTTTCACCAACATCATTTGATCAACATGGAATAATCTACATCATTCATTTTTGACCTCGTAGGTCTTGATCTGATCCCACCATAAATCTTGACCATCGTGGATTAATCTCCACTATTACTCACAAAGCCTGTAGGTCTTGATCGGGTCCCACTAGCATCTCAGTGGGGTATGCGGGTGAGTGCCGCATGTACACCACTAACATCAACATCTCATTGGATCCCACTTAGCATTTCACCTTATCCCTTCATCAAAGAGACATCCATCAATGTCTTGTTGATACACCAAAGTCACATTGATGAGATAACCATTGGGCTATTGAAGAGGCATTCAATCCAATCTCATCGATATGGTATTTCATGCCAATACCATTTTGTGCTACAAAAAAGTGGTCCCCACACCATTGTGTCACCACACATCACCATCCAATATCTCTTTCTACCATGTGTATTGTCATTCACTCTCTAACTCTACCATCAATGTATGTCAACCTTACTGGGTCTCCTAGTTAGCGTCGAGCCTTCACATCACCATGTTAGAGAGACATTGACAAAGGTCTCACTAATGCCATATAGTCTCATCAACAACACTTCCATACTCCTTATTGCTCTATTGAGGAGAATTCTCCCAAAGTCTTGTCGATACATCAATGTCTCACTGATAAGTAGCTATTATTCTGTCGAAGAGACATGGATGAAAATCCTCTTGACACTGTATTGTCTCATCAATAAATCTCCATAGTTCCGCCATAACTATGTCAAAGATACATATCCCATTCTCTCACCAACCACACACTATCACACTGACAAGAAGAACATCAACCCATTGAAGAGACATATCCCATTCTCTTACCAATCACGCATGGTTACACTGATAAAGTGACCATCAGGCCATCAGAGAGACTCCTGCTTGAATCTTGTCGATATTGAATTGTCTCACCGATTTTCTAGAGATGTATAACCTTGAGGTACTTGGAAGAGGGGTCGGTCACCCACATGGGAATATGGACTTAAGTTATAACATAAGAAATCGGTAACTGTTGATACATAGTCAACAATGAAATACAACATTTGTTCACAAATACATGAACACAAACACATTAGGGTTTAAATATAAACCCTAATATCATCCGAAAGCAAAATAATGCATTTCTGGGCACATCGTTCACTTTATTTTCCTTCAAAGAACATCATTGGATTTTTCTCAAAAAAACCATATCTAATATGTTGGTTGTTTACACCTTTGTCTTTTAGAAGAACCCTCTACAATCCTCATGTTAATCTTGCATGACAACAATGCAACACTTGTAGAACCATGCATCTTTCATCAACATCTTGCACCATCACTTCCGAAAAATGATCCACAACATCTCCATAACATCTAGGCACGCCACTGAGCTATCATCATGCCAAAATATCCCTTGCGTGATCAATTCCACTTCCTTTTACATCAAAGAAACTTTCCATTAATGTCACCATCCTTACTTGCATGAGCAACTCCATTTCATCTCCTAGCTTGATGTCATGAAAATTCCTTGCATAATTTTCACTTTTGACATTAATGATAACATTATATGCTTCAGGATAGGATCAACACACAATCCTCTTATCCCCTTTTGACATCAATGAAAACATATTCCAACATATAGTTCATTACCTTGCAAGATTCAGGTATTCTATGGTGTTTATCTACTAATATTTGGATAAAAATAAAACCATTAGTATGGAACCTGTGAAGTACTATAAATGATATTTTTTCTCTGCAAATTAAGTAGATTCTACACTAAGTTTTCTCAATGTGCTAGGTAATTAATTGCATGGTCAATTCAATGGAAATACGACCACAAGTTTTTCTTTGTATGATATATTAATACTCTATCATATCATCTACTACCAATCCTTAAGATACTATTAGATAGATACAAATATCAAATACAAATATTATCTAGTCCTAAAACTAAACTATTAAAAGAATAATGGATTACATCATAAGGTAAATGAAACTAGATGATAAGAATCTAGTTAGTAATATCATGGAGTGTATATATTTAAATAAAGATAGGATGAGTGAAGAAGTACCACATTCATACTTTACAAAATATTTATTTAATGTTACAACTCAATAATTTCAATAATTTTCTGATATGGTGGTAAAGGATTTATATGAATATAAAATGTTTTTTGGTCTCTAAAATACGAAAACCTTTATAATAATATATTACATAAAATAAGGGGTCACATGACTATATTAATGGAAAATAAGTGTAACTTGACAAAAGAAATTCGAATATAAAGATGTATCTAACTCTTAAGATAAATTAGAGATGTGATGAGAGCTTTAATTTATGGTTGTGTAATAATATAAGTGATAAAGAATTCATTTAATGACACTAGAAGCACACTAAACTGAACAAATTATTAATGTTGCAAATTAATACTATTGTTAACACACTTTGAGATTCAATTATATGATTGCATGATGACTATTAAAATTTCAAGTATAAGAATCCCATATGGGAACTATTACATGAGTTTAGACAAGGGTATTGAGGTGGCACTAGGTAAGGGTTTGAGTAACTATCAATTGATAGAGAATTATCATTTAAATTGATAATGCCATTAAGAATGAGTTAAGAGATAAACTATCTATAATCATACTATATAAGATATTTTGGTATCTTATTGTTTACCAATAAGGTGATATTTAGTTATATGTTGCGATTCATGATTATATTTTGTGAATATGAATATTTTAGAAGTATGGAGTTTCACCGAAAGGTGTAGAGATTGAGAATATACTATTATTGGAAGTATATCGTTGGATGTTGATCCAATGGATATAGTGTAATCAACCGTCTAGAGTAGACTTGAATATTAACTCTTTTAAGATAAAATTTATAACTATGGTGTTATTTCTTTCAAATTTTTAATAATGTCTGTATGGTCCTATAGAGACATGACATTCTAATTTGATATGACTAGGATGATTGACCATATTAACATAATATCATACTGTGAATAGATCTTGAGTATTACTCCCCTTGTTACTAGGAAATTTAGTTTAGTTATTTTATTTATTCTAGTGGTCTATTCTAGTACATGAATGTTTAAGGGGTTTCTTATTAGTACAACATATAGGTGAAAAATATCAAGAACTAATATACATGTGATATCTAACATTACTAAATCATGTTGTATACATGTTACATGGTTTTAAGATGGAATAGAACCCAATGTTATAAACTATGTGCTATTATCATCAAGGTACCACAAAATTCATGAATCCTTGAAGAGTAGTTAAGGGGTTTTGGTATGGTAAGGTCATGATATAGGTTTACTAAATTGGGAAACAATGTACATATGCATCCCTTGAGAGACTTGATGAGGATAATTATGTGTGACTTTGATCCATTTAGAAGGCTCTATAACCTTGAGTTCAAAGGGGGAGGGTTCAAGGGAATAATTTCGGGGTTTGGGGTTGTTCCTAACTTATTTGACCTTCCCTCTTTAGTAGGAATCAATTTGAGGCTGAAGTGGGTATGTAGGGAGTTCTTGGGTGAAGAATGCCTCTATGACCTCAAGTCAAAAGGGGGAGGGTTCAAGAGGATAACTTCGGGGTTTGGGTTTGTTCCTAACTTATTTGACCTTCCCTCTTCAATAGGCATCAATTTGAGGCGGAAATGGGTATTATATGGTTATGAAGGTGTAGTGTAGAAAAATGTATCCCTTTAAATTTTTACATTTTTGGGCCCTCCCTACTAAAATTGGGCTTCTTTATGCCTTATTTGGCCCTATTTTGCATCCACAAGATTTATTTAATGCATTTCTTTGAGGATAATCTTGATATTCATTAAATGACCAAACATAATCCATGTTTTTGGGTTATGTGTTCTAGATTTGGTGATCTGGGACTCATATGCCACCTTGGGCATATGGCTCCCACTCAAGTTTTGGGGCCTGATCCTCAATATTACAATAAACTTAACATTTATTGAAGTTTGTGTCCCAAGTTTAAGCTAATGGAACTCATATGCCCCAATTTTTGTATGAGTCCCGCTTTAGCAAGGACCTTTTCTGAATTCAATTCTTGGTAGGATTTTATTCTCCTACGTCTGACATCAACTTGTAGTTTTGTAATTTTGGTAAATTTGGCATAAAAATGTATAAATACAAGGTTATTTTTCATAATTTCTCCTAAGAAATCCTAACAAGTTAATACAAAATCAAGAGTACTTTCAAAAGAGCATTCAAGAGCTGATTATCAAGAATTTTGGAGCATCACTTCAAGATTCATGCATTATTTCAAAGTCTTCATGCATCATGTGTGTTTTTGAGCTAAAATTTGTGATGTAGGTTTCCTTGATTCAAGCAACCATTCAAATACATTATTCTTGTAACAATATCAAGAGTCAAGATCCACATCCATTGGATCCATGTCACACAATATTTCAACCTTTGTTACAAGGGTTTGGTGAGTTGGAACATTGAATTTTTTCATTCATCATTCCTTCATTCTATTTCATTTCATTTCAAGGTTTAGTTATGCAAATGGGGTTTGATCAAGGGAAACCCCTATTCCTTGACAAAAAAAAGATCCCCTCTTCATGTGCGATTATAGATCTAGGTGATTTGGAGCTTGAAGATCCTTTAAAGATAAAGTTGCAAGATTGAATAAATTTGTCAAAGCTATCAGGAAGTTGTCATGTTCATGGAAACTCACCTATAGATCATAATTCAAACTTTCCAGACTTGGAGATCGGACAAGATGAAATCTATAGAAGATCACTCAAGGATAATTTTTTTTCAATCAAAACCTAATAATAGGACTCAATCACCACCTTAGGCATATTAGTCCTAGTATACATCTTTTTAGTAGTTTTTTTGTAGATCTTGGTTCATCGACAGTAGATTCCAGATTCAGCGTAGAAACCCTAACTCAGACTAAATCACCCAACTTGGTGTATCAATCCTATTGAGCATCAAAAGTCAATTTTTTTACGATTGTAGAGATTTTTTTAATCTCTCCAATCTTCTAGGTTCTTCTTTGTGTATCGTCAATTAAGTTCTTTTTTACGTTCCATTTTCTAGGTGACATAGCTAGATTTGCATATTACTTTCATTTCCTTCTTTCCAAGCATTTTCCTAGTGATGAACTCCTTTTAATCACACCTAAGGAAACCCCCCTCTTTTCCTAGTACTTCCCTCAATTGACTCATTAGGTGGAAGTCTCTAGGGTTTCCTTTAGTGAACTATGAGTGAAATAGGTACCCCCTCATTCCATCTCCTAAAAGGTGGAATCCTATTTCCTTGTGTTCATTTTGGTGAACCCAACCTTTGAACACTTGCATTTATGATTTGGAGAACATCATAGTCCTAGATATAGGTTAAATTTTAATTAGATCTTACATTATTTAAATTGCATATAGGGCTTCTAAATATTGCATTAGTGAAAGTGCATATAGGTTACATATTTTGCATCTTCCATCCTTAAGTTTCATTTGAAATCTATAATTTCCCATAGTCAAGTCAATATACAAAAAAGAAACCTTTAAATTCAACTCAGAATTTTTTGAATTTAGTGTGAAAACCCTCATATGAGACTCATTCACCCATTTGGGCGATTTAGTCCAGGTATAAGTCTTTGCACTTGATTTTTGGGAATTATGTGTTGACTATTTTTCAGTATCTAAACCTATCAAAAACCCTATCTAGGTCTCATTTTCCCATCTGGGTGATTTAGTCCCATATCAAACTTGAATCTTCATGTTACAAAATTAAAAACTTCATTTTTGTGCTTCTGTTTGATGTTATTAGATTACTATTTTAGTTTGTTGATTTTCTATTTCATTGATTTAATTTGATCTAGCTTAAATAGTTTTCAATTAAAGTACATGTTTCAATTATGAATAGAATTAGGTTACTAAAATTTTGTTTAATTTATAGCATTAGTTCATAGTTTTATAAGATTAGATTACATTTGGTATTCATTAGAAGGGTATGTGCAGGATCATGATGGGCCAAAAAGTGGTGATATGTAAGCCATATGATGGCCCATGTGGCTGATGACTTTTTTTTTAACCCAAAATTGATTAAACAAAAAAGGGTTTTTAGAGGAGATTCTCATCTTTCCACCAATATAAATTATTCTTTACTTTGAATTTAATAATTAATTATAGTTCATTTTCTATTAGAATTACGAATAAAGTCCTGATTGATAGGCTAATTGAAAAAGATCTATAACTTTGAAATGGTATCACATTTTTTGAATCCGAAACATGTGTCACATTCTATGCTTCACATACTATAAGATTAAAAATAAATAAATTGAATTTCATGAATTTTCAACAAAGTTAAGGTGGTTAGACACACGAGCTTTTATATTTTTTAAAATTTGTAATAAAAAATTCCTAATTAATTATTTCCTTGGAAATTTTTTAGAAAAAAATATGCATCACATCGGGTCATGAGTCCTCTACTTATATCTAAAATATTATAAAAAAATATTATCATTTTATTGTTGTTAGGGTGGTCAGACAGACACCTACTTCTCATTTTTACCCTGAAATTTAAATACTAATGCATTGAATTTTTAAATTTTCACCAAATAGATTTGTTTTTTTAAATAAATTTCTAGTAGTTTAGAAACTACATTCAATTTACTACAGATTCTATTTTTTACATTTCTTTGAAATAATATAGATAACTTATTCAAATTTTTACGTCAAGTTGTCTAGCTCTGATTTTCTATCTTTTTATTGCCACTTAAGGGCCTATTTTGTCCATGATGATCCTGCACATACCCAAAAAATAAAAACAAAAACCAAAAACATCAAAAGAAACAAACATAAAATGGTTAACCATGGAGAACCATATCATTCAAACCCTTTAGTAGTGATGACTTTGAAATGTTATATGAAGTGCTTTATGACTTCATCTCCCCTAGATCATCCACTAAACCTTTGATACAAGAGGATGTATACATCGACAATCATGACAATCATAATTTTTCTTCTCCCGATACCTCTCCTATTAGTGATGAAGGTATCCCAGTGAAAGAGGATACAATAATTGAAAATCATGAATGTCTTATTTTTCCCTCTCCTCCTTCCCCTTGGGAAGATATTATGAAATATAATTACTTTACCTAGTCTCCATTCATCTCCCAACACCTCACCTACTTGTGAGAATGTCTTAGTGAAAGAGGATATAATCATGGAAAATCATGAAAATTACATTAGTGAGGAGGATATGTTGGTGTTAAGAGATCCAATAATTGAGAGCTATAAAAATCCTACATCTCCTACTTGAGAACACATTATAGTACATAGGGATGAAATTGTAGATAGCCATGACAATCAAGCTTGTCCTTCTCTTAATATATCTTCTAGATATGAAGAAGATAGTTTGGTATTAGAAGATACACTTATTGACAGTCATGAGAATCTTGTTTCTCAATTGAATACTAATGCCCCTACCATTTGGAAAGACCAATTTGAATGAAAAAGTCCAATCATTGGTTAGCATGAAAATCATATTTATTCTTCTCTTGATGCCTCCCTTATTTGTGATGAAGCTACTTTACAAAATCTAACCATGGAATGTGATGAACCTCTTGTTTTTTACTTTCCTCAAATATCTCCTATGAGGGTGGATATTATGGCACAAGAGAATGAAACCATAGAGAAAAAGGATAAAATTATGGGCGACAATCAAAATTTTCCCTCTCCTAATATCTCTCCTTTTGGTGAAGAAGATATTGCGGTGTTAGAAGATCCAATCGATGAGAATCTTAGGGAAAACATTATTAAAACAAGAGAATTCCATCATTGATAAGCAAAAAATCCAACCATTGATAACTCCCTTACTTGTGATGAATTTATTTTAGAAGAACCAACCTTTGAATGTCATGAACATCTAGTTTGTAGCTCTCCTAAAAGATCTCCTACTAGCCCGTAGGTATCATGGTGCAAGAAAACAGTAATATGGCTTCCTTAGATGAAGATGATGAAGTGAGATTAGACTCCTCTTCACTAAGAGATTATGAAAATAAGGTTGTATTTTGAGTTTATACATTAGATATCCCTTGACACCAACTACACAAGTGGAACCCATGCAAAAGATATACAAATAAAATAATTTTGAAGAAGTTACAAATTTATTGAAAGATGATTGGGGGTTCTTGGATTTCACACCTACATTCATGGGAGAATACAAGATAACAAAAAAATATTCTAAGAAGGGAAAAGAAAAAGAGGTAATGTCAACACAAAATTTGAAAGCATCCACCTCAACTAATATGGGAAAAGAAGAAAATTACACAAAAAAAGTTGATGAAGTTGATTAATATGAACAACCACTAAATCGGAAAGAAATGAAAAATATTTATGGAAGAGTTTATTAACTTATGAAAACAACTAGTTATAGTGGAAAAGGATTTGGTGCTAGAGAACAAGGTATCCACATCGCAATAGAGACTAGCACATAAGAAATGACTAATGGTCTTGGTTATTGTCCCTCGAAAGAAACAAAAAATTATTCACTTAATATCAACACTCCTACAAAAGATTCTTCTAAGCCAACTTTAACATTAGTGGATCTTGAACTGATAGACAATAGTGGTTGTGACTCTTATACTTTGAAAGAGATGAAAGAAATAAAGAAATATTAATATCATTGTCATGATGCAAAACACTAATGATTGGAGTTTGTTAAATTGTACACCTTCCTTTAAACAAGAGTAAAAATTCTTGCCATCTAAAGGGTCTTGTGTAAGTATGAAATCTTGTACTAAGCAAGAGATATCTTTGTTGCAAAATAAAGGAACATCTTCTATTATTGATCAAGAGAGTATCTTGTCAAGACTCCTCCAAGATCATTTGATATCTCTCAATCCAGGAACATGAAATAAATTCTACTACATGAGTTAATTTTGTTTATATCATAGAGTTCATGGTCATTATACTAATGAATGCAAGGCTTTAAGTCATAAAATTCAACATCTTAAGGATTGTGGTATTCTTCCTTGCATTGAAGCACCTTATTCCTCTAATTGATACTAATTATCAAGTTTTTCATCAATTAACTTGGCTCACCCTTATCTTACACTAAATGGGGACAAAGGGGTTAGGTAGCCTTGTCCTCATATGACACTTGTCATTATCTCTTTTAGCTATTTTACCACCTTCCATGTATATAAGAGAAAACTTGGGATGTGGATGACATACCTAAGTTGGATCACATGTAATATAATTTATTCCTATGTTTAGCATTCCATTTTGGGGGTGATCCAATTTTCATGACGTAACTTCATTTGGAAACATATGACTTGGCATAAGGCTTTCAAAATAAGCTCTCATGTCTTCTTTATTGTTTTAATTTATCATTTTCTACTTTAGAGTAATTGCTCAAAACATGGTGTTGAGCAATTTATTTAAAGTGGTGCCATATATTGACAATATTCTCATGTTTTATTGTGTAGTCTTATTACTTCATGCAATGCATCTTTCTCTTGGTGATGGAATTGGGTATGATGTCATTCAAGAACATTATTTCTCTTAGCGTATTATATTCCTCTTAGTGTCTTGACGTGACACACTGCATCCCCTAAGTTGTGAGTCTTCTATTCTTCGATTGGTCCTCTCTAGGAGATGTTAGGAACAATGTTCCTTAGGTTGAGACCTTACATGAACTAAGAAAAACTAATTTGAATGTGCCTTACACTATTTTGCATTTAACTGTTATATGGCCACCTTGTATAACACACTTTTCTTACTTATGGAGCCATTATGTTTATTCATGAGTGTTAGCATACAAAGTTTTTCTTACCTCATGAATCTTGATGTTAATATTGTGTGGAACCTTATCAAATTTATTAGGAGGTATATCTTTGGTATGGTTAGTGTATGGGAGACAAAATTAGGTGTGACTTTCCCATAGCCACTTACTTTTCTATGTGAGCGCATACTAGCCACATGCATATGTGTCTCTTGAGGCTCACCTAGTGGATGGCTTGAGGTTCCACTAGCCATTATGAGTGTGTGTTTTTTTTGCATAGTGGACATAAAATTACACTTGTAAATGTTTTTGGATAAACATATTAGATCTGATCCACACCTAGTAGGAAAAATGGTCGAGGCTTGATCCACCCTCTATTTTATTTTTCATTCTTCTTTATTTCTTTGGCAGTGTATTCTTGTATCTTTTTGTTTCTTCATACATCATTCGCATGCGTGTTATTTTGTGCTTATGTTGGTTTTTCATAGGATCTCGATCCTAGGGGCTTGCACAACCCTCTTGATCATTGTTATCCTATCTCACTAGCATTGGTACACAGTTTGTCTACTTTGGTGTGATTTTGAAGAAAGTTCACCGTCTCACTAAAGTGGGGGTAAATGTAGTGTAGAAAATGCATCCCTTTACATTTTCACACTTGTTTGGGCCCTCCTTACTAAAATTGGGCTTCTTTATCCTTATTTGGCCCAATTTTTAACATTCAAAATTCAAATGGTAAATGTAGGCTATCAGGATCGAATTTTTAAGAAATTAGTGAAATTCCTATAAGTGTATGTGCAAGATCATCATGGAAAAAATATGCCCTTAAGTGACGATAAAATTCAGAAAATCAGAGTTAGGCAACTTGGTGTAAACATTTCAATAAGTTATCTATATTATTTCAAAAATATGTAAGAAAATAATTTGTAGCAAATTAAATGTAGTTTCTAAACTACTAGGTTTATTTTTTATTTTTTAAATCTATTTGGTGAAAATTTGAAATTTCAATGAAATAGTAACTTAAATTTCAGGGAAAAAATAAGAAGTAGGTGTCTGTTTGACCACCCTAACCGCAATAAAATGATAAAAAAAATTATAATATTTTAGATATAATTAGGGGACTCATGTCCCAATGTGATGCATATTTTTTTGTAATTTTTTTCCAAGTAATAATTAATTATGATTTTTTTATTACAAATTTTTAAAAATATAAAAAATCATATGTCTAACCACCTTAACTTGGTCAAAACTTCATGAAATTATTATTTTTTAATCCTATAGTATGCGAAGCATAGAATGTGACACATGTTTTGGATTCAAAAAATGTGATACCATTTGAAAGCTATAGATGTTTTTCAATCAACCTATCAATCAGGACTTCAGTCATAATTCAAATAGAAAATAAATAGATTATTTATTAAATTTAAATTAAAGCATAAATTATATTGGTGGAAAGTTGAGAATCTCCTTTAAAAACCCTTTTCGTTTCATCAATTTTGGGTAAAAAAAAAGGTTGTCAACCACATGGACCATCATATCACTTAGATATTGCCACTTTTTGGCCCATCATGATCCCGCACATACCCATAAATACCTGGTCTTTTCACCATTTGAAACTAGAAAGAAATAATAGAAGAAAAGATAAGAAAAAGATTAAATACCTAGTCTTTTCACCATTTGAAACTAGAAAGTAATAAGAGAAGAAAAGATAAGATAAAGATCAATATATTCCTCCACATATACTTGAATTTGTAGGTTTTCAAGCTCATTCATATATTTGATCAATCCTTATGCCATGATTGAAGGTTGATTCCAATAGAAGAGAATGATAGATTATAGGTTTGGGAGATGCATTTGAGCATTTCATTCAACCTAATGACTAGTTTCCTAAGTGTTCTCATCTTCAAGCTTCATCCTACTTGTAGCCTAATGCAAGGTATCATTATGCTTCAGATTTCCTAAGGGTGTTTTGAATTCCTCTTAGGTAGATCTTGTCATTTTTATATAAGAATCCTTCTCTAACACCCTTGAGTTGGGTTTTTTGCATTTTTAGCTCATAACAACCTTAGGCGCACTTAAGGTTAAGGCACACATGCTATTATAAATAAATTTTATTAGCTATTATGGAGGTAGAAATACAAAAAAAGGGTTTGACTGAGACAAACTCCTATGTAGCCGGGTGATCCCACAAAGCTGGTTTACAATTTCTAAGAGGAATTGATTTTTGCTGAAATCACATATTTTTAGAAAATATAATGATTTAAGCCTTTAAAAGTTCAATTTTAAGGATTCCAATTGAAGAGGGTTTGATCAAACCACCTTAGATCAAACCCCCTTGGATAGAACCTCTCTAGTTTTAAACCATAC
Organism: Sequoiadendron giganteum; assembly: GCA_007115665.2. NCBI lineage: Eukaryota > Viridiplantae > Streptophyta > Pinopsida > Cupressales > Cupressaceae > Sequoiadendron > Sequoiadendron giganteum. The sequence goes on from CM021101.1 coordinate 46,690,805, forward strand.
CTATAAATGAGTCTCCTTTACACCTATCAAAATGCTGATAAAAAATCACTTTTGATTTACCTTTTGGGGGATGAAATGAATTAATTTAAAATTTATTTCAAATTATTATGGTAGTCCTCGAAATGAGCTATCCCAAAAATATAATTTTAATATATTTTGGTTTTATTATGTATGTGTTTTTTTAGTTTTATTAAACATAGGTTGTTCACTGAAAATCAAGCTCTCAGTTTTGCACATGTTGAAAAATAGAAAATTATCAAAATATATATTTTTTAAATATGTTCATGCTCGGTATTGATGTCCTTGACCCTTAATAAAAATAAAATTGAATTTTGATACATACAAAAAAAGTTATGTTGTATGTAGTCTGCTTATGTCTGAATTGCAATTGATTTGACTTCGAAACTCTATTAAGGAAAAAATATTCAATAAAAATCTATGAGACCAAATGAAAGTGCTAGATATTGTAGTTACAAATATAAATTCAAAAAATTTAGAATTTCATCTTTCATACAAAAAGAAAAATGTTGTATACGGTGAGCGTCACTTTTTAAAAATGTTGTTTTCTGAAAAAAACCAGTTTTCATGGGAGATGGAAAAAGAAGTGCAATCTTATTCCAAAATTTTTGAAAAAACTATTTTTAGAATCTACAGACAAAATGTGATGAGACTCTACTTTGCATCATCTTCAAATTCTTCACGGTTTAGCCGCTATAGATTCCCGGATGTGAATATTGAGTTAAAAATAATAATTTCAGTGTCCAGTTTGGCCAAAAATTGTAAACCACCATTGTGGGATCACCCAGCCACCCCTCTCCATCTCTTTTGTAGATTTAGTGTAGGCTTGGATTTGAAGATGAAATTTTATAGGGTAGAAATCAAAGAGTTGACATAGAGCCACACGATCAAATTTTAAGTTTCATAAAAGGCCTACAAGGACCCATATTCCCTTGGGAAACTCTATCCTCCATTTCTTTCCAGATCGAAATTTTTGTGACATGCACACATCACCCAACACTTATTAGATCTGCATGAAAATTATTGTTTCAATCTATTAATCATCAAAATATTGTAATTTTTTATATTAGGGCACATAGTTGAATTAAGTTAATCATAGAAAGATAATTCCAATCCAATTATAAGGCTCAAAAATATCAAATACTTGAAGTCATATTAACTCACATTCGTGGTTGAAATTCAATCTAAACACCTTGTTTATTTGTATCATAATGCACCTTTGAAAAAGGAGTAAAATAAATCCTAGGTTTAGACATTAAACTTAAGATCCCCTTTTCCTTATGTTACAAATTTATATTCCTCAAGATAGGTTAGTAGTTAGTCTAAGAAGTGGTGGATAGGAGGCCAATGATATAAGGTTCTTGTCTTGTACACAATTCTTTTTTGATGATTAATTTGTAAATTTAAAAGAGTTAAAATATTTTATTTTGGGGCTAAAAAGGGATGTATTTCATGAAAAATTGAATAATTCCAAAGGAGCATCATGTCCATCACAAATAAATGGGATAACAAAGGAGATTCTAAAATAAGTTGAATCCCAATTAAACAATAACACTAAAGAAGCAAGGAGAATGGTCCAAGAAGGTGGTCTAGTTTTATTTTGAATGAGATATAGCCTCTAGATCATAGACCTAGATACAATTATAAAGAAGGATGAAGGAGCATTTTCCATCAAATAATAGATTGAGAAAGCATATTTTGGGTCTAGTTTTAATACTAGATATGATATATTGGCTATTTGGGCTATGGCCACTATAATGTCATAAATTTTCAACCCTGATAATTTAACCTTATTTTTGGCTCCCATTTAAGATCATGTGCCTAATTATACTTATTAATTACCCATTTAATTATTGTTTTCAAAAAAATAAATTAAATATGGGAAATTAAATTAATTTATTTTAATGAATATCGAAAAATTAAAATAGTGCTAGGCTAGGGTACCCTAATGCCTTCCCCCCACTAATTATTCCCTATGTTTAATATTTTATTTCCACCATTAATATGTTTACAAATTCAAAATTCCTTATTAACATTTTATAAAGGCTAATGTGAAATATGTTTAAACTCATATTATGATATAGCAAAAAGGGATCTAGGGTGTAAATCACACCTCTTCCTATATCACAATAGAAATAATTAAAATTAATTTCAAACACCCACTTGCCTACTAACCTCAATGGAAGAGATAAAGTGGTGGATTGGGGTTTTAGTTATTTTTTGGTGATAATTTGATGTTGATTAATTGACTTAATTTTATAATACAAAGAAGCATCTAAGATAACTATGAAAATATAGGAAATAGTTATGATTTTAGGAAAATATAGAACTAAAAGCTAGAAATAGAGTTCAAAGTAGCATAGAGTAGACACAGAGGAACTTGGCATATAAATTTGAGCTTTATTTGGCTAAACAAGAGCATTGGCACTCTATACCTAATAGTGCAGACAGTAAGAAATAAAATTTAGATTTAGTTGGTTGATATCTATAGCTTCATCACTTTTGGACACTATGTCGAAACTTCATCTATCACTACTAAATTATAATTTCCCTAAATAATTGACTTGTAGGACTTGAATACTTGATTGATCAATTATATATTCAATCATATTCCAAATTTATTTCAGAACTATAACCTACACTAAAGAAAGATGGGAAAGGGTTGTGTTCTATAGGGGATTGCCTAAGTCAAACCCTATTTTGGTATTTCTACCTCCACAATGGATATGATGATATAAAATAAATCTTTTCCTTGACTGGGAAAAGGATAATATATATAAATAAATCATAAATTGATAATTCCTACAACCTACCACTCAAATATGCATTCCTTGATGGACTAAAGTCATTGTACTCATCACCTTCAAGGAGAATTGGATTCTTGATTTAAATTCCAACAAGTGTTAGTAATCACAAAATAATAGAACATAAAACATAAATAAATTCACATGAAAACTTGATATGATGCTAACATGATTCTTGATTAAAATAATGTTGAAATAATTCTACTAATTCTACTCTTGAATACTTTTTATGATGCTCAATTTCTCTTACTTTCCTTCAATTTTCTTTATAGTATTTCAAATTATCAAAAAGGACTTATATTTATATGTAAACCTTTAATTTATTATAAATTAATTATCGACAACCTACAAATAAATTAAAATTTATAAATGTTAAAGAGTCAACACCAACATATGCGAATTGGGTTCAAAATAGGTTGGATAGGGGCACTAGTTTCTGAGTCCTGACCTTTTTAGGTGTCATAATTATCATTAAATAGATTTTAACTCTAATTTTTTAAAATATTATCATATAATGAGAAAATTAAAAGCACATTTGGATCCAAGAACATATGAGGGAGCTAAACCTAGTGTGCAATTATAAAGGTTGAATCTTTTTATTATATTTAGCCCCCAATTTAATTAGAGTATAGAATTACACTCATTCTAGAACACTAAATTAAGGATGATCCAAGAAGTTTTAATTTATCCAAACACTGGAGAGGTATAATACCTTGACCTAAGAGATATGCTAGCCCCCAGACACAAGATCCTATGTGAAAAAAATGTAAATACAAAGGTACACACATGTTTGAGGAGAAATACAACATGAAAGAAACAAAACATACATTATGAAAACACAAGACTAACATAATTAAAAAAAATATAATGAGAACATTATGCAATCACAATGCAAATAAAATGCAAAAAGGGGGTATGGCAATCATAGACTAAAAATATCCACATAATTCTTACTATGGTCCTTACACAAGAAATTCATAAATCATGAGCTAACAAAGTTAAAAAAAATCTAGGTGTCCCATGAACCAAAACCATCACAAGATAGTGATGTCTGATATTCACTAGGTGATCTTGATAAGAAACAAAAAAGGCTAGTGAATTTTGATATTCACTAGGGGATTTTATACAAATATAGAAAATGTAAATACACAAGGAATAGTGAAGTCTAATATTCACTAGGTGCATTCCTATGTCAACCATACCAAGAATTATAGTCCTAATAATTTTGATAAGGTTCTAGAAAAATGATCAATATGCTAAAAATACATCACCAATTTCAATGTGTGTGAACAAAGTGAAGAAAATAATGGAATGTATGCCCCCACATGAAAGTAATTACTAAAAAAAAATGGGAGAAATTATATTATGGTAGAATGAAATTATATTTTTAAAATGATTAGTCCATGAGAGCTTATTTGAAAACCCTACGCCCAATGATATGTTCCCAATAAATCTAACTCATGATGAGGGATTACCCCCAAGATAAAACCACATTACAATACAAAAACATAATATGAGATATACATAGATTTTGGGTCAGTATCAACTAGAGATAATATAATATGATAATAATAATTGGCATCATTCCTCAGCTTCTTGAAATACAAACATAATAGAGGAATGACACATGAGAACGTTATAGATTTTGGGTCAACATGAAAGAGACCTAAATATCTCAATTATTTGTATTATTCCCAAAAGGAAACAAAAGAAATCATACATCCACAAAATAAAGAAGAATGCATATACAAATAGATCAATGTAACAAAAAAATCATTTTTTTATACCACTATTCCAACAAGAACAACAGGGATCATGCGAACAAAAATTAAAAAATAATTACACACGAAGCATCACATTATGTACAAGAAAAAACATAAAGATACATCAAGTACTACACATCATGCGAGTTGATCTACAAAAATATTTTGCATCCTAATATTGCTCATCATAAATGGAAGGCAAACAACTAGCTAAAGGTAATATAATACGTGTGATACAAGGAGAAGCATTAGGTTCAACACATGGTGATTCACTCTCACTAGGAGGGTCATCACATGGTTTCCATCAACCAAATTCATTTATTTGGAAATCATTAGAGATAATTCTATGATATTTTTATTTCACTTTATCTTTTTCTTCACTATCTGAATGTATCAAAATAGGCCATAGATTAGTGCTATTAGCATAACTAAAAGAACTATAATTTGTAATATCTTTTTTCATTCTTTTCTTAGGATAGGATAGGTAAGGTTCAACTTCATGCTTCAACAAGGGGTGACAGAGTGGATTTAGGTGATGATGAAGATTGATAGGTGGGAGGTATTCCATTAGAGTTAGGTTGAGTGGATAGATTATCATTAGGTAAGGTCTTACACTCTTCAAAACAATAATTATCCATAACATAGTGTCTTCTTTTATGCTCTTTTTCAGGGTATGTGCAGGATCATGATGGGTCAAAAAGTGGCGATATGATGGGCATATGGCTGACAACTTTTTTTTACCCAAAATGGATGAAACAAAAAGGGTTTTAAAAATATATTCTCAAATTTCCACCAATATAAATTATGCTTTACTTTGAATTTAATAAATTATTATTATTCATTTTCTATTTGAATTATGAATAAAGTCCTGATTGATAGGCTGATTGAAAAACATCTATAACTTTCAAATAGTATCACATTTTTTGAATCCAAAACATGTGTCACATTATATGCTTTGCATACAACAGGATTAAAAAAATAAATTTAATTTCATGAAGTTTAGACCAAGTTAAGGTGGTTAGACATATGAGCTTTTTATATTTTTTAAAATTTATAATAAAAAATTCATAATTAATTATTGAATTGAAAAAAACTACAAAAAAATATGCATCACATTGGGACATGAGTCCTCTACTTATATATAAAATATTATATATTTTTTTTATCATTTTATTGTGGTTAGGGTGGTCAGACAGACACCTACTTCTTAGTTTTTCCTTGAAATTAAGTACTACTACATTGAAATTTCAAATTATCGCCATATAGATTTTTGTTTTTTTTAATATACCTAGTAGTTTAGAAACTAAATTCAATTTTCTATAGATTATATTCTTACACATATTTGAAATAATATAGATAACTTATTCAAATTTTTATGTCAAGTTGTCTAACTCTATTTTTTTTTAATTTTTTGCCACTTAAGGGCTTGTTTTTTCCATGATGATCCTACACATACCCTTCACTTGCATTTCATCTTGCATGAGATTAAATTAGTGAAGGGTTAATTGAGGTGTTCCACAATTTTGGTCCTTTTCCTTCCTTTGTAGAAGGATTGGAAGATACTATCAATGGTTGGGAGACCACCAAGTTCTTAAGTTTTGTTCTAAATAATTATTTCTCTTTTGAAGGTATAAATTTAATATACGGTTATTTGTTGGTAATTCATTTGATGGTAGATAAAGAACCACAACATACATCCTAGGTTGTTTGGGGAGAATAATTTTTTTATGAATAAGGCTCATTCTCTACCTATGGGATAGGAGGAACAACCATAAAAGTCTCTAGAGACTGAGGATCCTTAGTCAAGATATTACTAAGGGATAATTAATCTATACACTTAGCTTTAAAATTTTGATATGACATGAATTAAATTTCCTCACAAGGCTTAATAGGTTGAGGTGTTTGAGGCAAAAAATAATCTAATGAAAATTTTCTATGAGAGACCAAAGCTTTAAATTCATTATGGATATTGTATGTATATTTTGTTTAAATGGGAGTTTAAGACACTTATGAATCAATAATGGTACTATATTCATGAATCTTAGAAATGGATAACACAACTCCAAATGAATCTGGTCCAACATTAGGAGAATTGGAAATGAAACAACCAATTATTTAGGTCCAAACTTTACCAAAATAGCTATCAAACTAATCATAGGGAAAACAAAACCATCACGATCCTTTAAGAATTATTTTGATTTTTTGTAATTATCTTTATAGAGTTCATGTGAACATATAAGAGTTATTCAATGATCACATTTACTCCACACACAAGATCAATGAGTATTTCTCTTGTGGGTTTGTCATTGATTCTATCAATGATATAGAGAGAACCATCAACTACTATTATGTAAGCATCAATATGAGTGAAAGTGATATTGGGAATAGATTGGTTTGACCCTTACAAGGTCTAATGTCAATTGTGTTTACAACATTAAATAGATTTTTTTCATATTCTTCATTACCACTATATTGGACAAGATTAGCTATTTTTTTTGGCATTGGGTTTGTAAATTGTTTTAATTTTTTATTAGGTGGCAAAACCAATTTGTTTCCTTTGTCATTGACCTCAACTAATAGGATTTTATTAGAGTTGATAAGGTCTTACACTAGGTGCTTAAGACACATTTATCTTTTTGTATCGTGTCTAGGTGTAAAATGATATTGAAAAAGGATTTAAAATTAAATCTTGGTTGAAAAGGTTTAGTTGTATCAATAGGTCTAATTGGAGGAAGTTGAATCATATTATTTTTCAGGAACTACAAAATGATCACATGGATATAATTAGGAAAATATAAAAATTGCTACTCTTGGCTTAAATTGATACAATTTGTTTGTTACAACTATGACTTGAATTTCAATGTTATTAGTAGCTTAGGGATTATTTATCTTTATGCATTTTATTTTTCTTTTTTATTAAATTATTGGTAGGTTTTTTGAGGCACAACTTTGAATTATGCAATAGGATTCAATGAAGGTGTACCTTCATATTAACTAATCGATATCTGATACTCATGAAAGGCCATATACAAATGTGTAAAGGATGAATATTTCATTAATAATTTATCTCATCCATACTATTAGAATGCAAGTTTTGTATGAATATCCTTTGCATATAAATTTATGGAATACTATAAGACATTTGTGTAGAAAAATTGGTAACATCCTATAAAGTCCATTATCTTCCCTACAGGTCCATATTTACAATAGACTAAGTCAGTCAATATGACTTGAGGTCCAATATTTACTTGAAAGTGTTGGAGGAACTCACTAATGAGTTATGAAAAGTAGGTAATTGAGTTTTTTGTCAATGAAGAAAACCAATCCAATGCCATATCATTCAAAGATCTAGGAAAATGATTAGTTAGGAGTGCATCTTCAAAACTGAAGTCACTACATAAGGTAGTAAAATCAAATGCATGGGTCTTAGGATCTCCTTTCCATTGTACTTTTCAATGTGAGGTAATTGAATGTTTTGTGGTATAGGTTTCCTTATAATAAAATGATAATAGACTATGCATGATGTATATAGGTGGGTTTGCATTGGCTAGACTTCAATTTATGTTTGAAATTTGTTGTACAACTATGTCATATTTTGTAAAATTTGATTTATCATGGGGTCATTTGGCAACATGCTTTGATAATATGTTGATTAGGGTGGACTATTATGGATGATTAGTGGGTTATTATTTTTCATATTTGGTAGGGGTGGGGAATATGAATGTGTAATGGGTGAAGGGAAAAAACAATAAGGATTTCCAATAGAAAGATCCAAGCTTGATTTTAAACCGTTTCTATATTGTGTTGTTACTTCTATGACTATAGGGGTAAAGGTAGTAATATAAGGCATCGTCATAGGATAGGAAACATGTTTTCTTAGCTGGTTTTGAGCACTAGTTAAGGCTTGATTGTAGCTAGCTATTTTAGGAATGATAACATCCATTATATGGGATAGGATACACAAACTTATATCCCTTGTGAGTCATTAATTAACTTATTACTGTTATCCAAAAGAGGAACCATTTCTCCAGCTAAAGGATCAATGCCTAAGAATTCTTGAAGATTCTCTAAATACTTTTTTCATTGATTAAGTTTTTCTTGAGGGATATGTGAATTAATACCCCCAAAGATGGATAGATGTGTAAGGTAGGATTAGGAATATAATCAAATATGGATCTGGTAGATGTAACAACTTGAGTGAAAGAGTTATAAGACTTAGGATCAATAATCATTGTGATTGTAACATGAGAAACCATGGGTCTAAAAATATGTATCACTAGGGTATTAGCTACAAGACACTAGGTCATGAAGCTAATAAATTTATTATGAGTTTCAAGACACTCAAGGATTCTCAAATAATATAGAGAAATAAATAAAAAATATAGAAAATGAAAAAAATCAAAGACTAAGCAAAACACTACACAAGAATCATAGATGCTTGATTGTGATCAAAATCTAACAAAAAATCAACTAGAAAAGGGCACTAGCAACCTAGACTAAAGGTTTAAGTTTGTGTTAAATTTTATTTCTAGAAATGGTCATAATTTTTGAGGATCCTAATTTGTAGAGATTTAGGTTTGGTGATAAAAAAAATTTAAAATATGTACAAAATCCTCACTTTTTTATGTGTAATACACAATTATGCATATAATTTTAGATCTTTGAAATAATGCAATATCTCAAAACAATATTTTAGATTCTGAAATGCAATAATCAAATTTAAGCCTAATCTAAAAAATCTAGAAATTGAAAGTTTTGTTGCTTTTAAAATGAGAAATACAATGTAAATCTTTGCTTTTTCAACAAACTATGAATACATAAGTGACTGATTCAAATAATTTAAAATTGTTTTGAGACCTTAACATGAGCTAATTAAGAGTTACAATGTAAAATTGACTCAATATACCTTGCAAAATGGAACATTAACACTTTTTATCTATTTAAATGACACTAATTTGTAAATTTTGGATTTTTCTATATTTAATACCCAAAAATATTCATGCATAAATGATAAATTCAAAAAACCTAAGAATGTATTTAGATTTCAAAATGGTAATTTTTTTTATTTTCTTCAATATGAAACAAGCATAAAATTCACGAAAATACGATATAGGAAAAAGGGATCTAGGGTGTTAATCACACTTCTTCCTATACCACAATGGAAATAATTAACCCACTTGGCTTCTAAACTCAATGGAAGAGCCAAAGTGGTGGATCGGGCTTTTATTTTTCTATTTGGGTATGACTTGATGTTGATTAATTGATTATTTATTGAATTAATTTGATAAGGCAAATATGTACCTAGCTTAACTATGAAAATATAGAAAAAATTTATGATTTCAAGAAAATATAGAACTCAAAGCCAAAAAAATAGTTCATATTAGAATTTGAAATAAATTGAATAACCTAAGGAAATTTTGAAGAGAAAAACAAAGCCCCATAAACTAGTAAAGAATAAATAATGCACACTAGTGGTGGCCCCACAATTGTTGTTGCACCAAAATATTGACCTGTTAATGCCTGATACAACTACAAGAGTTAACAAATCCACAAGAGGCAGTTAGTCCATGTCATGAATCCTAAGGGGAGCGCTGACTATTTGCCAATAAACTCCCACTCAATGTTATCTAAGGGAATTCGAACTCGACACCTTTGGCTCTAATAGAAATTGTTGGCCCCATAGATGCCATTGCACCAAAAGATCGACTTGTTAATGCCCGATACAATTTATAGAGTTAATGGATCTACAGGAGGCAGTTAGTCCATGTCATGAATCTTGAGGGGAGAACTGACCATCTGCCAACAATTAGAACTCCAAGAGATTATGCAATTCCAATATGACAAAATGCATTAAGAGCTTCCAAGATTGCTTGATACAATACAAAGATGCATGAATGGATGCAAGAGTAGGAAAAATTATTGGAAGAGTATTGCTAGAGTATTATAAATACAGGCTAAGTAGTGAGTTTATATAAAAATTAGGAGAGGAGGTAGGTGGAAAATCCAACCAATAGGAATCAACCACCAAAAGTGGAAAGTGGTTCCATAATTTAAAATGGACACCACACACTTATCTCCTAGTCATAAATTCACTTTATTATCCTAAGAAACATTAATTAAGTGTAGGAAAAACTTGAACTAAGGGAAAATAAACTAACCCACTAGGAAAATAAAAACCTACACCAACACCCCCCCTTAAGTGTAGCTCAGGAGGATGAAAAAGATGATGGGTCCAAAAAATGAGGCCATGTTAGGTACCCATGTATGTATCAAATTTCCCCCCAAGGAAGAAGAAGCCCCCAAAAAATAGAGAGATAGAGAGAACACCCCTGCAAAAGATAAAGATAATAGGACTAAGTAGCCCTCCCCAAAGTGATCCAATGGTCAATGCTTGAAAACAGATGGAGAAGATAATCCATGATCATCAAACAAAATTCCTCCCCTTAGGAAGAAACATAACTGATAGTGTATGTGATTATCTCCCCACTCTTGAAAGGAAATTTTAGGAAGAAAAATCAAGATGTATGGAGTCTCTGAACTTAGCTCAAGTGTCCCCATGCCAATTTTGAAAGTTGCCACAATTAGATCAAGCGTTCTAGGCCACACTAATGAAGATGGAAAATAAAAATATCCTAGAGACTTATGTAGAACACCATCCAAAGACTCATGTATCTCCTTTGAAGATGTATCCTTAAATGTCTATCCAAAGTATGCACACTCATGTCAAACTATGATGAATGATCATGTAGAGATTGAACAAGAGGGTCAAAGTGTTCCCTCAAAATAATTTAAGAAGAATAAACTTTATCAAAGAGAAGATGAATACACTCAATAGTGTCTCCCAAATCTAGAATATGTGTCTCCATAAAAAAGTCTGAAATACCTATCATGAGATCATTCCTAGCTGAATCAGGAAGACTATATATGTCCTACTACAAGAAGTGATTTGAGGCTTTCAAAGAAGAAACAGTGAACTCTAAAGTAGCAACAATTGTAAGGAAAAAAGAGTGGTCTTTAAAGAGAAGATATATGTCCTCAATAGCGTCATCTAGATCTAAGATGAGGGAATCTACAAAAAAACAAGATATGTTTGGTAGAAATTGGTCCCAATGAATTGAATCCAAAAGACATAATTTATCCTGTTGCAATGAATCATTAGAAGCTCTTGAAGAAGCATCTCTAGAATCTAAATCTGCAACAAGTAATGGCTATGATGTATCAATTAATTGAGCATCCACACAATATGGGGAAACACAAGTCCCAATATCATCAACAATAGCCTATTTATCCAAGGAAACATCACTTTTAGATGAAGATTTAATGTCTCTATATGAATGTTGAATGATGGACCAAGCAGTGAAAGTTCACTGTTGATCATTAAATATTGGGCTTCTATGAAAAGCCTTATGGGAAATTCAGCAAGTGGGTGACCAATTTGTGCCACACTAAATGACCTCTATGATTTTTAAAGAAAATCATCTCTTCTTTAAGTTTGGGGAAAAGCGGTAGAAATAAATGCGAATAAAACATAAAGATGTCGATGCACCAAAACTTTTACAACATTTCAAACCTCAACTATTTCTTATAACTGATAAGATAGACACATAATTCCACAAACCCTTCATTATTGGGAATAGAACGAGAAGTAAAGAATAGAAAAAGCACAATACATTCATTCAAATATACCAGTGGGAAGCATCCATTAAGGTCAAACCAAACATAAGAAAACTCTGAAGATTAACAAAAATATTCAAAAATTTACAGAATCCTTCCTCCTTTACAACATAATATGGAAAATGACATAGCCTTTATAGAAAATGGAAGATTTTAATGGACATGATCCAATTTCTAAAAGATATCATTTAACATAAAATCTTAACAACATGTAAATTAGATATCTGAACTATCAACACAAAATATTTAATACAATATTTCCAGTATGAACAAAATGTGAAAGAAATTTGAAAAATATCATAGCATGCACAATTTCAAAGATTTATCCCAAATAGATCAAACTTCTATGATATATAAACTAAAAACAAAGGTCGGATGCCAATCCAATGATAGTTTGAAATAAACTATAACATGCCAAATAGAATAAGCAATATTTTGCAAAGACTCTCCTATTATTGATAAAAATAGAGCTCCCTAAGATAGTATCTATATTCCCTAAAATATTTCCTAAGAAAACTTTCAAATTATGGAACTCTCTAAAAAAAAAAATCTTTATGCCAACAACCAATATTTATAGCCAAAAGAAGATGACAGTACAACAAACAATCTAGAAGGAGGAACCCTTAGATGCCTAAGATTGATAGTTCACAATCGGATCCTAAATCTTGATTAGATCACATCAATCCTCACTCCTTAAGTCTCAAATTCTTCATTAATGGTTTCAAATCTTTAACGAAGATAGTTAATAGAAAACAATCAGATTTATCATAGCCTAGAAAAAATCTGATCGACCAACTATGGAGGTTCATGACACCAACTCAAAGGTTCCACTCCAAAATTAATATGCACATTGCACTTCTAAAAAAAAATCACATAAAAATATCATTCCACAAAAGATACAAAATTGTCTGACGAAGATAGATGATGTTTCAAGCGAGCGGGCAATTTTAGATTTGTGAGAGCGGTTTTGAAGAAAATCCTCACCAAGCTGACACATGCCCCAGTTCATGCATGAAAGGAATATATATATATATATATAAATCCATGTAGCCACCATGTGGTGCAATGCATGTATTTATGCAAGAGGAGTCTTTGTCCTTTAGGCATGGATTCATCTCGAAGCAGAAAGGAAGCAAGGTCCAAAAACCAAAAATGTTCAAAGGAAAAATTTGATTTACAGATCTAGTGACTCACAAGGGGCCTTTGCTTGTGGAGGCATGAACCTAGACCTCTAGAAATTCTTGGAGTTTGAGTTGCTTTTGACATAACGACTTTTTCATGCAGGAGAGTCTCATTTAAATCGAGGCCCACAGCTCAAATGTCGTAATCTTCTAACTATAGGGTATGTGCAAGATCATGATGGGCCAAAAAGTGGCGATATGTAAGTGATATGATGGCCATGTGGCTGGAAAATTTTTTTTTTACCCAAAATTGATGAAATGAAAAGTGTTTTTAAAGGAGATTCTTAGATTTCCACCAATATAAATTATGCTTTACTTTGAATTTAATAAGTAATTATTATTCATTTTCTATTTGAGTTACGACTAAAGTCTTGATTGATAGGCTGATTAAAAAACATCTATAGCTTTCAAACGATATCATATTTTTTGAATTTGAAACATCCATCACATTCTATACTTCACATACTATAGGATAAAAAAAATAATAATAATTTCATGAAGTTTTGACAAAGTTAAGGTGGTCAGACATACACTTTTTTATATGTTTTAAAAGTTGTAATAAAAAAATCATAATTAATTATTTACTTGGAAACAAATTACAAAAAAATATGCATCACATTGGGACATGAGTCCTCTACTTATATATAAAATATTATAATTTTTTTTATCATTTTATTGTGGTTAGGGTGGTCAGACAAACACCATACTCCTTAATTTTTCCTTGAAATTTAAGTGCTACTACATTGAAATTTCAAATTTTCACCAAATAGATTTTCTTTTTGTTTTTAAATAAACCTGGTAGTTTAGAAACTAAATTCAGTTTGCTAAAAATCTATTCTTACATATTTTTGAAATAATACAAATGACTTATTCAATTTTTTACGTCAAGTTTCCTAACTCTAATTTTCTGATTTTTCATTGCCACTTAAGGGCCTATTTTTTCCATGATGATCCTACACATACCCTACATTTCTTCTTCTAGCTTAGATGTTAATGGCTTCATGGTAGCGATAAGTAGGGAATTCTGATTGTCATCAAAATAGGCCTCAATCTTTTGAGTAGATGGTTTTTCCTCGACCTTTATTTATAGTTTTTGTTTCCTTACTTTTTGGGCCTACTTCATTATGTCGAAGTGGCTCTGAAGGCTCTATGTGGTGTTAATACTCTTTGTAGAAATAAATGCACCTAGATGGAGACTAAAGAGGGTGACAAAAGGAGAAGCCTCGACTGTATGAGGTTGTATAGAGGTGAAAGGAAGAGTTATCATGGAAAAAGGTGAGATGTTGTATGTAAACTGAGGACATATACCCATCAGAGTGAAAGGGAAAGAGGGTGGAAAAAGAGGCACATACTTGCTAGTAGATGGGTTTGGTGAAACTACTGGTGTGGGTTCTTCAGTGTTTGTAATGGGTGCCCTTGATAGGGCGATTAAAGAATCAGTTGCAAATCAGGTAGATGATGCTCACTTGGTGCATGTGGTTTCTTCATGGGGTTCATTGTTGAAATGTTTTGAGGGTGTGTTCAGAATGAGGACAATAGAACCTATGAAAAAATGACTCTTTGTAGTAGATAAGGGCAAAGGAATAAATAAAGATGCAAAATAAGAAAGAAGAGTGAGCATAAAACTTACCTAGGCCACTGAATCCGAATATCCTAGCAGAGCAGACTCTACCTCTTCTTCTCCTTTACTTGATATGATTAGTTTTTCTAAGTCTTGGACTCATATCCTCTTTGTATGGGAAGAATTGGAGGATTATGATTCCTTGGCAAGTGATCCCACTAAAGCTTGGGCTTCTAGAGCTGCAACAAACCTCTTTGGGGACCATCAGGTCCTTTCCCCTTTTAGTAGGGCACTGGTAGAAAGTGTACTCTATGAGCCCTTTTGTTTCAACCCTTTTTCTTTTCCTTTATTGTGTCAAACTCCTAAGGTCAAAAGGTGTAGAGTGGAAATGCCTCTATTCCAATCTCCTGATTAGACTCAAGATTATTATAATTGGTTTTGACCTCCTTGTCATAAGTTTGATCAAAATTCTCGTCATGCAGCTTGACATCTCCATACATGGAATTGAGGCTATTTATTTCTTGTTTGAACCTTCAAAAATATTCCCTCTTCCTATTCGACTATCCCAGATGTTTTAATTATGTGTTGAGATGCTAGCCTATTGGGATTCTCTATTGAAACACTGCCACCTGAACATAGAAGTCCAACCATGGTGGTTGGTTGAATGGTATGAAGGCTAGGTTGATGTAAAACTCTACACTCTCCTGGGTCATATTCATTCTTTATTCAAAATAATCTCTCCTTTCATTTCTTACAATCGAGAGATGTATTACTGGATTGTAACTCCATTCATCACAAATGAGGACCAGGCTCAAGTGAACCAATTTTCTCGTAAGCACATCTTGCTCGTCTCTTTTCACAAGTGTTACCTAGCTATTGGTAATGGTAAGGGGGAGTGGGTAAAGTGAATTCTTGTGTCTTCCAACATCATAAGATTTATTGGAAATAGTTTCCTAATAGCATGCCTCCAAAGCAAAAGTCTTGTCTACTACAAATTTAGGGAGCCTAAAAGGCTCCTAAACAAAACCATGGAATTTGATGAAGGTAGAGTTAGCTCCTAGAAAATAATCCACCAAGGTCTGGTGGATTTTCATCCATTGTAAGGCTTCAAGGGGAAAATTACCTGGAGGACGTGGGGAAAAAATAAGAGCACTGACCTCAGGAAGTAATCCATGTAAATGAGTAATAATCCCATGTTTTGGAAAGCACACGAGTCCAGACCGAAACTAGCGAGTATGACCACTTAACATCAAACTTAAAAATTGACAAATGCCTTTCAAAAAATTTAGGGCTTTGATGCAAGATAAAATGTACTAGAAAAGAAGAGTACCTGAATTTAAAAGAAGTGCCATAGTTTCTCAATTGATCTAGCATATTTTCTACTATTACATTAGCAAAATAAAAAAAATTATGGATTTTCTCCTTCCTAAGCATGAAGGCCAAGTTGGACTGGAAAGTATAAATTTTTTCATCATCCTCAAAGCCATAGATAGATGCCAACATTGTGAAAATGACCTGTATGTCTAATTTGAACTTTTTGCATAGTAGAGAGAAGATAAAAAATTTACCCTCTGGCTTCTCATTTGTTCCATCTTCATAAAAATTGAATTGCCTAGTTTTGGTCTTCTAGAACTCTTCCATTACTTTGTGGTTGAATATTTCGACACCCCAATTCACAAGGATACACAACATATCTCGGATGGCCACTAAACTCATTGTAACCCTTAATTTTTTTCAATTATAACCCCTGCTTCCTTATCCAACCTCTTTGCACATGCATCCACCAACTCTGAAAATAGGTGTATAGTGGGCAACATGAATTGTGGCAAACCGCAATACTAGATTTGTGACACAAAGCCTTTAATTTCCCTATACTTGACCATTCTATATATTTCCCCTTCCCTAAGGTTTTTAGGGTTCACATGCAACTTTGGATCAAAAATATTGTCTGCAAAATCTGTGACCTCTTCCTTCTTAACAGGGTTTCCTACCAGTATGGTTTTAGTATGAACAAAAATCCTTTGTTTCGGTGCTAAGGAATTAGCAAATGAATCCCTACCAAAGATATTGGTGTAGCCTAGTCTATTAGATGAAACATTTAGCCCATTGACCAAAAGATAATGCTTCCACCATTTTTGTGTTGAAGTATTTGCAGAGAGCTTATTCAGAGAAACAACTGTTTCCAATTTTTGATACTTATAAAAAAATTATTTTTGTGTGCATTTAATTTTCTTGCACGCACAAACAATAAGGTGTTACCATTACCACTAGCTCATTGAGTACTACTCATGAGGCAATATGTGTAGAGTAGGGATTTGTATCCCTTGGGAATACCAAATCTATTATGTGGAGTATGGATCACCACCTTTTTCACAAATAAGCTTTATGCATTGGGAAGCATGCTTTAAGCGATGCAGGGAATAGGCTATTCCAAAAATACATTCATATTTAAGTTGCCAAAGTTTAGTTCTTTAATTATGAATGTCTTTTCACATGAATAAGAAGGTTGGAATTGGTGATGACATTGGATACATGTTGGAAATCGTTACATGCGAGCATTTACTCCCAACGCCTTAATTTATTTCTCAAGGATTGGTGTAAGATTTTTCGTATGATTCATCTCTCACCTTCTATCGCTTTGATATTTTTTTTATTACCTTCCGATGGGAAATGGACTTTCCATTCATCAATCCTGTCAATGCACATTTTCTATAAATAGCCATGCCACCTTAGCAAAAAAATCAATGAATTAGCTCTTAAGTTAGTAAGCTTTTCTCATTGTATTCTCTGTTCTACTAGCCTTAGCCTACTTGCCACTATGGCATTTGGTCTAGGTACCCTTGTTTAGCTTTTGAACGAAAGGCCTCTATATTCCTTCATGCACGAAGTCAACAGTGATAGAGTTAAACTCTTGGTAAAGAAGAACGACCGCCTCATCATTGTGGTGTTCAAATGGGTGCTCAAAAAAGATTATGTGAAGGATGACAACTAACCATGGAGTAACTCCAACATTGTCTCCTACTTTGTGGCCTCCCTGCTAGATTTGGACATCTCCAAGTCCCAGATAATTGATATTTGTCATGCTATGTTCGATTTGACATACTTGGACAACCTCGGCGAGATTGTACAAGTGGCTATCCCTGGTGGCGGCATTCTAAATGCCATCGACCTTCGTAGGCACATCAATTATGGGTAGGAGGTAACCTAGTTTCCCCTTCTTATTAATTTTCATACCATGGACCTAGAGAGGCATTGCTCGTTGTCTTGACCTACGGCCTCCTCCCTATTGAGGGAATATGGCATGGAGCGTATTATTGGGCTCGATTGGAAAAATCACTTTGAATTTCTAGTATATAGTCATGGTGTTGAGGACACAGGTTCATGCCATGTCGAGCTCACATGTGATGTGTTCTCAACCCCCTTACCACCCTGTTGAAGAAAAACCTAAAGAAATTCCATTTTGACTGCTAGCGATAGATGGAGGCTCAATTTTACTACTTAGTTTGTATTTCCTCCCTTTTCTCTTTTTGTAATGTATCTCATTTTGGGTTTATGTGAGAAGGATTCTAGCTTTTCTCAGAGCTTTAGGCTTGATAAATGTATTATAGTGTAAATATTTCAAAAAATCTAGTATAATAATTTATCTATTATTCTCATGTTATTCTATGGCTTATTCACAAAATAATCATATTTTACAATTTTCTTTACATATGGTACATAATTGTAAAAGAACTTGCATGTTCTAATGGAATGATTTTAGATGAATACCATTTATTGGTTTATCTAGACCGCTGCCATCCATGTGTTCTAGCTCATATGTGTTATTTTCTTTGCATGTGTGAATGCATAAGGGACCCTTCCATAGTGCTTCAAACTTTGCATGTTGCACTAGTTTTGCAATGCGCTCATCTTATTTTAACACAAGGCTTCCCTCCTTAAAAGATGGGTTGAAGGCATTTTTATCAAACCATCATTTGACTATTTTCTAGCACCCTATCATGGCATCATACATTTTTTCTCTTTTTTCTTCAAGATTTAGAAGTTCTGCCAGTCTTACTTCCATTCTGCTACATTCTTCAATTTCTAAGGATTTCAATAGTTGTAATGCTAAAATTTATATAGAAATGGGTAAAACGACCTCCTTTCCATACACCAATTTGTAAGGAGAAGCCTTCAAGATTTTTTTAGGCATAATTTTTTCAGTCCATAAATTAGCTTGTAGATGCTTGTGTCATTCCTTCTGGCATTCCGACTTGATGTACTTAATTAACCTGATCAAGTTCTTATAGATAGACTCTGCTAACCCATTTCCTTGTGGGTAATAATTGGATGAATTCTTGAGATAGAACCCATGATTGAGAGTGAAGTATGACATCCTAGAGCCCATCAAGGCTAGTGCATTATCATATATGATAGTTGTAGGTGAGCCAAACCTTGCCACCAACTCCTCAAGGAAATTGAAAATTTTAGTTTTTGTGGCATTTTTAGAGCAACAACCATCATATATCTTGTGATATAATTTGTTGCTATAAGTATACACTTATGGCCAACATTGGATATAGGATTTATCATCCCAAAAAATCTAAACGCCATTCTGCAAAGGGTTCCTTAGTAATGATTAGGATTAGTGGCATGATAGAGTTCTTCCACTTGCCAATGAAATATTGGCACACTAAGTACACTTTTGCACCATGTGGTGCACCTCAAAGAATATAAGACCAATAATATCCTTCCCACATTATCTTTAAGGCAGTAGTCTTGGAAGATAATTTTCTGCCCTCAGGATTGCTATGGAATTCATTTAAAACTCTTTCTATATGTGGCTTATTTGAGAGACAAAGTAGGAAACCATCATAATTTATTTTAAATAAAATCCCCTCAATTAATATGTACCTAGTACCTTGCAGTTGGTAATAGTGTCTTTTGTGAGGTGGAACGTTGGTCGGGTACTAACCTTTTTGCACATATCACATATGATCCATCATCCATGACTCCTCAAACTCGAACTAATTTGTATAGACTTGATCAATCTCTTCCTCTACCAAGGAGCTTAATTCTTGCACAAGGTATTCACAAAGACCTCTTCACCAAACCATCTTGGTTGGTTGGATATCTAAATCATACTAAAAAATCTTGGTGATCTAGTTGGCCCTCTTTTTAGTTATCTCACCTTCAGTGATGTACTCATGAACATTGGAATGGGTGATGAGGATGGTGATTCTATTGACCGATACTAGGTGTCAGAACTTCTTAGGGATTATAATAATAGAAAAGGCCTATTTTTCAACAAAATTATACTTGGTTTCATATCTTGCAAGGGTCATAGAGTGGAATGCAATGACATGCTCTCCACTTCCTTCATATTTTTGAGTGAACACTGAAGCTATGTTGTGTTGTGCACTGTAGACGTATAGCTAGAAATCCTTGGAGAAGTCTAAGTTAGCTAACACCAGGGCTGCAAAGATGGTTTCCTTTATTTTCTCAAAAGATAGCTTTTCTTTGGGAGTTAATTTGGATACTAAATTCTTTTTAACATCACTGTGATAAGTCTCGCAATTCTCATGGAGTATGAAATGAAATTTCTATAAAAATTAATCTTTCCGAAAAATGACTAAAGCCCCTTCTGGTTGACTAGAAACAATAGCTCTATTATAGCCTTCACCCTTTCGGGGTCTATGGTCATTCCATATTTTGATACCACAAAGCCTAGCAGCTTGCCTTGTGGCACTTTGAATACACATTTCTTGGGATTCAAAAATATATTGAACTATTGGAATTTCTAGAAGACCTTTTCTAGATGGTAAAAATGATCATCCTTTGAAAATAATAGTTAGGTTGTCCAAATATATTAAGATGATCTGATTAATCAACCCCTTGAGGGAAATATCCATTGCTCGCTAAAAGGTCACACCAACATTTGAAAGTCAAAAGGGAATTTTTGAGTATGTGAATGTTCCCCACTTGGTAGTGAACATTGTTTTATGTTGGTCCTCCTCTTTGACGTATACCTAGTTATAACTTAAAAAACCATTGAGCACTGAGAAAATTTCTGATCTAGCTATGGTCTATAGGATCTACTCCATTGAGGGAAAAGGGTAGTGATCCATTAATGAAGCCTTATTCAAGTCCCTGAAATCCATACAAAGCCTAATATCACCATTCTTCTTCTACAATGGTACAAGGTTGGATACCCAGGTGGAATGTTTGATCAGATATATGATTCTTGATTTGATTAATTTGGTTAGCTCTTATGACATTAGTGCCTCAACCTTAAGATTGATTAGCCTTATATTTTCTAGATAGGATTTGAGCCTTTGACCAAGTCAATAGTGTTGAATTATGCCTAGATTGTATCCTCTAAGATCATCATAGGTCCAAGCTACCACCCCATCCTATCTAGTGTTGGAATCAAGGAACACTGAGAGGGGGGTTGAATCAGTGTTTGCAAAATTTGACTTTATTAACTTGATCTTTAAACCACTTATAGCATTGAACCAAAAGAAAGAGGAGAGAACATAAGAAAAGCAACCAAAACACCATAGAATAATGATTTTTACATGGAAACCTTGTTAGGGGAAAAAATATGGTGGAGGTCAATCCACAATTTGATTATACTCAATATAAGTGTTTACAAAAGGAATGCACATGCATTTAGGAACACTGCCTAGAGCTCACTTCTCAAATATAAAAGGGCTTGCTGCCCAAAAGAAGAATCATTTTCTTACAGTAATATAGATAACTTATTCAAATTTTTACGTCAAGTTCTCTAACTCTGATTTTATGTCTTTTTATTGCCACTTAAGGGCCTATTTTTTCCATGATGATCCTGCACATACCCGAGTAGCCATTTACAAAAAATTTGAATTCACAAGTTTCATAGATAAATAGCTTTTTTCCGAATTAGGGTTTATTCACTGAATAGCCTTCAGACTTGTATCACGCTAAAATTCACTTGCAAAGCTCTCTAAACTTCTTATTCTCAAAGTGAAAAGTGGAAAATGAGGAATAAAAGTTACCTTTTATCATTCACACACCTAACTTTTTGTCGCAATAAATGATTTTTCCCTAGGTCTTCCGTATACCCTGTTTTCATAGTCTATTAAATAAAATTCTCCTACGGACCTTCAATTTTGCATAAATTTTCTCCACAAGTGTTCCAAAAGATCTCTAGATCATTAACACTATCATTGCAATTTACCACATTCCAGTGCCAACTATTGATAGGGGGGTAAAATATTTTCTTGAGAGCTCCCCCTAGGCCAGAGGCCTTAGACTAATTCCTGAAGGAATTTACAGTATCAAATTCTGGTACTGATCTATTTATTGCATCAAAAAAACTCTTCATCACCCATGTCTTCTTCATTTGATTGCTGATCTCATCCATAATAACTTTGCATTTTCCCTTATTATCCTTTTTCGTAGTTTTCCCTTTGTTTATCAGACCCTTCCTGCTTCTACAAAATATTGCAATGTGACTGGATTTGTTATAGTTATAGCACATGCCATTTCCTTTTCCAGACCAGTTATTCCATTGATTTTCTCTTGATCTACAGTAGTTAGAAATATGGCCAAATCTATTGCAAGCATAACATCTGACATTTCTATTGAAAAAGTTGTTTGACATATTTCTACATTCAATTGACTTATGACCAAACTTATTGCAATTGAAACACTGACCAAAAAATGATGGACCACTTGTATTAGTTCTACTTCTACATTGAGAAGCCATATGACCAAATTTATTGCAAACAAACCAATATCCATTGAAATTCTAAGCATTGGGTTGTCTTACCGGTTACCTTCTAGCTTTGTTCATCTGATTTCCTGACCTAAATTTTCTTTGAAAAAATCCAGAGCTTTCTCCTTTCTCATATCCAAGACATTGCTTGACACTTGCAATCTTCTGAATTTGAATCAGTTCATCAAGATTACCTAAGATAATCTTGAACTTCTCCTTGTATTCATTTGCAGTAGCAAGTTCATCCCCGAGAATAACAATATGTCTTTCAAGCTCTTCTTCCTTGTTTCCGGATTTTTGCAACTCGAGCTCCAGTTGATTGAATCTATTGCATTCATCAGATCTCTCTTTCAAGGAATGAGTAATATTCTCTTCATTCTTCTTTCTATCTTCAATCTCCTTGGTCATCCTCATCACAATAGATTCCATCTCATGCTTTAGGACAAAATTATCTCTGGCGAGCTTTTCAAATTCTTCTATCTTTTCCTTCAAGGCTTGACTTAGGTGTTCATCTTCCATTATTTTTCTCTCTTTCTACTTGATCTGATCACATAGTTCCTTTCTCTTTTCCCTCGACTTATTGATTTGATATTTCAATGATTAAATGACTTTATTAGCATTCACGAGGCTTGCTTGTAATTCCCTAACTTTAGATTTGTACTGATGAAGATCATCTAGTGTCACCAAAAGTTGTTGATGAAGACTGCGAGAATACATTGAATCACCTTCTTGGATTCTTACGAGGAACTAGGCTCTGATACCAATTTTTGGAATCAAGGAACACTGAGAGGGGGGGTGAATTAGTGCTCTACAAAATCTCACTCTATTAACTTTATCTTTAAACCACTTATAGCATTGAACCAAAAGAAAGATGTAATAACATAAGACAAGCAACCAAAACACCATAACACGAGGATTTTTATGTGGAAACCCTATTAGGGGAAAAACCACGGTGGAGGTCAATCCACAATTTTTCAAGTATACTCAATATAATTGTTTATAAAAGAAATGCACATGCATTTAGGCACACTACCTAGAGCTCACTGCTCAAATACAAAAAGCCTTGCTACCCAAAAGAAGACTCATTGTCTTACAATCATATTCAGATAGAAACTAAAGTAGATGAACTATGAAATAAAATTTTCTAATGCTTGATTATAGTTCTGGTTAAGCATATTATTCACATTGTTCACACTGTGTTTGCTTCCGCTCTTAAAACTTTCTCTTCTTTAATTCAGATCACAAATCTTTATTTTGCTCAAATGAAACTATACACAATTGATCTATATTCCTTCTAACTCTCATATCATATTTCAAAATATATGAAAATGATATGAATGATTGGTTATATATATCTTCCACTAGAGATTAGAACAACTACATGTGGGCTTAAACAAAATATAAAACATGCACAAACTGTCAGCTCAATACATGGAGACTTATCAATCCAAATCAACCAATTTTGGCCAAAACATAGTGAGGACCCAAAACAACATGTCTCGAACATGAAACACCTTAAAAAATTATGTCTCAAAGATCCACAACACACTACACACATCTAGCCGACCTTTGTGCACTATTAGATTGGAAATCAATACATCAGATCTTCTAACTTGTGCACTAATCAATGAAAACCGCAATGATTGAAGGATAAGATAGTTCATACGTCATAATACCTTCCCTAAGATCTTCAACACAAAATGATAACACAAAATTACATATGAGTCGATATACACAACTCTATCAGATACCCTATTTTAGCTTTGATAGATAATACATTTCTTCAATCTAACTTTTGGTATAAGAAATTATAGAGATGTGGATGAGATTACAAACTAGGGTTTCCATCAATGACAATACCAAATGACTTGTGCAGTGTCTCTTGCCAACATCTAGAACATAGTCCTTTTAGTCTCTATTTATCCTTCTACAGAAAATCTCTTCTAAATTTTAGCTTTCTGCCATTCCTGACATTGAGATCTTCATAGTCTTTTGCATTAGGAGTGAACCTTTATTTTCTATTCCTCACATCTTCATAGTCAAAAATATTTTTTGAGAGAAAGAAAACCTCGCGGGAACTTATTTCCCTTTAGTAGCTCTTCTAGCTTTCGATTGTGAATGATCAAAATATTTCTCTAAAATTTGTAAAAAATCGGCAATCTGAATGACATCCTTAAAAACCTACTAGTTTTAATCACTATCAGAAATTGACAGTCAGAAAATGATCTGCACTGCATTCTATTGTCTGATTGATTCAAGAGTTGTCTCAAACTATGAACTGATTGAAATCATCCAATCTGTGATGGTATTCTGGGATCATGGGATAACCTAGATGTTAAAAACTTCAAATATTTCAATTAAATCCCATATTCTATATCTATAAGACCTCATTCTTACATTTTTGGTAGCCTCTTGTCCACATAATTGGCTTACGACCAACTCCATATCTTCGAACACTTGCACACTTTTCATGTTCATTTGTTCTACAAGAAACAAACCATGGACCAAAGCCTCATACTCAACATCATTATTCGACCATGGGAACTGGAAGCAAAAATCTTTGAGGGTCTTTGATCCATTCGAGGTTACTCATCAGACACCTGCTCCAAAATAGATCTTGCATTTAGTGTCATCGAAATATAATGTCCATAGACTATTGTCACCCAATCCACTAGGCTCTTCTTACTCTTTTACCGATTTTGGGAAGACTTGGTCATCATCGAAAATCACATAGGTTCCCAATCTAGTAGCATGGAAGTTCCTGAATAGGTCGGAGTTAATAAAATGATTGAGGAGGACCTCCTTTTTGAGCGTTTGATCACTTGTGTCTTCCTCATCCTCTAACATTTCTATGCAATACATCTCCCCTTTTGAGAAGGAGGTATGCACTGCTTCAAAGCATAAGACCAAATTATCTGCTATATGTTGAGGGTGGAAGGATTTCGATAGGATCTTCATCTCTTACCTATGCTTTGTCCATAATATCAGATCAGACCAATCAAGCTCTAAATATCTACCAAGCTTCATTGTAAAGTCCCTTCAAAGACATCCCGAATATTGGGGGGATTTCAATCGTGACTACTTCTTATGTGATGGTTTGGCTTAGAGATGAAAGAGGGTTAAAGATAGATCCTTGATGTGGCTGATGGTTGAGACCTTCTTCCCATCTAACTGCATGATACCCTTTTTGAGAGGTTTGTATTTGAGTTTCAGGGCGTTGACCACTTGCTTAGGCATGACCATTGTATTAGCTCTCAAATCAATCATGTTATTGTGTAAAATCTTATCTCCCACAATATGTGTTAAAAAGAAAGGTGTGGGATTTAGTTTTCTTACCTCTTTCACATTTACATTGTCTGAAACACTCATGTATATTTCGGCTCTCAAATTTTGGGGGTGTGACGTGGGCTCCTTGTCTCTAACTTGATTATATGATGGAATCATATTTTTCTACTATATTGTTCTTATTTCTTTAATGCCTCTTGGAGAAATGTCTTTTATTTTGGAATTGATATAACATCCCACAAAGATATGTTAGTGGGCACCTTCTTTAGTTGTTCAACTATGTTGAGCATTCCAACTAGCAATACATTAGGTTTGAATGATGGTATCTCTTTCATCTTTGGGAGAGGTCAATCTGACATGAATGGGCTCAATACTTTATCTGCCTCTTTCTATCATAACAACGAAGCTTGCAACTATTAAGTGGATCGAGCCTGCAGGACTTGCTCCACTTGCGATTGCAATTGTTGTGGTTTTCGATGTTGTGGAGCTCTTTGCACATATTCAAAATTGAGTCTTCTTTTGGACCTTGTGTTGTAGTCTAACTATACCTATGGGGCACTAGTAGTTAGAGCATCCTTTGAAATTACTACATATTCTTCCTCCATCCAATAGAATAGCACTTGGTTTGGTGTGATATATAGCTCTTTCTCCAAGGACATTCCTTATGTTTGTGCTCTGAAGTGAGCATTTTCCATTTCAGGAGATTGATATTATTTCATGTTTGAGAACACCCCCTAGCCTCTTTTCTCTACTATCTTCTGCTGAAATATTCACCTTGGAAAATTTTGGGGCATATGGCTATCATTGCATGGGAAGCACCATATTTTATCATCCTCTAATAGGTTGTTCTGGACTAGGACCAAATCCTTTCTCAGACTGTTCTTCATAGTCTGAAGTGGCATGGTGACTTGGACTATTTGGTTTATAGTTTCTAATTCTTGTTTTCCTCCTTTTAGAGCTCCTAGATATGTATTCTATTAATAAAATAGCATTCCTCCTTGATAGGTCTACGTGGGAGGCTTCAAAGTTACTACTTACTATCATTGAATGAGGTTCTTCATATTGTTGAATTTTTTTGCTAATGAGGAAGAGCCCAATGTGCTTGGTTGTACACTAGGGTATACACACATGGATGGGGGTACAACCATGATGGTGGATTGTAGAGTGAAAGTTGTCAGATTTGCTTCTTCTTGGGGACCACCAGAGATTTTTGTGAACATGGGCATCAATAGATGTGGTGGAATCTTCTCGACATTGATCAAAATATTCTCTATGTGCATAGCTAGATCGTATGCATCAGGTAGAGTATCTCCTCCCATAGACTACACCATGATTACGATGTATGAATTGAAATACTTTAGGTAAAACATGAATTTCATGGCATCTAGAGGCCTGGTTGTCATAGGAATTCTTCGCTAGTTTCTGTGAAACTTGGTGTTGAAGTCACTAAGGGCCTCTTTTGGGGCCCTCTTGATGGTGATTAATTGCTAAAACAATGATGAGTGATCTCCCTTTTCTAAGAATTTCTCAAATAAATTCTCTCAGAGTTGATCCCAAGAGTGGATAGAATCAGAAGCCAAAGACATATACCAATCCTAGGCTTTTCCATGGAAAGATGCAACTAGTAACCTAAGATAAAAAAATTCTACACACCTGCACTATATCTTGGAGATTTTTGGAAGGGATCTTAAAATCCTCCCCAAAAACTTTGGGATTGCCTTGAGAGAATTGGTGGGTAAGGCAGGCCATAGATCTGGGGGCATAGTTGGTTGTAGCGGGATAATACTATCCTAGCTTACCAAATTTATAGGAGCAGGAGAACCTATATGAGCCATTGTAAATAGATTTCTATGGATAGGGTATATGAGTATTTTTATTTGGAAATTTTGGGCTCTTGGTGGAGTAGATAAGGCTCTGGATTACGGGCTAACACTTCTTACCCAGTTGGTTCTTATAGGTGATATAGAACCTGTAATTCCTCTTCTCCTAGGTGTCGATGCAGGTAATTGGGCGTACTGGAAATGGCCTCTCGAAGATGCTCTTGTTTGGATTGTGGGCATGTAATTTGCAGCCTCTTTTCTTGGTTTGATTTAAGATATATTTTTTTTACTTCTAATCAGACTTTCAAATAACTTCAAGTCCCACTAGGTGTGCTAGAATAATAATTGTTGATCATTAAAGATTGTGCTCCTACAAAAATTATTATGGGAAATTCAATGAGTGGGGGACCAATTTGCATCTCACTAAATGAACTTTGAGATGTTTGAAGAAAGTTGGTTCTTCTTTGTGTTTGGGGAAAGGGGTAGAAAGAAATGGGAATAAAACATAAAGATGGTGATGCACCAAATCTTTAACAACATTTCAAACCTCAACTATTTCTTATAATTCATAAGATAGATACAAAATGCCACAAACCCTTCATTATTGGGAAGAGATCAAGTACAAAAGGCTAGAAAAAGCACAGTGTAGTCATTCAAATATCCCCATGGGAAGAATCTATCAAGGTCCAATCAGACATAAGAAAAACTCTAAAGATTAAAAAAAATATTCAGAAATTTATAGAATCGTTCCTCCTTTAGAACATAATATGGAAAATGGCATACCCTTTATAGAAAATGTAAGAGTTTAATGGATAGGATCCAATTTCAAAAAGATAGTATTTAACATAGAAGCTTAACAACATGTGAATTAGTTATTTGAACTATCAACATGAAAATTTTAACATAATATTTCCAATATGAATGAAATATGAAAAAGAAATTCGAAAAAGTCCATAGCATGTACAATTTCAAAGATTTATCCCAAATAGATCCAAATTCTATGATATGTAAACTCAAAATAAAGTTTAGATGCCAATCTGATGATAGTTTGAAATAAACTATAACATGCCAAAGAGAATAGGCAGTATTCTGCAAAGACCCTCCTATTAGTGATAAAAATAGAGCTCACTAAGATAGTACCTATATTCCCTAAAATATTTTGTAAGAAAACTTTCAAATTATGCAACTCTCTAAAAAAAATTACTTTATGTCATTAATTAATATTTATAGCTAGAAGAAGACATTGTCACAAATAATCTAGAAGGAGAAACCACTAGATGCTTGAACCTAATAGTTCACAATCTAATCCTAAATATTTATTAGATCACAACAATCCTCACTCATTAAGCCTTAACTGCCTCATTAATGGTTACAAATCTTTAACTTAGATAGCTATCATAAAACAATCGAATTTATCATAGCTTGGAAAAAATCTAATTGACCAACTATGGAGGTTGATGACACCAACTTGAAGATTCCACTCCAAAAGTAAGATGACTGCCACACTTCTTGAAAAACTCCTCCCAAAAAGATCATTCCATAGAAGATACAAAATTGCCCGACGAAGATAGATGAGTGTCAAGCGAGTGGGTGATTTCAGATCTATGAGAGCAGTTTTGAAGAAAATCTTGACAAAGTTGACACGTTCCCTAATTCACACCCAAAAGAAAAAAATATATATATATAAATCCATGCAGCCACCATGTGACACATTGTGTTCCTTATGCAAGAGAAGTCTTCATCCTGAAGCAAAAAGGAAGCAAGGGAAAAAAACCAAAAATGTTCAAAGGCATAATTTTATTTATAGGCACTTAGTGTGCTCTACATGATTTAGAATATCCTTAGAAATAGTAAGACATATTAGTCCATAGATCATGTCATTATTTTTAAACCATGCATTCTTCTGATTATAGTCAGTTGGCTTAGGAACGAGTCCAAGGAGATAGGGAAGTAGATTTTCCTAAAGGCAATGATTCTTTATCCATATTTTTAGAATAAATGGTTACCTGAAGTTAGCTTGAAAATAGAAGGATGGAAATGATTTTTAAGAGACATTCTCAATGCCCCCATAAATAGAACTTTATCTTAGTTCGTGATTACAAATTGTTTGTATAATACCCCTAAGATTGATACATAAAAGAAATTTTAAGTGTATTCAAAAAGAGACATCAAGAGACACCCTCCCCTTTCCACTAGTTTCAAAAATCACCCCCCCAAGATATTACAAGGTTGGGACTTTATGATTAGTACATTTATAAATCCTTTTCCAACATATAATGTTCAATAGGCCCATAATGACCAAAATTATAAATTTTGATACATAATGAATCTGAGATAAGATATGGAAAAATTAGCTTTGTAGTTGTGTAGTTGTCTTCAATACCTTTCCAACACCTATTTATTTCCAAAAAATGGAGCTCTAAGGTGAAATTTATGGCTTGTTGAATAAAAAAACAAAAAACAAATTCAACTTGCAATATTTGGCAGAAAACAATTTTTATTTTTTTTCAAAACCTTTGTATATGGAAAGTGTTCATCTCTAGCTTCTCAATGACATCTTATTTGCTGAAATCTAACTCCTGAAGAAAAATTTATGAATTTTTGAAAAACTGGCCAAATTTAGCCTCCAAGAAACGGGTTTTGAAGAAAAAAAATGTTTTAGTTCTGATTTGATTTCTGAAAAATCTACTCACTTTCTATAGACAATAACAAAAACCCATAAATATTTTTATTTTGAGAACAAAACACAAAAATCATTTTTTGATCCACCAAGAAAAAGATGAAAAAAATGAATTTTGTAAGACCTCCAGCAAGTAGAAAAATGACACGCGGTGATTTTAGTATAGAAATTTTCTTCAGATCTAAGTAAGATATAAAAACTATAAGAGATACCTAGTTTTGATTTTGACCCTGGCTACAAAAAATAAAAATCATTTTTCCTACAAATAAGTGGAAGCTGGACTTATGAAGCAAAAATGAAAATGGCTCCAATAAAAAATGGCTTTCATCAAACCCCCATTTGCAACTATGTCAAATGATCTCCAATTTGGATGAAAAAAATCCAACAGTAACTTTCTTGACCCCTTTAGATGTGTTGGAACAACCAAAAATGTTGCCAATATAACTAAAAATGTTGCAATCAACTAGATCTCACAAAACATATATACAATATGAAGAGTTTATTAGATCTTTGAAAATCCTTTATGATTCTCTAGATCATTCAAGAATGCAAGAGAAGAACATATAATAAATTACAATATTTTTACAAGAAACTCAATCTCTCAATCAGGAATTTATGAACTTAGATTTCTCAAAACAAAAGCTCTGATACCATGTTAGAAATTTGAAATAGATTGAATAACACAAGGAGATTTTTAAGAGAAAATCAAAGCTACATAAACTAGAAAAGCATAAAGAATGCACACCAGAACTTTGAGTGATTATGCAATGCAATTATGATAAAATGCATTAAGAGCTTCCAAGATTGCTTGATACAATGAAACGATGTGTGAATGGATGCAAGGAAAATTATTGCAAGAGTCTTGTAAGAGTATTGGAAATACAAGCTAGGTAGTGAGTTTATATAGAACTTAGAAGAGGAGGTAGGTGGAAAATCCAACCAATAGGAATCAACCATTAAAAGTGGAGATGGGCCACCAAAAGTAGAGATGAACCACCAAAAGTGGAAGATGACACCAAAAGTGGAAAGTGGTTCCACCCTTTAAGGAAGGGGACACCACAAACTTATCTCCTAGTCATAAACTCAATTTAATATCCTAAGTAAGCTTAATTAAGTGTAGATAAACCTAGGACTAAGGGAGAATAAATTAACCCACTTAGGAAAATAAAAACCTACACCAACAAATCAAAACAATAAAGGTAAGACATAAAGGAACCTGACATATGAATTTGAGCTTGATTTGACTAGATAGGGTTGTTGGTGATTTAGACCTTGAAGTACAAACACATGGAAAAATTCACATTTTAGCTGGTCCTTATTTGTAGCTTTTTCCCTTCTAGACTTAGTTTCAACTTTGTCTACAATTGTTAAATTCCAATTTCCCTAAATTTTTGACTTATATGACTTGAATACTTGATTGATCAATTAGATCTTCAATCCTCTTCTAAATTCACTTCAGATTTGTAACAAACACATAAGAAATACTAGGAAGGGTTGTTATATATAGGGACTTTCCTATGTCAAACCTCTTTTTTTGTATTTCTACCTCCACAATGGATACGATGATATAAAATACATCTTACCCTTGGTTGGATGAAGGATAATGGATAAATGAATGATAAATTGATTATTGTTGCAACTTACTACTCAAATCTACATTCCTTGATGGACTGAAGTCACTTTATTGATCACCTTCAAGGAGAATTGGATGCTTGATTTGAAGTCTTGCAAGTGTTATTACTTACAAAAAATTAACATAAAACATAAACAAACTCACATGAAAAATTTATATGATGCTAACATGATGCCTGATTGAAATAATACATTGCAATAATTTTTCTAACTATATTGTTGATTACTTTTATGATGCTCAATTGCTCTTAATTTATTTATAATTTTTTTGATAGTATTTCAATTGGTTAAAAATATCTATACTTATATGCAACCATTTAATTTCCCAAAAAATAGTTACCAATAGCCCAAAAATAAATTCAAATTTATAAATACTAAAATACCGACAACGACATATGTGAATTGGAGCCAAAATAGGCTAGTTAGGGGCACTAGCATCTTAGTCTAGCCCTATTTTAGGTCCATTAGTATCACTAAATAGATATTAACTCACAATTCAAAATTTAACTCTAATACTTAGAAATATTATCATTAAATGGGTAAATTAAAAGAATAATTGGATCCAATGATATAGGGGGACCTAAACCTAGTGTTAAATTTAAAAGGGTGATAATTTACGATGCTATACATATAAATATAACTCTTTCCATCAATTTGAACATCTAATAAATTTAATGTAATTTTTGATCTATCAAGCAATTCAAAAGATAATAATGGAAAATTCAAGACTAAAATAAGAAACATTTTTCTACAATAATTTATTATCGAATCCATGATACTCTCACTAAAGTGGGGGCTAAATTTAGGTTGAAAATTGTTACCCTTGACAATTTTACACTATTTTTTTCTCTTCTATGTGCCTGGACCTAATTATGCATTTAATTACCTAATTTATAAATATCTTCAAAAAATCAAAAAAAGGAAAATAAATTAAGCATTTAATATTTTCCCTTGACACTTTAGGCCCTGACAAGTATACACCTGGTCTAGGATGCCTCTATTGAACTCACAAGATATTAAGAGGGGGATGTATCAATATCTACAAAAACTTAAATCCCTTCATAATGTAAACTATTTAGCTCAATTCAAACATTAAACCAAAAACTTAAAATAGATCAACAACAATAAAAGATACAATAGTTTAACTAGTTAACAAGTTCAACAAAATTCAACAATGACAGATACAACAATTCAATCCCTAAATATCACAAACATGCACAAGGTGTCACTATATTTACATGGAAAACCCGATGATGGAAAACCATGTTGAGAGTTAACTCACAATATAGAATCTCACTGCTTACAGAAAGGCTCACTCCCAAAAGACTTGCAAAATAAGGTGCACAACCTTATGGTAAGGTAAAAAGAAATTAAAAACTAAAGAGAACAACTCCAAAGCAAGATAAAAAGGACTCTATGATATTCACTATCATAGAGTAGGATAAATGAATATTTAGAGATTAATATTTTTAAAGACAACACTCTGCTGACTGGGGCATTTAAACACATCTAACCTTTCTTCCACACACTTTCACACTATCTCTACTAGATATTCAATACATTTTGGAGTCACAAACTTTCACTTCTTTACTCATCTTGCACCTAAAATGTTCTTACATTTATATCCACCACAAGATTGTAAAAAATTAGTGAGATTGAATTGGAAGGAATACAATCAATAAATTCAATAGATCATCCTCAAAAACATAACGTGGTCCTATTAAGAAGATAGAGAGGACCAAAAAAACATTATTGCAACTTCCAATGTGATCCCAAGAGACTCACACACTAGCCACATCAACCTAAGTCAACAACAAGGAAACATTTAGATGAAACGTGCACATAACCAATAAATCCAAAACAATGTGCACATAACCATCCAACCCAAAAACATACTTCCAGTTGAATTAATCCAATGCAACCTCTAAAGAGATAGGTTAGGACCCAAATAAAACTAAACACATCTTCAAATGTTGGTGCAATCCTTCAAACACTTGGTGCAAGAAATAAAATAAGCCATATCGACCAAACATCCAAAAATAACCTAAAAAAAAACCTCAACATAATGCATCACCAATAGAGATCAAAAATTAATGTGGGAATCACAAGGGTATGTTCATTTAACATCCAAAAAATACTTCTAGACACTTCTTTCATACTGCAATGCCACCAACAACCACCGCAAGCCAAACATGAGCATAATACTCACTCTAGAAACACAAAATTCTTAATCATGAGGTATAACATTAACATAACATCTTGTACACCACTTCAACACATGAAACAGGAACTTAGAAAATACAAAAAAACATAGAGCACATACACCAAGCCATAGGAATAGAGACATCAATGTAGAGAAATGTGGAGCATTTTCTTGATCATTCCAAACAACCAACAAAACTGCTAGCCTCTTTTTATTAATAGGAACCTCCTTGGCAACATTGGTGACCTAAAAAGATAGAAGCATAACTTCAAATAGAATAATATTGAATCCAAAAATTTAAGAGCAGATATTCAATAGAGGAGGAATGTAGAGCATTCTCCCAAATAGACTTCAAGGACAACTTCTTGAAATAACAACTTTCATCAATATGCGGAGGCTAAAAAATTCTTGTAGCAACACATAATCCATCAAGAACAATAGGATAGCATAAAAAATACTATAGACAGTCAAAGAAATCTCTCCACCATCAACAATACTTCTGTAACATAGGGTAAATTTTAGCTTAGTATAGTTAGAGCATAAACACAATGAGCCCAAAGCATATAATGAAGCACAAAGGAAGCATAAAATCGAAACAAGGAAAGATCTCACCATATGTCTTCAACCTCCATGATTGACCTCCATTATACCTTATCTATTTTCTGTAATATGATATGTGCCATCAGATTTGTATGTGAGCTACAATGGTCATGCTTAGACTAAGAAAATGTTGAAGGATTTTAAATGGCTATGCAAGTAAAAACTAAATTCTACATGCAATATCAAAATCTGCAAAATCACAAGGTTAGCAAATGATAAGTATGAAGCCTACAAAAAAGAAAGATTCAAGAGATGAGAAATTTAAGATGCCAGATGCAAGATCCAAGATGCCACAAATGAGGACAAAATTTCCATTTTATAGAAAATGCAATTTTGGATGAATAGAAAAGATTCAAGATTCAAAATGACAACCCACAATTAGGGTTAAGGCAACATTAGGGTGAATTCATAATGAGTGGACAAGATTTAATTTGAAAAAATCAAATCAAGGAATAAGAATAAATGTGACAGGGATATAAGATTTGCACAAAAAAAGAGGGATTTACAAAATCAAATAATTTTAGAAATTACTTGATTTATGGAAGAAATTACTATTTTGAATTTAATATTAATTTAATTCAAAATAGTGGGGTCATGTGACATCAAATAATAATTTAAAATTATTTACTTGAAAAGAGGGAAATTTAAATAAATGATTTTTTTTTGATAGAGAATTAAATGAGATTTAAATTATTTAACTGTGGAAAGAGTGGGTTAATAATTAAATAAATTGTAGGGGATTTATTTAAATATGAGAAGACCTTAGTATTAGAGACACATTTAAATAAAATATATTTATTTAAATAATCAAGAGAGAAATAATGGATTAATTAAATAATAATTTATTTAATTTAAAGAGGACATTAGAAATTAGTGGCGAATTTAAATAAAACAAATGTGATTTATTTATTTAAATAGTCAGGAAGAATAAAAGAGATGAATTAATTAAATAATTTAATCATTGTTTAATTAATAGTTGAATTTGAACAAAAGCACTTAATAATTTATGTTTTAATTATGTTTAGAGGAATTAAGGAGAAAATTGAGTTCACAGGCGTAGGTCTTTTTTATGTGTCTACATTTTGCCCTTCTTTATCATAATGCAGTTTATTGTGTTATGGAAAAGAAAACAAGTCAAGGACATGCCTCAGTGAAGGTACGAAGTACCTATGCCCCCTTGGAAAAAAATCAAATTTTGGCCAGTGGTCAATTTTTTTTGTTTTTGGAAAGTGTCCCGATAAGCATAAATCAAGGGTAATGGAGGTGGATTTATGAAAATGTGAAATGTGATAATTCAATTCTCATATGATCATGTATGAAACTATGTTTTTGTATGTCATAGGATATCATCAGAGGATGAGAGAAAAGAAGATGAGCAGACGAAGGTGGATGTTAGTGCGGAGAAAGATATGCATGTTAGTGCGGAAACAAGAATCCTTCAACAATTGCCATAGTAATATAATAGTTGTTGCTCTTAATCATCATTGGGCGAAATGTCATAATGACCAACAAACACTATGATATGACATATATCAATAGTGTGTAAGGTTGAACCATCAAATAGAACAAGCAGTCGCAGACAAGGATAATCATGACTCAAACAAGGTTCACGTAATTGCCCCTAGTCATTTTGTCATAACCAACCACAAACAAAGAAGACTAGTCATGAAACGTCAATGCTTCTCTAAATCCTAAAATCAAAAAATCCTCGAGAAACTAGCCACATGACAACCAATTAAAAGATAAGAAAATCATTGAACTACATCATTGCTCCTATAAATCTTGAATTCAGGACATCCTCGAGGAACGAGCAATAGGATGATTGAAAAGGAATTGGACAATCTTCATGATACATCGTGGCTCCTCTGACACAAGGAACTAATATCATGATGACCATAAAAAATATAGATAGACTTTGCCATGTGTTTTCCAAATGTTTTTCCAAGTGTTCAAATGATAGGTGTTTTGATGTCGAGATGTCAAGGTTGACGAGGTCTAGATTGCCAAATGTCAAGTGATGCAAAATTCAGGGACACATCCTGAATGATGTTGATGTCAAGAGGATCAATTCTTGAATGTCAAGATAATCCCTCTAAAATGCCAGATAATGATATAATGCTTAGGAAGGACGCATCTAAAGCATAAAGAAATGACGAGAATTATTCCTCAGAAGGACACATCTGAAGAAGAACCCAAATTTTGATAGGGTGATTTGCTTTGACAAAGTTTGATTAGATGAAAGATTTGACCACATGCCAATGTTGACATGTGAGTTTGATTGAGATGCCGATTGAAAATATTTATTGAAATTTTCCAGAAGATTACTTATTCTAGGATTGACGAGTGATTTTCTTGACTTGAAGATATTTGATTTGTGTGAAAGTGTGTTACCATAAACACTAATGGACTGACCTAGTGCGGCCTCAGGGGCTCATCGATTGATGGTCTTGCCTACATCATGCACTCAAAGACCATGTAGTTTGACACAACCAATGAATTTTTTTGAAGAAAAGAAGATTGAGTCATGATTTTTATTGTGAGAAACCTAGAAGGACGAACCTAATGTCTCGAAGATTCAAAGATGAATCTTGCCTATGTAGCAAATGCACAAAGACAACGTAGTTCGAACTATGACAAAGACTAACTGATGTGATTGATTCAAATGATGTGATAGACTTGACTTTTTTTTGAGGTTTTTGATGCTTTTTGAATGTTTTGTACTTTCTTCAAGACATTTTTTGATTTTTAGGTCTTTTTTAGGGCTTTATATGACTTTTATGACTTTTTTAAAGACTTTTTTAAATTTTTATGACCTTTTTTAGGACCTTTTATGAATTTCAGGACCATATGCAATATCCATTGCAATCAAATGATAGAGTTATTTCCCCCAAATAAGTTGAGGATTATTTGAGCAGAATGACAAGGAAAGGAGCATATGCGGGACAAAAGCTAGGGATATGCAAGAAGTGATGTCAAATAATGCTATCCATGGATGAAATTGATAAGACTTATGGAAAATTTCATGAATGTGTCGGGATATTGTGATTATGCATTTCATATTAAAGGAAAATGGAATGATAGTAGATGGTGGAGCAAAGACTAACTACGCATGGCACTTGTTTGCCAGGTTTTCACCATGGTACCTATCCAAAGTGCTTGTTTACCAGGTTTTCACTATTGGAAAAATTTATTTATTTTTACTATTTTTGTCATTTCTTTTCATTCTTTTGGTGTCACCAAGATGCCTGTTTGCCAAGTTTTGATCAACGTGATGATTTT
This sequence comes from Sequoiadendron giganteum, assembly GCA_007115665.2. Taxonomy (NCBI): domain Eukaryota; kingdom Viridiplantae; phylum Streptophyta; class Pinopsida; order Cupressales; family Cupressaceae; genus Sequoiadendron; species Sequoiadendron giganteum. Next base: position 46,729,043 of record CM021101.1, read on the forward strand.
TTGATTTTTCAATTTTTTGCTTATATTTTTGAGGTTTTCAGCCAAGCTGTCTGATGCTATGTGTAGAACTTGCATAGATGCAGGCTATTGATAGAATTTTCCAATTATTCTCCATCTGGCATAGCTAATTGATAAGCACCAGAACCAAATACATTAGTAATGATGTAAGGACCTAGCCAATTGGGCTCAAACTTTCTAGGTTTCTCTTGATTAGCCTAATTTCTTGGATTATGCATGAGGACCAAATCGCCAATTTCAAATTTTCTGACCATTACTCTTTTTTTATAGCTCCTGCAAAGGCTATTCTGATATTGTTGTAAATGGTTCAAGACATTTTATTTATTTTCTTACAAAATTTCTAACTCATGCAGGCGGGACTATCTGTACTCTTCATCATCAATGATTCCCTTTAAGGAGACTCAAAGAGAAGGAATTTCGACCTCGATGGGCAATATGGCTTCAAATCCATAGACCAAGGAAAATGGGGTGGTTCCAGTGGGTGTGCGGATGTTGGTACAATATGCCCACAAGGTAGGATTGAGTTGTAGATGTTAATCATGGCTAGCATTGTTGACGGTCTTCTTAAATGTGGAAGCATTCACAAAGCTAACAAATGTCTTGATTTTTGAACAAATGACCGTTGTCTATGGTGATGGACTATGGTACACCATACCAGAAAATGATGTAATCAAGGATAAACTTGGAAATATGTTTACCAATGATGTAGGTGAGGGGGATGACTTTGATCCACTTAGTGAAATACTCAGTGGCGGTGATAATGAATTTATGGCCATTCAAAGAGGATGGATGGATTCTACGCATGAGGTCAAGTCCCCATTGTATGAAGTGCCATGGAGAAGTGATTAGTCTCAGCTCCTATACAGGTGTGTGGATGAGATTTCTCTGCACCTGAAATTTCTTACATGTTCTAACAAACTGAAGGGAATCTTTTTCTATTGTCGGCCAATAATACCACAGTCTTGTAACCTTCCTAGCTAAGTTTGGGCCACTCGAATGAGATCCGCATATACCCTCATGTACCTCTAATAAATTTGTTTGGGCTTCATCAGTGTCGAGAAAATGAAGAAGGGTGTTGTCAAATCTATGACTATATAGGGTGTCACTAATGATGGTGTATCTGGTAGCTTTTCAGATGAAGGATTTTCTATGATTATTAGAGAGGTTAGCTGGAAGGGTTTGGGACTTAAGAGAATCAGATATGTCCTAATACCAAGGTAAACCGGGACCAACAAGTTCACAAACCATTTTTGACACTAGAATGTCATATGCAGGCATCAACAGTTGTTCTACTAAGAATTTAAATTGTGACACATTATTGGGGATGTCTAAGAGAGATCCAATAGTTGCCATTGTGGCAGTTGCCTTATATTATGTCCTCAAGATCTATTCAAAGGAAATAAAACTGAATGATGTCATGAAGCTATCAAACATCCATTTGTAAGGCAACAACATTTCATCCTTTGTATCATAATCATCATTCACCTGGTTAATGACCAATTGAGAGTCTCTGAAAACTAAAAATGTCTAAATTTTCCATTTTATGGCTATTCAGAGTCCTATAAAAAGTGCCTCATATTATGTAATGTTATTAGTACAAGGGAAGGTGATTCAAAATGCCTTGGGAATGAAATTCCCTTGCGGTGTGATGAATAGTACACTTGCTCTTGAGACATGATCAGTATGAGACCCATCAAAATATAACTTCCCTGGTGATGAAGATTCTGCATAAAAGATAGATTCATCAATAAAATTAGCTATAAAAGGATAAGTGCCTTGTATAAGTGCATCTACTTGTTGATCAACTATAACTTGTCCTTTTATTTCCTTGTGTTCAACATATTGGATGCATATTCACATAAGATCATTACCCATTTTTCCAACCGACCTGTCAATGCTGCTCAACTCAAAAGGTACTTGAAAGGATCAATCTTTGCTACCAGGTGTGTTTGGTGGTTCAACATGTAATGTTTTAGATTTTGTGTTGCAAAGACAACTTTGAGACATGCACGTTCAATTAATGTGTAGTTAAGCTCATATTTGACCAATGTGTGACTAATATAGTATATAGCTCTTTCTTTTTCCTCATAATCATTTTGTGCCAATAATGACCCTAGTGCAGAAGTGGTTGTAGAGACATACAAAATCAAAATTTTCCCTTCAATTGGAGGCATTAGAATAGGTGGTGTCAATAAATATTTTTTGATTTGTTGAAAGTCCACTTGAAATTTATTTTTCCACACAAATGGGATACTCTTACACAATAGGTACTAAAATGGTTGACATTTTTCTGCTAGTTGTGCAATGAAGCATCAGATAGACTGTAATCTTCCCTAAAGTTTCTTCAAATCAATGATTCCTTTTTGCGATAGCATGTCTAGTATTACTTTCAATTTTATGAGATCAACCTCTATGCCTCGTCTAGAAACTATGTAACCCAATAGTTTTCCCAAAGTAACCTCAAAGACATATTTCTTCGAGTTCAAACGAACCTTATATTCTTCAAGCAGCCTAAATATTTTTTCCAGGACCTTGAGATGATCTTTTCCATGTCAAATATTTGGCCAAGAGGTCATCCGCATAATCTTCCATGAGTGTATGCATTAGGTCATGGAATATCAATGTCATTGCTTGCTAGTATGTGGCATTGACATTCTTTAGACCAAAAGGCATGATGTTCCAACAATATGTACCCAAAGGACAAGTAAAAGCTATTTTGTGCTAATCTTCAAGGGCAATGCGGATTTGATTATAGCCCGAGAAACCATCCATAAGGGACAACATCTCGTACACTACTATGAGATCAACAATTATATCTATGTTCGACAATGCAAAGTCATCTTTTGGACATGCATTATTTAAATCTCTCAAAGTTGTACAAATGCAGATCTATCCATTTAGCTTGGTGACAGGGACAAGATTGGAAATCTAGTTTGTATAGTCTATTGCTCTTATGAATTTGACATCTAGTAACTTCTTAAGTTCAGCCTTTACTAGTAATGCAATTTGTGGATGCATCTTTCACAATTTCTATTTCACTGGTTTGATTCCTGAAATTAAAGGAAGATGATACAATACCAATTCCAGATCAAGACCTGGCATGTTGACATATGACCATGTGAAGTTAACTTTTCTTTCCAATAAGAATTATTGAACCTCGGGTTTTTCTTCTTCTATCAATGATGCGGCAAAGAGAATAATTTTTGGATTCTCTAGTGTAGCTATGTTAACTTATATGGTGTCTTTGTAAGAGAGGGGTATCGACCACTGCAAGGATCTAGGTCATGAAAGGCCAAGAGTGGAAAGGTTTTCCTAACTTACTGTAGTTAAAGGAATGTTAGGATGAACAAGATGAGACTAATGAGGATTATGAAGTCCTTCAAACACTTTGAAATCCTGAGAACTGGAAAGAGACTAGAAGAGTCAACCTTTAGATTAAACTATGCATCTCAAGTAGCTCTTTGTTTGAAGACAAAAGCATGGTTCTAGGATGACAACATGATGCATTGGTGTCTCATAGGTGTGTGAGAATCTCATAGGTGCACTGGAATTTGTACGACCATAGAACTAAAAATACCAGATTCAAACTCTAAAGGAGAGACTAGTAGCTTAGTTTAGAGGTCTCTAAAGTGATAGAATGAGTTTAAAAAGAGTGAAATTTAAAGATGAATGTGATAAAGGAAGTATATTATCACAAGGGTGACAAAGATGATCTCGAACAATATTCCCCTCACCAGCTTTCTCCAAGACTTCTCCACCTGCACACAACAAAGAGGGAAAAATGTTGGGGCTATTTAGGGGTCTACCTCAGTCAGACCCCCATTTTCGTGTTTCCATCTCCACAGATAGCCAAGTTTGCAATGATAGGAATAAAGATAAAGAAAGGAAATACAAGCTACGTAAAAACAAAACACTACAAACAGTATGTGCTTACTCAACAAAAGGTGATATAAGAGATTAAAGGAGCTTAACACCTCCATCCAAAGCACTCAAGGCTTGTGGAGGAGAAGAGTGAGAGGAACTCAAGCCTCTGTCATCATGGTGTTTTTCCTACGCTTGCACTATTAGAGTGATGGAGTAGTGGATTGTTGCAATGGAGTGAAAAGTGCTTCTACAAAGCTTGTGAATTGTTGAAAAGAGTGGAGAGAAGTGTGAAGAGATGGATTCAATATCTTGCAAAACTCCATCCAAACTTCTACTGAAGAGAGCAATGCATGACAGAGAGAACATTATGAAGGAAAGGATGAAAAATGACCATATTCGGGTCGATGGGCCGAAGAGGGATGTTAATATTTGACTTCCAATAAAAAATGTAATGTCTTTGCAGTCTCTAGTCATCGGAATCTGCTAGGGATGTAAGCATGTCGCACAAACGTCTGTAGGCCACATGGGCATCCTTGATAGAAACACCCCCACCAACACACAAAACAAGCACCAAGTGTGATGCAATCAATAGAATTATGTGGATTTAAGTCTCCACCTTAAGTTTTCTAAAGTGAAAGGGGGTAAAAGGGAATTTACGTTAGGGGTGAAAATTCATGTTTATAAATTTTGCCCCCACTTTAGCGAGCATGAGTATTGATGTGTTCTTTGGTAAACTAGAGTAGTAAGGAGTAACAAGGTAAGAAATGTATACCTGAATTGATGAGGAATCATAGCATGGTCTAGCAAACTCAGACACTCATGAGAGGGCTTCATAGCTCCGCAAAAATTATGAAGTTGAAGAAAGAAAGCACCTTACAGACCCATAAACCTACAAGGAAGTTATCCTCCAAGAACTCTCACATGAAGGAAACCAAGAAAGTACCTCGTAGACCCACATACCTGCAAGGAAGGTATCCTCCAAGAAATCTCACATGAAGGAATCCAAGAAATTACAAACCCCTAGACCTACAAGGAAGGTATCCTCTAAGAACTCTCACATGAAGGAAACAAGAAAGAACCTTATTGACCCACAAACCTGCAAGGAAAGCATCTTCCAAGAACTCTCACATGAAGGAAACCAAAAAAGTGCCCTAAAAACACATAGAACTACAAGGAAGGTATCCTCCAAGAACTCTCACATGAAGGAAACCAAGTAAGAGGACATTGTAGAGTCATAGATTGCAACATGTTTACCTACAAATAGAAAATTTAAGGAAGCGACCACATAGACCTGTGAACGAACAGTCATGCAGACTGTCGCTAAGTTGTAAGACTTTCAAAGGGGTCCCTTAGGAACCATTCAAAAGGAAGGAGGTTCCACTCAAGGGACACAATGTTTGAAGAGTGAAGTCTAGTCGGGCTACACCCAAGCTAGACATGAAGAAGTAAGATCAGTCTAGTCAGGCTGCCCTCAAGCTAGAAGCAAGGATGTGAAACTAGTCTAGCGAGGCTACCTCCAGAATAGATGCCAATATGGGAAACAAGTCTAGTTATGCTGCCCCTGGGCTAGATTCCATAGAACTTATTGAAAGCTTTTAAAGGGGTCCCTTAGGATCCCAATGTGAAGAGGAGGGGTCCACTCAAGGGACACGCTCGTTCAAAAGCGAATGTATTCTTTCTCGAATTGATTCATCACTAAGGAATCCTTTTGAAAGATGTACACTTCATCAATGAATTCAAAAGGAAGGACAATCGCTTATGTGAGGGGAAGACTAAGATTGTTCCCGCTTTGGAGGAGGGTTTCCAAGTCCTTTCTTTACGAACCCATGATGAAGGAAACACATTTTGTTAGGGTTTCAAGTCGAGAATGCAATTCTAATAAAGAAGTGTGTGAAGGGTCTTTGAGGAAAGATTCGTTTGGAAAAAAATGCATTTTCTAAAGACCAAGAAATGTAGAAGCAACATTGTTGTACATGAAAGGGACAACTCAAGCAAAGAAGAGAGAAAGATAAAGAGAAAAGTAAAAGGACAAAGATCACACACAAAGGGTGTAGAGGGATCTAGTTTCATGATGTCACATCTATCTTTATTTGTATTTAGTAGGTAACTATGGTGCAAGGAAAATGATCATCAATCCCCACCCAAGTTAGGAAGAATGCACATAAGACAAAGTAAAATAAAAAATTGGGTCAACATGGAAGGAGGCCAAAATGCTCCCGACGCTTTGCATCATCCCCAATTAACCGAAAGTCAATCAAAAATATGGGAGAATAGAGATACATATAGAGGAAATTTTATGACACAATCAACATGCCTATTTCCAAGCACCAATAGGGGTGATGAGGGTAATCTAGGAACATATAGCATAGTCATGGGGGAAAAATTCACAACATAAACATACATCTAATCTAAAGATCAAGAAGAGGGTCCCCCCCTAACATTTGTCGACCAAGAGGTCATAAAATTCCCACTCTAGATCATCATAGGGGGAAGGATGACAAGCCTGCAACAATGTAATGTTAAGGGGAGGAGCTCCCAAACCTCTCGCTACAAGGGCCAAGGAAGAGGGACCTATGAGGTCTCCATTGCTCAACTCTTTTGGGTCTAAGGTTAGCAACTTTGCGAAGATTGTTGACAAGGTCAGAACTTCATCCAATGAGTTAAACATACACTTAATGGGAGTGCCATATTTCACCTCGCTGGATGGAGGGGTTTTCTCCCAAGGTTCACTATTTGGCTCACTAAGAGACTCGGGAGTGGTGAAAAACTCAAGGGAGGTAGGAGCTGATTCTATCACTAGGACAGAATAAGTCAGTGCAAGGCCACCTTTTGGAAGAGGTGGGCTCTTCTTACATCCTCCATTGCTTGAGGGGTCACACTCTACCTTCATCTTCATCAAAGGAGGTGAACTTCCCACAACGAAAAGCAAGGCGGGTAGACGAGGATAAAATCATAGTGGGTACAACCAAATTATTAACCATATCCACTAGCTTCGAAAAAGGCAAGACATCTGAAATAGAAGTCAGTAGAGGTGGCTCTATAGAAGGGGCGATAAACACCTGCAACTTTTTGGGCACATGTGCGCTTGCAATAGGAGCCATAAGATATTCAAAACTAGTTAGATTAGAGACAAAAGAGGGGAGAGAGGACATAGTAGGAGGTATTGTCTTCTCTTCCTCCTTCTTCTGTGAGGTGGATTGCTTAGCCAGGAAAGCCTTTCCACAATGCTTGCATTCACGTGCAAGGTGGTTCCTATGAATCTTCAAACCATAAGCCAAAGTTTTTGAAGGAATGAAAAAATTATGCTCATCCATGGGAGTGTCCTCCATGAATTTTTCTAGCAAAAGGGAAAAATCCTACATGGGAGTAGAGGGAACAGGTTCAGAAATGATAGGAGGAATCGAATCTACCACCTTAGAGGTGGATCCTTTTCTATTTGAGGGAACAAGATGAGGTTGAGGATAAAATTCTCTCCACGAGCCTCTCCTTCTACCATAAAAATAATCGTAGGGTCCCAGCGACCCATTAGGGAGATTTGATATCCTGATCTTGGGTCTTCACCAAGGAGGCATCGTCAAAATCAACAAGTAGAATCTGGTATTTTTCATCCAATACTCTTCCCAAGAGAGAGAAGTAGACAAGTTAGCTCAAGAGGAAGCAAGCTACTCCTTTCCCTTTTGGGAGGAGGAGGCAGCAAGATTCTCAACCATAGGAAGGGTTAACTTTGGTTGTCCCTTTCCTCCAGCCTTGTACTTCACATAGTTCTTGTAAAGTAGGTCTGTTCTTTGTGCGAGTGGATCAATGAGAGAGGGCCAAAAGTGATCCAATGAGTATCCCCCACGTGATACCACATGCTAATATCTAGTATCATGCACCACATGCATGACACCCTCATGGGAAAAATTAAGGAATTTATGGATTATAGATGCAATCCCATTCATGGAAGCTAGCCAAGCTATGCCCAACTTCACTCTAAATAGGTCTGAATTGGGAATAACATCGAAGACCATGTCGATGTTCCTGGGTTCAACCAGAACGGAGAACATTATCGATGTGTAAGGTTTAAGATAAAGTACATCATGCATACGAATGATTGATTTTGTTTTTTGTACTCCTCCCTTTGTACAAAATTTAAAAGTAATGTCTCCTCCATTATGTCGTTCACTCTACTCGTGGGGTCAACTAAGACCCCTGTCATAATGTTACCATTAAGGCGAGTAGGAATATATAGTAGATAAGGTTTTTTATTCATTAGAACGTCCTGTGAGGTAAATGCTACATCCGATGATCAGTAATAGTGACCATGTTAACATATGCCTCGGGGCAAGAAACAAAATCTGAGGGATCGATAATCATGTTGGAAAAGTGTGACGAAAATAGGTCCATGTATATCTATAAGTCACCGTCAGATTTTGCCATTGATTTGTTTGTGTTTTGTTTACTCCCATCAAGATGGATGGTACCATCCTCGATGCAGTCCTATATCTCATGTGCAGACACATGCAGTGTTCAGTATCATGTCCATTGACTAGATGGTACTAACAATATGTTTTTTCCTCATACCAATTAGGATATAGTTCCCTAACTGGTTTAGTGGGTGGTAGGGTAAGGATCTTATCCTCTAACTTTTACAAGATGGAAGAATATGATTCTAATAGTTTTATAAAATTTTGGTCATGTGTGAGGTTGTTGTTATCCATAGCGGCTACTACATTTGCAATAGCTTTACCTCTTCTAGAGATTAGTACGATAGATCTCCCTTTAGAATGGGAGCGTAAGGGAGGACCCCTGAACTGAACCACTATCTACTGATACTCTCGTAAGGAAACACACAAATGTGTGAAAGAAGGATACTTCATGAGGGTGAATTTCTCTTGCCAATGTCTTTGTAAATTCCCTATGAAGACCTTGTGCACATTAGAGTTGAGTAATAGATATGAGATCTGTGAGAAGAGCGCTTGGTACCATGCTATAAAGTCACTTTTGGTCTGATATTGGCTTGGAACTATCACAAGACCTAGTTCACAAGCTAATCAAACATGAAGATGGAATTATCAGGAAAAGAACAGTACCAATCTAGTGTTTTATCTTTGAGGGATCAAGGAAATAATTTCTCCATCAACGTGTCATGATGGAAGAATTCGGTGCACAAGGCATTGAAGGCAGAAACGTGTGTCTACAAGTCCCCTTTACCACCATATTTTTTGATTTTTGGAATCTCTATCCCTTTTGGGAAAGGAGTGTTTAGGATTGCAACCCGCAACGGGTTGTGCCAGAATAAAGGCAGGAAGATAGGTTGGGCTGAGGCTTGGGACAAATTTTCTAGCTAACTCTGCATCTTCCCCATATTTTGAAGAAGGGTATTTAGGATAGGGTCATTAGAAGACAGAGAACCACCAGAACCACCACTAGAGCCACCATGTAGACTATCGCCATGACTACCCCTAAAGCCACCACCTAGACCACCGTCGTGACTACCGCCAAAGCCACCACCGATACCAATGCCATTGGAGTGACCTCCACTAGAGCCACCGCTGCTTCCAAGGCCACCACCATGACTTTCGTCAGAACCACCTCTTCCAAGGCCACCTCCACTACCAAATTTTGCACCAGCAAAGCCTCCACCAATCATCCCACAAAATCCTCAACCATTGGAGGCGATGGGAGGGGTGAAGTAGAAACCCAAAGGGTTTCTGTTCACTTAAACGGTTTCAATTTTTTTGCAAGCAATGGGCACACTAACTGAAAGGACCACATCATCGATGTATACAGATGTAGGAGGCATCGACATCTCTAGTTGTCTCTCAAGTTCCTTGAAGAGGCCACCTCGTGTCATGTGACTATGACTTAAGGGGGCATATGCTTTGGCTAGAACATCGAGACTAGCTAAGAGCTCTACGCTCGTTCGATTTTTTTCCACCATATATCTTATTTCACTGATAACCTTAGCAAACCTAACCATCTTTAGGTTCCCTTCCAAGTGATTTTCTAGTGCACCCAACCCTGTACTAAGGCTGATGATGTATTCAGTGGGGACATAGATGGTGTCGTGCTCATCTATAGATGAGGAGGTTGGTGATCTAGGAGGGGTAGGGATGCGATCGATTTCATCAAGAAACCTAGGTTCACCTAGCGCTACGTGCTCTTGTGCAGATAGACCAGCTATAGGACCAAAGAAAAGTCTAGTAGTGAAACTAGAGGAGACCTCCATCTTTTCCATCGAAAGGTGGTGTAGAATTATTCTGACAATATACCCATAAGTCATAGATTGGGTTGTGATGCTCATAAACCTTCACAACATGCCAATGTGCAACAACCGAAAGGTATAAGAGAAAAACTCTAGAATGCCGAAAAATGGATAGAGGTTGGTTCACATTGGGTTCACCAAAAATGTAAGAGAGGGGGACCAACCACTGCAAGGCCCCCGGTCACGAAAGGCTAAGAGCAGAAAGGCTTCCCTAACTTACTCCAATTAAAGGAATGTTAGGATGAATAGGATGAGACTAATGAGGATTAAAAAGTCCTTCAACCACTCTGCAATCCCAAGAACTGGAAAGAGACATGATGATTCGACCTTCAAAGTCAACTCTGTGTCTCAAGTAGCTCTCTATCTAAGGATAGAAGCATGACTCTGAGATGACAGCATGGCGCACTGGCATCTCATAGTTGTGTTGGTGTCTGTACAACCAGAGAACTAGAAAGACGAGATTCAAACTCTAAAGGATAGACAAGCAACCTAGTTTAGAGGTCTCTAAAGTGATAGGACGAGATTAAGAAGAGTGAAATGTAAAGATGAATGTGATAAAGGAATTATACTACCACAAGGGTGACGAAGACAATCTTGCACAATAGTCCCCTCACTAGCTTGCTCCAAGACTTCTCCACCTACACACAACAAAAAGGGGAAAATTTTGGGGTTGTTTAGGGGAATGCCTCAGTCAGACCCCGGTTTTGGTGTTTCCACCTCCATGGACAACCAATTTTTCAACAATAGGAATAAAGATAAAGAAAGGAAATACAAGCTATGTAAACACAAAACAATAAAAATAGTACGTGCTTACTCAATCAAAGGTGATAAAAGAGATTAAAGGAGCTTACCACCTCCATCCAAAGTGCTCAAGGCTTGTGGAGGAGAAGATTGAGAGGAACTCAAGCCTCTACCATCATTGGTGTTTTTCCTGTGGTTGCACAATTAGAGTGATGGAGTAGTGGATCGTTACAATGGAGTAAAAATTGTTGCTACAAAGCTTGTGAATGGTTTAAAAGAGGAGAGAAGTGTGAAGAGATGGATTCAATATCTTGAAAAAATCCGTTGAAACTTCTACTGAAGAGAGAAATGGATGAGAGAGTGAAGATAATGAAGGAAAGGATGGAAAACGACCATATTTAGGTCAGACAACCAAAGAGGGACATTACTCTTCAACTTCCAATTGAAAATGTAATCCCTCTGAAGTCTCTAGCTGCAAGAATCTGCCAGGGACATAATCATTCTGTGTGGATGTCTGCATACACCACGTAGGTGTCCTCGACAAAACACCCCCACCAACACATAAAACAGGTACCAAGTGTGATGCAAGCAATGGGCTTATGTGGATTTAAGCATCCACCTTAGGTTTTCTAAAGTGCAAGGGGGTAAAAGGGAATTTATGTTAGAGGTGAAAATTCAAATTTATACAATCTTCAATAAGCATATCCAATTTTTCCTATGTTACAGGAAGAAAGTCCAATCCTCCATCCTTAGGTTCCTCAAGGAGGTTTTCACCTTTGGATATGTCCTTTATTTTTACTATTTTACTGTTGGAAGGCACCTTGCGGTTTTCACCTAAAGACATGTCTTTTTTTGTTTTACTTTTTATATTTTTGTGACTAGAGGATTGCATAGTCTCCCTAAAGTATGCTGCACAATCTACATCAATAGAAAATCCTACCTTCTGATCACCACTTGTTATTCCCTCATGGAGTCCCATGAATTTTGTAATGGATTTTTCATTCTAAAATATATCCATAGCGGGCGGGCCTTGTTGGTCCTAGTCAATGAGATGTGGGTAGACAAGGGAAATAACATTGTAAGTGCTGGTAAAGGACAATGAGGACACGAAAAAAATGCAAGTAGAAGCCCCAAGTGTGAAGGAAAAATTGTCATCCCCGAGTCCCCAGTCAAATTCAATCCATGGACCATAGTCAAATTCATATGAGTTATATTCATGGTCATAATATGGGACAAATGGATCGAAATCATGATCAACAAATGGTAGGTCAGAGGCATGGACAATACGTTGAGGCATATCAGGCTCATGGATGGGTTCGGGAATGGGGTGGGACAATTTAGATGTTTTCGATGAAATTTGATACTCCTTTGGACCCCAAGGAATGTTTATCCATTCTTTATGTTTAGAACGATGATCTATAGGATCAATGTTGTACATTTGTCAAAATATTTCCTCCAAAGGGAGTTGGTATGGTTCTAGGAATAGTTCACCAATATCATAGTCAATCAAGGTTTTATCAAATCCCCATTCCCATTCATGGTAGTCGGTTTTGATATGAGACTCTTCACTTGTCTCGACACTTTCAAGAGCCATTACATCCTCACTTGAAAGTACATGGGTACATCAATCATTAGTTTTGAATGTCTCAAACCCTATCCCTATAAACTTTGTTCTCTTAGAAATGATGATAGGCTCTCTCCTTCCATTAATGTTTGGTCCAAGACCACTAGTTGCATCAAAACCCTATGCTTTGAATATGTCATAGCCTTTTCCATAGATATGTATAGGTAGCGGGGATAATTCTTCTGGGTCTTTGTAGAGCCAGTTAGCTGTGTCAATAATGGTTTCATTACTCATGTCTCTCCATAGTGTGAATAATCTTTTTAGAGGAACCTTGAAAGTCTTCTTAGCTCTACTATGAAGCAAGGTCAACCATAGACTTTAGGTGGATTCAGTATTGTTGTGATATAGTAAGTCATATTCAATTTGAATTCTCCACAACCAACGTCGTGGATCTTAAGGTTAGTACTTGGTATGGAGGCCGATGAGGATAATGCATTGGAGGTCAATGGAATGGATATGGATGAATTGGTGAGTGTGGATGGGTCAATGTACTTAGAAGAAGTGGAAGCTGAAGCCTCTCGATTGATAGACACCTAGTGCTTGATAGTGGCTCTTATGTTAGTATAGTATTGGAATGGATCAAGATCTTCTGGGATACTAATTTTGGTGCCATCAAAGGGGAATTTCAGTAATTGGTGGTAGGTGGAAGGAATGGCCTTTAAGGCATGAATCCATGGGTGACCAAGTAAGATGTTGTAATGTATATCCTAATCTAGGACTTGGCATGTTGTATCTATGATAATAGGTCCCACACAAATTCAGAGTGTGATGACACCTTTAGAAGCATGTTCTTCATCATCATACACTTATATGAAAATACTCTTGGTAGTGTCCACGCAAGCATTAGAGAAGCCAAGAGCTTTAACCAATTTTAAAGAGTAGATATTCAATCCTACTCTACCATCTACTAGGACTTGTCTAACCTTGTGCTTATGGATAAAAACCTCGATATGCAAGGCATTGTTATGAGATGTTTTGGGCGAGGAACTAGTCAAGGTATGAAAAGGTAATGTGCTAAGGTGAAGTCAAATATCTAACCATATTTTTGAAATGGTTGACATCAATATTTTTTGGGATGGAAGACTCTTGTAATATTTTATCCAAGATGGCCTTATGTGCAGGCGAAATGTGGAGCAATTCAAGGATGGAGATTTGAGTCGGCATTTTTTTCAATTGCTCAATAAGGTTAAACTCTAGATTGGGTTTTTGATGTTTAGAAAATGGACCTACTATGGTAATATTGGGTTGATAAGTAGAGGGACTTGGGATGGTGACCTTGCCTTTGTGTGTAGTGACATTGCATTCTGGGTTCTTTTTAATAGTAATGGTATTGACACATTTTTCTTCATCATCCGATCGAAGATTATTAATGATAGTACCACTAGAATAGTGGAGAGCATCACAGACATAACTGGCTTGATTTTTATTATTCTTTCTATCAAAAGATGAGGGGTTACTTGAATTATGGTCCTGCAATGGGTTCTTATGAGTTGTATGATTTGAATTAGATGCAAATGGTTGACCACCAAGCTCGATGGTATGGTTTTTAATGAGATATTGTACAAGATTTATTAGTTGATGACAAGAGGAAGTTTTATGCCCTTTGACATGGTGGTAATCAAAAAATGCATTATCATCCCACCATGATGGCTTGAATTGACCAGGGTAATACAGTTTAGGTTCTTCCAAAGTTATGACACCATTTTGAATAAGTTTCTTTAAGATAACTTCAATGGGCTCACCCAAGGGGGTGTATGTGCATTTTTGAAATTGTCGTGTTTGACGTGGTTGCCTTTGATTTGATTGAACATAATTGTTTTGAATGGCATTGGTAGTTGGTGTCAATGTAGTCACAAGTGCGTTTTGATTTTGGAATCCTTTGATTTTGAGCACAAGGCCTGTTGCATTGACTATTTTCACATTGACCACACCATTAGTGGTGATGTGTTTATTTTAACCCAATATTTTTTTCTTTCATTGGAAGCACTTGGGTTGGTGTTTGTCATAGTGTTGATTGTTTTTCTACCATACTTCAATTCGCCTTTGGCGAGTAAGGATTTTTCAAGTTGAACACATTCTTTTACAAGGTCAATAAAGGTGGTGTAACAATGGACTTGTAAGCCATATCTTAGTGGTCCGAGGATATTTTGTACAAACATGGTGACTTTCTCCTTTTCGGGTATCTCTACAAGACATCAACTTTTTAGGGTTCTCCATCTTTGGAAGAATGGGATAAAAGTCTCACATATGTCCTCTTGAGTGAGTCTGCATAATGATGCGATGCCAATATCTGTATGAATGTTATAGGCATAATTTTCAATGAACTTGTTGGCCAATATGTCCCATGATTTAATTCCCTTAGGCAATTGTGCAAACCATTCCAGTGTGTGCCCTACGAGACTTCTAGAGAAGAGTCCATTAAATAAGTGTGTTCATAGGCAATGTCCATGCAGCTGGTAGGGAATTATCTTATGTGTTCAATGAGATTGGTTTTTCCTTTGTATTTAGTGAAGTGTGGCACCACATATCCTGGAGGAAATGGTGGCATGTACAAGGTTGTATCAAATGGATATGGACATAAGTCATATGATATGTAAGGATTTTTATTGGACATTTGCAAGGTTTCCACCTATGTTTGAAGAGTAGCCAATTTAAGTGTGAGTACTTATATAATTGGGTTCTTTGTATCATCACACATGTGCATGATAGGTATGGATTGAGTGCCCAATTTTTTGTGATGATATGTGTTGATTTGGAATGTGTTGTTGATGAGAAAAATGGGTGTTTTGATTTTGTGTTTGTTGGAAATGAATGTTTTGATTAGGGATTTTTTGATGTGTATGGACTTGAGATGCATAAGTGGGTATGTGGGTGCCCATCGTGTTTGATGGAATTTGTTTTCCTTGAGCATGTTGGTTTCCAAATGGATTCATATGTTGAGTTCCTTGATTGCCTTGTCCAAATAGATAGGTGTGGCCTTGTGGAATGTTGGTGTTGATTTTACGTTAGCATAGTTAGAGCCTAAACACAATAAACCCAAATCATATAATGAAGCACAAAGGAAGCATAAAATGGAAACAAGGAAAGATCTCACCATATGTATTCAACCTCCATGATTTACCTCCATTATACCTTTTCTATTTGCTGTAATATGATATGTGCCCTCAGATTTGTATGTGAGCTAAAATGACCATGCCTAGACTAAGCAAATGTTGAAGGATTTTAAATGCCTATGCAAGTAAAAACTAAATTCTACATGCAATATAAAAATCTGCAAAATCACAAGGTTAGAAAATGATAATTATGAAACCTACAACAAAGAAAGATGCAAGAGAGGAGAAATGTAAGATTCTAGATGCAAGATCCAAGATGCCACAAATGAGGACAATATTGCCATTTTATAGAAAATTCAATTTTGGATGAATGGACAAGATTCAAGATTGAGAAGTGCCCTAGAATCAATGGTCAAGATTCAAAATGACAACCCACAATTAGGGTTAGGGAAACATTAGGGTGAATTAAAAATGAGTGGACAAGATTTAATTTAAGAAAATAAAATCAAGGAATAAGAATAAATGTGATAGGGAGATAAGATTGAAAAAAAAAAAGAGGGAGTCAAAAAATCAAATAATTTTAGAAATTACTTGAATTTAATATTAATTTAATTCAAAATGGTGGTATCATGTGACAATAAATAATAATTTAAAATTATTTACTTGAAAAGAAGGAAATTTAAATAAATGATTTTTATTTGGAAGAGAATTAAATGAGACAATTAAATAATTATTTAATTGTGGAAAGAGTGGATTTATAATTAAATAAATTATAGGGGATTTATTTAATTATGAGAAGACCTTAGTATTAGAGATGCATTTAAATAAAATATATTTATTTAAATAATCAAGAGGGAAATAATGGATTAATTAAATAAATTTAATAATTTATTTAATTTAAAGAGGACATTAGACATTAGTGGCATATTTAAATAAAACAAATGTGATTTATTTATTTAAATAGATAGGAAGAATAAAAGAGATGAATTAATTAAATAATTTAATCATTATTTATTTAATAGTTAAACTTGAAGAGAAGGACATAATCAAATGTTTTAATAATGTTTAGAGGGATTAAGGAGAAAATTGAGTTCGCAAGCGTAGGTCATTTTTTATGTGTCTACAACTTCTAATCTTCATCTTAATATATCATCATGAAACCATCACTATTGACAACAACCATACTTCATACAACTTCAATTGTCATCAGACAGGGCATGCCATCCAACCATGGATATCAAGAGTAATCTTCCCAAGTGTTGACAACCATTTTTGACAACCAATTCCAACCACACACATTTTCCAAATAGTACAACCACTACAAAAAACTTCTCCAATTGTTGACAACCAATGCCAACAATCTCCCAAGCATATGCAATAGACTCCTCAAGTGTTGACATCAATGATAACAATTGGAAACAACCTCATGCCCTAGAGTAGACTATTTGATTTCATTTTGAATTTGTTGATGTCAACATTTTACTATTTGAAAATTTGAATTTATTTCTTAGCTATCTACATTTTATTTTTGAGAAATTAGAATTATTTATATAAATATAAAGTATTTTCATAGTTTTAATCCTAGCAATTTTGAAGAGAAAAAAATATACATTTAAAAATAAATAAAAATCTATCTTGGGATATGGACCGCAATGGAGGAGCAACAAGTCAAATATATCATATATTATTTTTATGAAAGTTATTTTTTCTATTCATGGCTCATTGGTAACTACATTTACTATTCTTGAAAGAGACTCTCTAATTTTGGTGTGGGGGTTTTTGTAGTTTACCATGGTTGGATGCTATATTATTTGGGGAAACTATTTTTGGTATTTCCCTCTCATTTATTTATAGATTTGGTGTATGAGGTAGTGAATTTATGATAATTTTTATAGGCACATGCATTCTACATTAGTGTCCTCATATTTTATACTATTAGTATGTTGATTCAACTCTCCCTTGAATGTTCATACATATTTTTTTCTCTTTCTCATTAGAGGATTTTTTGTAAAATAGTTTCACAATATACATATTGTGCCACTTATAGTTTTTTATTAATATATTATCTGTATTTTATAATAATATATTATCTATCATATGGTAACCCTTGTTAATTAAATATATTTTATATTTTATATAATTTAAGAGATTTTATTGTAGTATTTTCACCTTGTAAATCAATAAAAGGAATATTAAGTTACACAAATAAATCCTCCCATGGATATGCAAATTTAGATAAATAGAAATACCAAATACAAGGAATTAAAAATAATTTATATCTATTCTTAATTAATAGAATTTTATAATGAAAGTATTACTATATAATAAAATTTCAATAGGATAATAACAATAGATAATGAACTAAAAATGAGGAAGGGAAGGGAAAGATAGAAAAAACACATAATAAAAATAATATAACCCATAAAATATCTCATATGGGAATAACCTCACCTCCACTTTTGTATTGTTAACAAAAATATGTTACAATTTAAAAATTAAAGTCTCCATGTTTTGATGATATTAACAATATGATTCTAAAGATAAAAAAAAAACCTCCATAAAATATGACATAGTTTCCATCTCAAACCTATATATAAAGGTTAAGGAAACCTAAGAAACCAAGATTAGTTTCTAAAAGCCATCATCTAATACCTAGTCCACATGGTCGACATTCAACTCGTGTTACCTACTCTAATAGTAGCTCATCCATAATTAGAATGTAAATCCAAATTTGACTACTTCATCCCCAGGACCATAATGGGTCAATGTAGATCCCAAGTACTCCATGTAAATATAATAATAAAACTTACACATGGTATTAATACAATTAATGAAAAATAGGAATCATAATTCCCTAGCAACTCTACTTAATGAGTTCTTGCATCTTTCAAAAGAATAATGACACATGGTAGAAAGTTTAAAAAATGGAATCTCAACATTAGATTAAAGTGTGATATTGACTTCCAATTGGACACATTACTTTATATTTTAACAAATATTAAATAATTCATCTAAAATTAGGACTAGCAAGGTTACAAAAACCTAGTCCTATTATTTTCTTCGCAAGTGTACATTGGGAGCATTTTTTCCATGCATATAATAATAAAATAAGATAATTTATTATTATTATTAAAACATCAAAAAATGATGGCTAAGATGGAATGGTTTCCAAAGGAAGGGACACCTCAAATAGACCTTTTCCCTAATTTCATTAGAAAAAAATATCTCGCAAGGATAGATTGAATTTCAACCTTGAGGTGAGTCAACCCTATTGGGAAGGATATGTTGTTTTCTTATGACAAAAATGACTATTTGGGTGTTTTGGAAGATAAATTTAAATGCATTAACAAACTCAATTATGTAACTTTATACTAGACAATTAGATTATTATGATAATATAAATGGAAACAACAAGTTACAATCACATCTGAGGAGGGAAAATCGATATGTACCTGGCACCAAAAGTGAGTTTTGAACATTGTTGAAGGACAAATTCACCCTAGGGCGAGTGGGTCTTTATAAAAGGGTTCAAAATTTGATTTGATATTCCTCAGATCTTGGATCTAACCTTTTGATTTATCTAGGTTTGACAATCAAAATTTCGGAAATAAATTCTAAATTTGAGTTTTTGTAGCTTGACAACTTTGAAAACTTTTCAAAATTTATCTTTTGATTCATTTTCAGCCCTTCTTCACTTGTAAATTTGTACATACAGAGAGAAAATAAATATGTTCATTTTATGTGAATAGGGGTTTTAGTTGGTCAAACCCTAGTTTGGTAATTAAACCTTGATGATAAAACAATGATAAATAGAATGGAATTGATGAATGAATAAAGATATGCTACAACTTACCAAACCCTTAATGACTACCCTTAGAGGATTGAAGTCTAACACATATCTTTAAGGATTGGATCTTTCTTGATTTGATGCTTTAATGCTTGATACATGCATCAAAATGTTAGCTCGAACACATGATATCAACACACATTAACTTTGACATGATGATATCTTGATTATTGTTGTAGATGATTGATAAATATACTCTTCAATGCTCTTGACAGTAGTATTTTCTCTTCTAAAATTTTCCTTAGTGATAGATTATTGAGCTTAGACTTGAATTTATAAAATAATTGTGTATTTATACCATGTTTATCTAATTTCTTGAATATTAGATTCCATAAGCCAACATTTGAAACTTGAGTTTGAATCTTTAAAATTCTACCAAATCATATTAAAAATTGGGTCTTGGAACTTAAGGATGACCCATTCACCCTTGGGAAAATGGTTCATAGGACTTAAATATAGGACAAATGATTTCCAAGGTGTTTAAATTATTATAGGAAAATTTTTAATATAGGTTTCCCTTTCAGAAATTGAGAATAGTAAGGCTTTGGAATGCATACTTTATGAAATTAGAAGCTTTATTAAGTCAAATTAATTTAAGAGATGCAATCATAGTGTGAAAATGTAAATGTGTACATTTTTCTACACTACATTTATCCCCCGCTTTAGTAAGATTATGAGCCCACACTCAAACTCACACTAAAGTAGACAAATAATTAAAGAGATGTTTAATTGTATATTTTTTAGAAAGATAAGATGACAAGGATCAAGGAGGATGATGAAGCCCCCAAGATCAAGGATCTCATGTCAAAATAAAAAAGACACAAAGAGACACATACATATCATAGTGAAATAAGATACACCATCATACAATAAATACAAATATGAAAAATAAGGTGGATCAAGCTTCAACTGTTTTTCCAAAAGGTATGGATCAAGCCTAGGCTATTTTTCCAAAAATATGCTCACAAGGGCTAGTGTAGTCTGATGTACACTAAGTGAGCCCTAAGGAAATTTGAGAAACACACAATGGTCTGGTGCAATCCAATATACACAAGATGTGCACCCAAGGCTAGTAAGTTGAATTACGCTAAACACTCTTGAAATAAAGGCACCACTAAAATGTAAGTTGTATTATGTTTGGTGGCCAAAAATTAGTTTAGGATCATCAAAGGGGTTTTACTTAGTTCATGATAGGTCTCACTTTAGGAAAAATCACACTCGATATTAGGACCAAGAGAGGACTATTCTAGGGATAAAAGATTCACACCTTAGGGAATGAAACCCATAGAATTTCCACTAAGAGGAATATCATATGCCAAGAAAGGTCACACTCTTGAAGGACATCAAACCCAATGTCACCATCAAGAAGACACATTGTGTGAAATAAGAAGACCATACTTTGAATGAAGGTAATTTCAACAAATAAGAAATGAGAGAGAGGCATGTAATTCCCCCCACTTTAAAGAAATTGCTAAAAACCATGCTGTGAGCAATTACGTTAAAATAGAAGATGACAAATTCCAATTGATAAAAGAGACATGAGAGTTTATTTGGAAATCCCTATGCCATTGATATGTCTCCAAATAAAGTTATGTCATGTAAATTAGGTTTCCACCCATATGTAATCATAAGATAAGACATAAGGGATCCACAAATTTGGGGTCAACATGTGTCTTTGCTACAATAATATAATCAAGCATGGAACCATCATCATTCCAAAAATAACTCATGAAATAATGAACACAAATGAGGAGTGACACATAGAGAGAGAAAACAAAGGAGAAGCCTTTTGGTTCAACATGGAAGAGACCTTAATGTATCAATGATTTGTTTCATCCCCAAAAGGAAAACACAAGACAAATGAAAAGATAATTATTACAAAATAGAGAAGAATGAAGATACAAATAGAATAATGTCACAATATATTTGTTCCTTTGTATCCTTCCACCAATGAAGTGACAAGGGTCATTTGTAGGCTCACAAATATAAAGACATTCCAAGTGGCATAGTATAGGGGATAATATTATGCACATGTAATCACTCAAAGAACATAAATAGACATAAAGCTAGTATGAAACATGTGAGCCAACCTAAATTAAGTTGTCTAAATCCTAATCTTGTTCATCATATACATGACGTGTATGAATAGCCAAAGGGGAAATGAGTGTTATACTAGGACAATCACTAGGTTCAACATGTGGTGAATCACTCTTATTAGGATGATCATCATAGTTGTTGTCATCTAAGCTCATGGAAGAGGAAAATAACAAAACTTAACTAATGTTACACTCCCTCATCAATCTTAACAATCTCATCATCATCGTCATCCAATTTAATCACAATAGGAGGTCTATTGATAATTTTCATAGGGGTTTCATGTTGTTTTTGTGGCGGAGGCGAAGAGTCATGCTTTGCTTTAGTTAGATTTTGATCTTTGTTTTCTAGTTTGTTCTCTTCTTTTAACTTATGAGAAATACTACAAAATCTATGCATACACTCTTTAACATTTCGATTTCTTTTTGGACCATTTTCAAGATTTCATTGTGTAGGAGTAGGTTTATCAACCATAGGTTTCTTTTATTCCTACAAGGGAGTAATGAAAGGAATCATTGAGGGTTGGTCAACCACTTTCTCTTTGGGTTTATAAAATTTTTGATCTTAGGAGGTACAACGAGATTGTAAGGTTATCTCTTGGTCTCTTATAGGAAATAGGTGGAGGATTTGTGATGGATTTATCTTGGTTACTTGGAAGGGATTTTAGTTCAATCATAGTTTCATCAATGATAGGAGGCTCAATCAAGATTTGAGGGATATTGCTAAGAGACAATTCTTCTATGTTATTTTCCTTGAGCTTTTGGTAATATTTGAAAAAGAATTCCTTATGAGGCTTATTAGGTTCCATAGGTTTGGGCCAAAATAAATCCAATGAGAAATGTCCACAGGGAGACAAAGGATTAAAACCACTATGATGCATAGTGAAAATTTCATTTACAAATGGAAATTTTAAGCATTTATGCACTATCGATAGGACAAAATCCATGGAGCATAGTCATGGGTAGCCTAGCTTCACATGGATTTGGTCCAGCGACAAGATAATAGAGAATGAGAAATTTAATTTCTTTAGTCCAATTTTTAAGGGGAGAGTGATCGAACCTATCGTAGGGAAATAAAAACCATTATGTGTTTTAATCCATGCTTTTAATTATTCATAAGAATCTTGATAAATTTCATGCACAAAAAAATAATTCTCAGTGATCACATTCTCTACACACATGTGATCAATTAATATCTCATTGGTAAGCTTGTCACTAATTCTTGCGACTATGTAAAGAAGACCATTAGGTGCATGTTTAATTATGTCAATTTGTGAGAAAGAAATGTCAAGATAAATTTTGGTTTGGCCCTTATGAGGTTGAACGTCAATGAATTTGACCATACTCATGTTATTATTAGAAAATTACACTTTTAACTAATGCACTTTTTTTACCAATTGATATGAATTCAGATAGCTACATTAAATTGCAATTTCAAAAACTGAGATTGAGATCTTTAAAAAAAATATTTAAAGTAGAAAGAGATAAACTAATTCCCATAAATTTGGAATTGACCTATACAAGGGAAGACTCACCCTAGGAAGAATGAGTCTTTGCATAGGGGTTGAAAATATTGAAGTTTGAGTTTTTGAGTTGATGTTTAAGGTCTCTATTTCAGCTTGCAAACAGATACTTGCAGTTAAATATTTTTAGATTTTTATGTTTATATGTAAATGTGATTTGATGGAAAACAACCAAAAAAAAGATAATTTTTTAGATGCAATTTTGTTTGAATTTTTTGATGTAAATGATTGAAAAACACTAATATGTAAAATAAATGCAATATGTATGAATAATTTCTGGATTTTTGATATTCTCAAGGATGCAAAATGTACTTCTAAAACCCTATATGAAATGCAAACTAGTGCAATTTTAGAAAACCTAAATGAGATGCAATAAAAACTAATGCATATCCTAGATCTAGGGTTTGAAGGACTTCAAATTTAGAAATATTATAGTGTAAGAATGTTAGGTGCACCAAAATGAAACATCCAAAACTAGTGGTCAAGATGAAATGGTCGCCAAAGGGGGGGACACCTCAAACACACCTTTCCACTAATTTCATTAGAAAAAGAGATCTCCCAATGATATAACTAAATTTCAACCTTGAGGTGAGTCAACCCTATTGGGAAGGAATTGTTATTTTCTTATGAAAAAATAATTGATTAGTTGTTTTGGGAGATAAATATAAATGCATTCAAAAACTCAATTATTTTATCTAATCCTTTAAATATAGAGTATTATGATAACAAAAAAGAAAATAATAAGTTACAGGCAGATTTGAGAAGGTAGAATGGCATGTGCCTAACACTAGAAGTGGGTTTTGAACTTTGATGAAGGAAAAATTCACCCTAGTATGAATGGGTCTTTGTATAGGGGTCCAAAATTTGTTTTTGCAGTCCTTGGATCTTAACTCTGGACTTCTAATTTCTCCAATAGTAAATATAAAAAAATCAAAAATAAATTTTGAATCTGAGTTTTCATAGGTTGATAACTTTAATGACAAATTTGACAACTTTGCAAAATTTCTCTTTTGATTGATTTTTACTCCTTCACCTGTAAATCTACACATACAAAGAGAGAAGAAAGATGTTTATTTTTGGGTGAATAGTGGTTTTCCTTGGTCAAACGTCATTTTGGTAATTAAACCTTGATGACAAAAAAATGATAAATCGATGGGAATTGAGGAATTAACAAATCTATTCTACAACTCACAAAACCCTTACTACCCTTAGAGGACTAAATTCTAGAACATATCTATAAGGATTGGATCTTACTTGAATTAGCTTGAATGATTGCTTATTTTGATTCTTGAATTCTTGAAACCTACATCATAATGTTAGCTCCAAAACATGATATGAACACACATAAAATTTGACATGATGATATGATCTTGACCATTGCTATAGATGACAGATGACTCATAAATCTACTCTTCAATACTCTTGACAATAATATTTTCTCTTGTGAAATTTTCCTTAACACTAGATTGTTTTTTAGACTTGAATTGATAAAATAACTATGTATTTATAGGTTTTTATCTAATTTCTCAAAAAATAGATTCCATAAGCGAACATTTGAAACTTGAAGTTGAATCATTAAAATGATGCCAAAACCATATTAAAAATTGGGTATTGGCACTTAAGGAGAACCCATTCACCCTTGGGAAAATGGGTACTTGAACCTAAATCCAAGACACAATTTTCAAGGTGTTTGAATTAATGTAATTAGATGTTTAATATGGGTTTCCCTTTCAAAAATCGAGAATAATAAAGCTTTGGAGTGGGTAATTTAGAAAATTAATTTAGGCAATTAGAAACTTAATTAGGTCCAATTAATTAAGGGGATGCAAACGTAGTGTGAAAACGTAAAGGTATACATTTTTCTATACTACAATTATTATTATGGGCCCCCTCTTCTAAATAGGTTTCTCTATAGTTATAAAAGAATAATTGTAGTATAGAAAAATGTACAATTTGTACTTAAACTTTCATTAGGTTTTTTATGCGTACTTTGTTTTTTCAAGACTACAAAAACCGTGTAGCCCCCCTATAAACTATAGTGCACCTAGTAAAATTTTTCCATGTGACCAGTGTTGTTGATGTGACGCACCCTCTGGTAACACAGGGGTAGAGGGGAGACTAGATCTAGTAGCATCTTTCCTACAAGAGGATGCCCTTTTTATTCCTACTTGTTTCCAAATTTGTTATTCAAAAATTTTATGTTAGATTTTATGGATGTGTACTTAAGTAAATATAATTACTTTGCTCAAATAGACTTTTTATTAGATGCTTGTTTGAAGTTAACAATTGTGACTTTAGACTCAATTCCTTAATTCTTTTTACTGAATTGTATTTTATTGTTCAAAACAGTTTAACTCTTTATCATATTCAATTTCTTATCTTTGGTCTTTCTTCATTTACAAAGAGCGATTTTTTATAACTTCTACAAATTTGGTTTAATTGAAAAGGCATAAAAAATGTTCACCTTCAACATAAGTGCTAAAACATGTTGTGACCTTTCTTGAGAACTAAAAAGACAAATGATTTTTTTAATTTCTTTAAAATATACGTTCAAAATCAAAGATTTAATCTTGTACATATAATAAAATGCTAAAAGTCATTTCATAAAACTCCAAGGTTTAATTTAATTTTTTTAGAGGAAAGATTTCCTTTTATAATGTGAATTAATTTTTACCATACACTCTTTTTCATTGTGTTTGACTGAAAAGTGAAAATTAAAGCATTAACATTGCCACTACTTTGTTTCTAATATTTTATGTCAATGATCTTCTAAATCCGTTGCATTTAATTATATTCAGATGTATGTATAAAAAATGTATTACAATGCACTCGTACCCAATAAGTCATTTTGAGTTCTATTAATATCAGACACTTAAATGATATTAACGAACAAAAACATTGCATCAGTTCTACTTCAGCTAGAAAATATTTGGAAGAGAAAATGCATGTGGATCATGAAGGATTATAGTTTAAATGACTAGAGGATTGTATTCTCTAAACAATGCACCACCTACATCATTTTTCAAAAAGAAATAAAAAAGTCTATAGTAGAGGGCTATAAGTGTATGGGAAAATCAAGTGCTGAGAATAAAGAAAGGTGGATAGTTGCAAAGACAAAGATCCCACAGTTTGGGGTAGGTAAAAGATTGTGAATCAGGGAATTTTATGTGCCAACTAACACTTTGACATGATAGTTGATGATTTCTACACTAAGGAATACTATATGGATTATACTGATCCTTGGGAAATTAGTTCTAGATTATATTTGGCTTGTTCCTCATATAGAGGCGAATTAGGCATAGTCAGTTAGTAAAGGATAGATGAACATTACTTTTAAAGAGTGATGATTGACTACCTGTTAGTTAGTCAACCATAATTTGCAAGATGATTTGAAATACAATCTATACTCCGGCTCCATATTTTGTGAGGTGGTTTGAAACATACATGGAAATTAGTTACATGAATTATGGTTTCACATAATTTTTTTTGAACAAAGCAATTAAAAAAAACAGAAAGAATGAAGCTATGAGAAGTAGCTGAAGTATAAAGCTAAGAAATTGATATTCTAGTCACAAAGGTAACAACAATCATAAATCTAGCCATTAGCGTAATAAAATAGACAAAATTACATGAGTTGTATAAAATTTTACATAAATGGATAAAATCATGAGTGGTAAAACATTTTTGCAATGGTTGAGCTTACTATCTGAAACTTCATAAGTTGTTATTTAATCTGTTTTAGTTGTTGTTTGTCCTTCTCATTCTTCTTGCTTAAGATTTGGATATGTGAAAAAGAAAAGCCACCTAAAGACATATGTCAAAGAAAAGTCTTAGAGTACTAGTTACTAGATAATAGTTATTAGAAAGTATTGCATCACATCTATTTTTTCATATATATTTTAAAACCACATGCAAAATAAAATCAGTAATCACATCATTTTGCATAGCAAAGACAAAAATAACTTCTAAATCCAGTTCACATCGTGGTTAAAAATCACTGAGAAATTTCATGTAAACAATCTCAGAATATGTGTTTCAAATTTTATACTCTAGGACAAAAGAGATAGTTAGCTGGTTAGACCATAATACATTTAAATATATCCCTCATAGGTAGCTTGCAATGCAGTATTTTCCAAACCAACATTGTTGTATCAAAATCAACTTTCGAATGTCATATTTGAACACTTAATTTAAACCAAAATTTGAAACTAAATCTGTATTTTCACTTATAATTAAGATGAAAAATAAGATTCCAACTAGAAAATAACTGAATATATATTTTTTAGTAAAATAAAAATGATTGAAATAACTTAAGACAACCATTTCCAATCTTTAAAAAAAAAAATACTTGAAATGCATAATTTCACATAATACTTAAATACACTCACTGCATAAATATTATATAAGAAAGCATCTTATTGATGCAATATAGGAATGAGTATATTGAACTAGCTCATTAGAGGTTTCCTAATTAGCTTTGGAATTTACCGTCAAAATCCCGAATTATTTCTTGACATTTTATTATAACTTCTCAATATTAATTGGTGTTGACTTCGGCTAACCAAAGCAAAATTTATTCTCCTTATATGATGCGACAATTGATAATCCTAGTGATGTAACATGCAAGGATTAAAGGTGGGGAAGCATGCAGTTGCCAACAATATGCACAACTAATCTTAAGAGTCATGTAGCGTTACACTCAAATATTTCATATCATCAAAAAGAGTCTTATTGCATTAGGAAATATCTTCATTCCTCAGTATGGTGTATTCAGAACATATTGTTAGCACCACAAATCTGAAAACAACTATAAACTCCAACTCCCATTAGCATGGTTAGTTCAAACTATTGCAAACATAATAGTGCTCCTATGAAATAATCCATCATGCTTGGTAAACAAACTAACAAACTAAATTAATTGAAAGCATAAAAAGCATGGTGGATACCTATTCCATATTGGATTGGTGCACCCTTGATATGTAAAGGAGCCCTTTCCCAATCCTTGCTAAGCCTAAGATGATAATAGACAAAGAGATGAAAGATGAACTCAAATGCCTATAGTAAGAATGCCCAAATTGTAGATGGAAATGGAGGAGAAAAGCCTTGAATTGATAGATGGGATTAGAAAAGAAGAAGCAAAGTGGATGAATATGGGACTAATCCCAACCAATAGAAAGAAGTCACTTGTCATCATGTGAATGGATCAAGGATGTGAAAGTTTTGATGAATGTGCCCATAAATGCCATTAGTTGAAATTGGAAATTTGAAAATAGCATTAAATGCATATGTTTGAGAGTTTTGGGGGGGGGGGAATTTGTTTGGAAAAAAAGTCAAACAAATCGAGTTAATGAAGGAATATTCCTTGGGAATATTCTTTGTGAGGAAAATAGAGTTTTAGTAAATCAAAATAAATGATTTATTGTGTAAGTGGGAAAATCTAGAGGATGGGACATAGATTAGAGTTAGCATTAATCAAGAATTTGATTAATTAAGTTGATGTTAGGTGATGTGACATTTGATTTAGATTTTTGGATTTGTTTAAATCAAATGAGAAGAAAATGATTTTAGGTTTGGTTTAAATAAAGATTTAATTTATTTAAATGAGGATGATGTTACTGATTTCAATTAAATAAATTTGATTTATTTAATCAAATCAAGAATTTTTAGAAGTTAATTAAATAAGATTGATTTATTTAATTAAAGGGGGATTTTATGATTGATTTATGATTTAATGAAATAAAATTGATTCATTTAATTAAAAGATGAACATCGAGGAGTATTAGATGTGTGATTGTTAATTTTGCATGTCTACATTTTGCCCCTCTTTGAAGCAATGTAATTGTTGCATTGGTTCAAAGAATGATGCTGCCGACATTGAAATTAAAAAAAATCTGATTTTTTTGGATGCCCCAGTGGAAAGAAGTACGTTGGTACATTGCCCCCTCGAAAGATGGAGCGAAAAGTTCAATTTGAGGTCGATCTCATGACAAAGAGGTTCAAAATGGATGTATGGACAGTTATGATGATGATGCAACTAAGATGGATGATGTGATGATGCCTATATGATTATGTAACGGATGTTTGATGCAAATGTATGATTTACTAACAAGTCTATATGATAATGATGATGCAAATAAGATGTTTTTAAGATGCTTAGAATAACAAATCTATATTATCTTAAAAAACTTAAATGATTATGCAATGCATGTGATATGGATGAGATGGATGATGTTTTCCTATGATGATATGACGTGATTATGCAGGATGAGAGTGCGGATGCAGGATGGATTTATTGATGAAATGACACTATGTTAGCATGAAAGAGGATAGAAGAATGAGAGGGATCAACCCTTGAATCCAAGAAGATGCAGAAGTCCAACAAGTCCATTAGTCGTCGAGACTTTATTAGATATGATAATGAATGGTGATGATGTATTTCTTATCCAAGGATGGGAGAGATAAAGAGCATAACCTTCTTTATGTTTGATAACACACACAGGTGTGATGCATCAAGGTATAAAGAACCAGGACGGCATTGCATCTAATGTGATGGACTTTGACTTGATTATCAGATAGGAGTAATGTTGTTCACACCTGACATACGAAACCTTATTCAAAGTATAGTTAAGATATTCTAAACATCTCAGACCAAAACATAGAAAAGTGATCCTTCCTATGTGGTCAACGAGACATCTAAAACACCTTCCCTACAATCCAAACAAAGCACGCATGACCAAGTTATATTACAAGAACATCTAAAAAGCACAACAAATAAAAATATAATGATTGTTTCCCCATTCCTTTCTCTCTAAATCTTTATGTTAAGAAATCATTAAGAGGTCCTTGAAATGAGCACAATAAGATAAATCCAAAGAAAAGATAAAGTAAATAAGCAAGCTAATGTTCTTCATACCACTAGCCAAGACTAAACTATGGTGATGCTTGATGTTGATGTCCATCGCAGGAAGTTCACATCCTAGGACATGTTGTGATCAGGTGATAATGAGATTTTGATTGGATGATAAACTATTGATACTCCGAGTTGATCAACTTGTTGACTTATTGACCTAGACCTAATAATTTTGACGATTAGGCATTCACTTTAGAACCTACTAGACTTGCTTCTGATTGCTTTACCAAAGGATGAAGATGATTATTGTGGGTAAAAGTGAGATGAGACAGATGCACTATTTTAGGTTCTTTTTGAATATTTTGAGGTTGTTTTGGAATTTTGAGCTTTTTCAATATTTTTTTTATTTTCGAGATTTATGACCAAGAGACAAACTTAAATACCTATCCTAGGGGTCTCGGGAGCTGATCAATAGATTATCCTTTCTTACATTATACACATTGAGACCACGTAGTTTGACTGACAATTGACTTGATTACTAATGAGATAGATGGGAAAACGGATTGCCATTTCTATTGCGATGGATGCCTAAAATGTCTTGGGGGATGATCATAGATCAACCTTGCCTATGTTCAAGCTCGGAGATGATGTAGTTCAGCTAACAATTGACTTGATTATTGATGAGATAGATGGGCAAATAGATTACCATTTCTATTGTGACAAACTCCTATAGGACTATCCTAAAATGTCTCGAGGATGATCATAGATCAATGTTGCCTACTTTCAACCTCAAAGATGACATAGTTCGGCTAGATTACTCTATTTTTAATTTTTTATATTTTCAACATGTTTTGGATTTTGATATGATTTGGATGTTTTTGAATTTTTTGAAGGATTTTTTGAATGTTTTTTGGATTTTTGGCTTTAAGGAAGATCACAAGAATATAAACAAAACCGATCTGATGCGGGTATAGGAACATGCCCCCAACGTGGTGTGATAGACTACTTCAATAAAGGTAGGACAAGCTGACCTTAGGAATATGCCTAGTACTAGGGTGGATCATGATACGAACACAAGATCAAGCTATTGTACGGATGCAAACTGATGGTGGAAGGATAGATGGAATTTAATGGATAAGTGAGTCGTGAAGATCTTGGTGGATAGAGAGTGTTTTATTTACGCTTGGCCCTTATTTTCTAGGTTTTCACCAAGGTACTTGTCTGAAGTGCCACCAAAGTGGTTTTCACTAGAGGACAATTTTATTTTATTTTTTTGGATTTTGTATTTTTTTATTTTCTTTGTCACCAAGACACCTGTTTACCAAGTTTTCATCAAGGTGATCATTTTTTTAGTACATTTTCTGATTTTTTTGTATTTTTTGGTTCTAATTATCCCATGATATTTCTCAAATTTGGGGATTTTGAATCCCTTCGGGAACGGTACCATTGCCAAGTTCCCGTCGAATGGATAAGGACACAAATTGCTAGGTGTCCTCATTGTTTTTCTCGATTGAAGATCAAGCATTTTCTGCAAGAGCAGTTTGATTTTTATTGTCACATCGCATTGCGGATCAAAAGGTGGGGTGAACATGTTTTGAGGTGTCAGATTGATGGGTGGGTTGTTGGTGTGAGTTTGTTGCAAGATTTGTTGAGCGATTAATGCATTTGTTTTCTACTGAGCCAACAACACTTGTTGTTGGGCCTTTTTTTGTTGCGCCAATAATTCTTGTTGTTGGGCTTGCTTTTGGGCCCTTTCCTATTGTACTTGATAATCTTGCAAGGATTTTTTATATGCTTCTTACCAGGTTGCTTGCAATTTTGCTTTGTATTGTGCTTGCGCTTGCACTTGCTAGGCTTGATATTGGGCTCGAGCTTGAGCATGCACTTGTTGGATTTCTTGTGAGGCTTGAGGTACTTGTGTAGCTTTGGCAACTTTTTATTGATGTAGTAAGGCTTTAGCTTGTGCTGCCTACTATGCCTATTGTGCTTGTTGAGCAACTAGTTGTTCAGCCTATTGGTTTTGGATCGCCTTTTGATGAGCAACTTTTCGAGTAGCTTGCAATGTGATGGTGAATGAATTTTTTGTGTTGTGTTTTGGTGGTGGTGGTAGTGGATTGGGAAGGGTGTGGACCATTGTGATGAGCAGAACAATTGTGTTGATAATCGGGGTTTGAGTTGTGGATGTCATGATCAAGATGCTTGGTCCTTGGGAAACCATTCTTTGAGAGACTAGGGTTATAGTGGATGTGTTGATTGTTGGGGTTGCTTGGATGGTCACCATCTCTTGTTATGATATCGATGGCAAGACAAGATGTTTTGATAGGGTGTTTTGATTTGATTGATTGATGTTGAGTAGAAGAGGAAGACCCAACCCAAGGGGCGATGTGGATGTAAGTGGTAGAGGTGGAAATGGAAAAAATATGGGTGGTGCAATACCTTGAAGTGATGATGAGGGATAAAAGATTTCCCCTACTCCAAACAAGTCACCTTCTCCTTGTGAGGTAGGGAGAGAGGTTTGTGTGTCTAGAGGATAAATTTGTGTTGCATGATAAGAGGCTGGATTAGCGAAATCATGGAATGTAAGCAGTACATAAGGGTACAATGGATTTACCGAAATAGATTGGTCTGGTGTGGTGTTTGCATTCAATTCTCAATTGCTCACAAGGGGATGTTTTTGGATTTCTTGAAGCATTACACTTCCCTTGTTAACAATTGGTAGGATTGAAGCAATGGATGTTATGATTTGCGGGATGTCTTGAGTGACGCTTTGAAGCGGAAGCGTGGATGAAGTTGAGGGAATGATCCCAAGAGGTATTTCCATAATAGTTCTTAGGTCATATTCGGAAGGGAGTTTAGCCCCTTCTTTTGTTAAATCAAGCATGTATTGGGAGGGATATAACTTTATCATAGCATTGAAAATTTGACGATTTTTAGGATTTTGAACCATCTCAAGGATTTCATCTTGTGTCATCCCTAAGACTTTGTTGGTGATGTCTTCCACTTGACATTCCTCATGAGGATTTTGAGGTATTTAAGGAGAATTGATTGGGAGGTCAATGGTTATCGTGGGATTGAATTTTATTTCAGTTTGACTTCGATCACTCGAAGTGGATGTTTCTTTAAATTGCTCCATATTCTTCTTGTGTTGAGATCGAGTTTGAACCATAAAATAGAGATCAATTTTTAGGAATGTAAGAGATGAACTTCTAACCCCTTAGATTGGTCTAAACCTTAGGCTCAAAGAAGAGAAGAACTAGGATAATTTAAGGATCTAAGTGATGATGAGGATGAGATAAATAAAAGATGGATGATACAAATGATAAAACTCTTGAGGAACCTTGAGGGAGATGCTAAAATTTAGAACCTGATTTGATTGGTATTTTGATTGATTTGGATAATGAACTTGTAAAATCTAGAAGGGTGTGTTGTCATAGAGAGGACTCATACATAAGAGGATAATTTGACTAAGTGTGTTAGGTCAAACAAGATGATTTTTTATTTTTCCTAGAAGTTTAGCATGAGTGATTTTTTTAAAGTTTCCAAGAGTTTTTTGGTGAGGTGATGTTTGATTTTGATCCTAGATTTTGACCTAGATAAAACTCCTTACAAGACCTTGGTTTTGAAGAACATGCAATACTTCCTATGTAAGAAAAGAAAACCTTTGAAAAAGATTGGGATTTTGTTGATAATAAAACTCATACAAGATAGGGTTGTTTCTTGAAGCTTTCTTGTAGAAGTTGTAAGCCAATATTTATCTAACTTCAAGAAGTCTTTCAAGATGCTCCTCATGAGATTTTAGACTAGGACTTTTGAACTTGAGTTTCCAGATTTTGATTTTGCAGGAAATCATTTGAAAGAACACATGTATGGGGTTTAATTGTTCTTTACTTTTCTTAATGAGTTATTTTTACCACAAAAAATTCTTTGATTAAACTTTCAAACTAGATGTCTAATATCCTACTTTTTTCTCATCCCACAAAGTCCATTATGTGGAAAATCAAGGAAATTAAAGAAAAAATTCCCTATTGTTGACTGTAGTTAAAATAAATGATGATAAAAGCCAAGTACTTAGATGCCTCTAAGGATGAAATCCCTAGGGCAAGAAATAGCACTTGAATTTTTCAAAGGTATTTTCTTCCCTAAAGGGTTTGTAATTTTGAAGATCTTGTGAATGTTTGTTTTTAGGTCTTTTTGATGAAAGAAATGTGTTTTTGATTCCAAGAACATTTACAATCTTAGGATGAAGAGACAATATTTATTCGGATCCCACTTGGATAAATCTAGTTGTGCATATTTAGTGCGGATGATTAGATGCTTGACCACACAGGCTCCCCCTTATAGTGTACTCACTTCTCGGGTAAGCCAAGCATCAACACCCATGAATATTCAATGGCATACTTGTCATCTCTACAACAAAATCAAATGTATATGTGGGGCGACTTCAAAGGACATGACCTTTTGCAACAACAAATAGTTAAGGATTTTGGCCTTTGCTAAACAAGGGTTTTAATGTGGGCATTTCATTCATGGGGAATCATCCATGCCACAAGAGACCATTATTGCCCTTCTCATCAGAATAATCGTTGTGATTCTTGAAATTTCCTCGAGAATCCACACTTATACACCAGTTGGAAGTCGCTTGGATTTAGTGTGTTCCCGGTTGGGTCGTTCCCTTGGGTAATTACTTTTTTCCACAAGGCAGACCCTCTAAGATAAACAAAAGAAAGCAAACATATCCATAAATCAATCAATCTTTGTTGCAAAGCAAAGAGAGAGAATGTATGCAATATGCTCCACTCACACTCGCAAGATTTGTTCACTTTTAAAATCCCAAATCAAAATGCGGTGGCAATATTTTTGACAACTTTTAATATCAAAAAAGGACTTTTGATTCTCAAGATCATCGTGAGGCACGAGAGAAGCACATACATCTTTTTGATGATATTACTTTGTGAAAAAAATTACAAAGTGCCAAATGCACATGTTCATTTTAATTTCCAAAGGAAAAATTGAGTTCTTTTTAAAGCCCCAAAATAAAAATGTGAGAGTTGTTTGTCAAATTTTTAGAACCCAAATTAAAATTTAGTAAGTTTTTCATGGTTCAATTTTAATCTATCTTTGAAAAGATCAAATCAGTGATTGATTTTAAACCCAAATTGAAAGGTGAGTTGGTTTAAAACAGAAAATGAAAGTAGGAATTGGAGCCTCGGATTATAACACTAAGCATTAAGAAATGTTTTTTCAAATCTTTATTTCAATGTTCAAGGATTGTTCTTCTTCAATTTCACTCCACTTTCTTTTGTTCAAAATCCAATGCTCCACTCCAATGCCAACCTATCCTTGTATATACCTGTGAACATTACAAAGTAATATCTTAGAAATGAGCTTTATCAAGAAACTAATAAAGCATTTCATATTATCACAAAAATTACATTCGTCATTCAAAGCTTCAAAAAAATAATAATTATTATAGGCCGAGCACTTAAAATTTTACCAACACATGATTCCAAATGGACATTATAAAACAAGGGTGCCAAATGAAGAAAAAAAATATGCCAAAATTAGTCAACACACCAATCAAGTGAATGTTAAAATTTATTGCAACTTGTCACATTCTAGGATTGCACTTATTGAATGTAAGAATCCTAATGCATTTATCCCATACTCAGAATAAAACAAAATTATTTTCAAGCGTATTTTTTTTAGACACGTAAAATAGACATCATACATCTCACTCTAACTAACATCGAATTCTCCTATTAATCAGTTAAAACAATTTATTGATTAATTCCCTAAGTTTCATCACACTTAATTAAATAAATCAAATAATTTCATTAAGTCCTTAAGTTCTTCTCATTTGATTCAATAAATCAAAATGATTTAATCAAATATGAAAACTCCTAAAATCCTCCAAGTTAATTAATTTGGATTAATTAACCTCTAATCATAATCACCCATTCTCCAGCTTTTGACTCAACTTGAGTCAAATCTAAACTCTCAACTAACCCACTCACTTGCACCAATAAATCATTTCTTTGATTTATTAATTCTTCTAATTACTTTCAAAAGGGCATCAAGATGGAATATTCTGTCAATTTGAATCTTCCTTCCAAAGGACTTGTCCCTTCCAACAAAGCATTAAATTATCTTACACATGCTCTTATATGTCTCTTGCACAAGTCAAAATTGGAATTTAATGCACCTTCCATCCCCCCTAAACATGTCATTTCAACAAAATTTAAATTTGAAATTAGCACATTGGCCAAAACTTGCACATTCGTCTTCCTCTCAAATCTTGACAAGCGGCATATTTTCATTAGCTCATGAATGATCCCACATTCATCCAAAATCACTCAATCCTTCAACCTTGAATCTATAAAAGAGAGGCTTTTCAACAACACAACTAACAACAAAAATTGGAGAACAACACAATTTGAGGACAACACTTTTCCACACAAAGTTACTCTCTATATGTGAGAACTAATTTTTCTCTTCATCATTTTATTGTCTTGGCAATCTTGCTTATCGGGGGATGGGAAACGAATTTCTTTCCACATTTCAAGAGGCACCACTCCCACTATGGGATAGGTTTGAACATACTTTCAATGAGTCTCTTTGGTATTTTAGTGTTTTATTTGCATTATTTAGTAGGGTTCAATATCTCATAGGGATGTTGTGATTTGCTAACAGTGTTAATCTATGTTAAATATTTAAGCATTTGTAGATTTTCATGTCCACAAAATGGTGCTAGAAGGAGGGAAGAACCTGTTAGAATTTAAATTTAAATTTAGTTGTAGCGATGATTAGTATGAAAATTTGAACATTGGATTTTATCTGCTAGAAATTTCATAAGAAAAAAACCTAACATGTGTTGGTTGAATCTAAATTTGTCATAAGTATTTGTTGCAGGGAATAATATTTTCTTTAATAGGATGCTTTTTATATAATTTTCATAGGGAAAATACTTATTTCAAAATCTATTTCTCTTACTGTCTCAATCTAAAAATGATCCATTGAGTAGTTTGTGGCTGCATTAAATAACTCATGTTTCCCACCCATAAATTCGTGTATGATCTTTTCTTTGATACTGTGATCTTTATCGAGCTATTGTGATAGGGAGGTTGGAGGAATCAATAACTGATTCTTGCTCTAGGTCTGACTTGGAAGACCCCTATGGTGACTCACTCCACCACCTTAGCCTATAGGACCTATCTCTTGATTAGGCTCCCCTGGTTCTCCTGGCCAACCCAACTACCATCACAACTCTTCTAGCCAAGTCAATCTTGGTGCAATGTTTTCAACTCTTCCATTAGCCCTTAATCCACCCTAAAGGCTAACAAACTCCAAAAACTAGAATTTAGCTTTGCAG
This sequence comes from Sequoiadendron giganteum, assembly GCA_007115665.2. Taxonomy (NCBI): domain Eukaryota; kingdom Viridiplantae; phylum Streptophyta; class Pinopsida; order Cupressales; family Cupressaceae; genus Sequoiadendron; species Sequoiadendron giganteum. The sequence goes on from CM021101.1 coordinate 46,766,272, forward strand.
GGGTGTGGAGATGTTTCTAATAGGTTCAAACCATCACATTATGTTTCTTGAGGGTCCACCTAACTTCATTTTCTCATCGATTCCACTAAACACTCATTTAGGGTTAAAAAGGCTACTAGCCCTAGGAGCCCCAATTAGCCCTCCTTCTCTGAGAAAACAAGTTAGTAATCCAAAGTTTTCTAAAGAACATAGTATCTTTCCTTGGGGTTCCTGGTCCTCATGCCCACCATGCTAAGATTTTAGTGGTCTCAATCCTCAACTATCTGTACATAGGCTAAACCTTCATTTTAGCAAATTTAGCCTTTTTGAGCCTTTCCCTGACCACACAACATAATTTCATGAGTTTCTCTCACCAAATGGATTGGTGGAGGTTCCTCCTCCATGCTATATAATGGCAAGGTTCATACCTGCTTTCTCCACACCATGATTTGATAGGAAATGGACACCCTTGCAAATCAAGTGCTATGCACTCCTTGTCTTCCCTAGTCGGACACTTCCTGACTTGCCTAGAAGAAGACTCCCATGGTATCTCCATTGCTACCAAAGACTCCTAACTCTACCATATTTACAATCATGGAGTCTAGTCACAATTCCCAAGGGCCGTACAATATGTACAGTGGGAATGTGAACTAAACCTCCATTCTTCTCTAATAATCTGTCAGATTAGCAATTGAAAGAAAAATAACTAACTACAAACAGTGCTTGAAAATTGAATCAAACTAACAACCTAATGCCACACAAAGCTTGGAAGAAAAATCCTCTACATCCTACACTAACTACTCTATCACATTCAATCCATTAAAGCTCTTATTCCAAGAAAAAACCAGAAAATCTCACATAAACACAACTTTTCTCACTTAAATTTCAAATTTTCAATAATCCAAAATGCTTCCAACCTTGATTCCAGGTCGAGGTCACCTTTAAGTAGGGTCTCTAATTTAGTTAAGCTTGGTCTTAACTACTCCTTGGCCGCTTGTGGCTTCCATTAAGCCTTATTTGCAAAATTTAGAAAAACTAACACCTAAAAAGGTCTACAAAGGTCTTAAGCCATACCTGTAGCCAAAACCTCAACCTATCCAATGGTCAACATGACCTTTATCAACTCAATACATGACCACAAATTCCTTTAAGGAAAAAACATAAAGAACATGAAGAGATAGATAAATTGGCTAACACAAGTTGCCCAAACATGACCTTCTAGAAAAATTATGGTAACCTAGGTGCTCCTGCACCATTATCCCCCTCTGCACAAACACTAAGGAATGTGGGGAGAGATTAGAGATAAATCAATACCCTACTTCTTGAACTAAGCTTCATCCACCCATGTAGCCTCAAATTCAGGTTTGTCCTTCCATTTGATGAGATGTTCCATGTATTCATTATGCCGGGTAGACTTCTTCACCCTTGACTCCAAGATCCTCTATGCTTGCAACTTGTCTCTAGTAGGTAGGGCTATGTTACTCACATCCTTTAAGATATCCCTGCTGTTTTGATCCATGTCAGTGATTGTTCCCTTATACATGATCAAATCAGCCACATTGAACACTAGTGAGATGCCTAAATCTTTAGGTAACTCCACCTTGTATGCATTCTTACCATAGTTGGATAACACCTTACATGGTCCCACTCTCTTCATCTTCAATTTGGTTGATGTTCCCTTCTACAACCTAGATTTGTTGAGGTGGACCATGACATAATATCCTACTGCAAATTGTAGATCCTTCCTTGATAAATCCACCTTAGCTTTCAGCTTGTGAGTAGCCTCTGCAATTATTATTTTCACTTGCTCCTATATCTCCTTCATGGTCTGAGAGAAATCCTCAGCCTGGCCACTCCTATACTCCATAGCTCCCAAATCTCTAAGTTCACATACACCTCTTGGGTGCATTCCATACACTATTTCAAAGGGACTTCTACCTATGGTCCAATTCACACTATCATTGTAGGCATATTCAGCTTGTAAGATGACCATGTCCCATGTCTGTCCATTCTCCTTGGTTAGGCATATTATAAGGTTACCTAGCACTCTATTGATCACCTCATTTTCCCATTGGTCTAAGGATGGTAGGCTGATCCAAAAGACAAATTGGTACCCAATCTACTCCATAGAGTCTTCCAAAAATGACTCATGAACTTCACATCCCTGTCTAAAATAATTCTCAAAGGCAATCCATGGATCCTTACAATTTCTTTAAAGAAAAGGTGAGAAATATAGCTAGCATCATGGGTGGTCTTGCAAGGGATAAAGTGATTCATCTTATTGAACTTATTTACCACCACATAGACACTATCAAACCCTATCTTAGTCTTAGGGAGGCCTACCACAAAGTCCATGCTAATACATTCCCATGGTCGGTTAGGAATAGGTAGGGGTTGATACAAACATGAATTACTAGCTCCCCCTTTGGCTTTCATACACACTACACACTACTCCACATACCTCCTGACATCCCTTGGCAACTTAGGCCAATAGTAGAACCTCTACACTAGTTCCATTGTCTTGTTGATACCAAAATAACCACTAAGACTTCCATTATGCTTCTCCTGGATGAGATTCTCTCTCATTGATCCTCTTAGAACACATAACTGATTCCCCTTGAATAATAGTCCACTTTGTAGTGTATATTTTGAGTATTGACTATGAAAGTGATTCTCAAAATCACAACACACCTTGTATGCCTCGGAGAAGTCTTCATCTTCCCCATAGAGATCCTTGAAACTTTCTATCCCAATGCTCTTTATCTATGTCTCTTGCACTGTCAGCAATCTCCTGCTTAGTGCATCTGCCATCTTGTTCAACTGTCCCTTCTTGTGCTCGATGGTGAAAGTGAAGGCTTGGATGTATTCCATTCATTTTAAATGTCTATTGCTCAACTTCTCTTGAGTGTTGATTTAGCTAAGTGCCTGATTGTCAGTAAAGACTACAAATTCTTTAGGTAGAAGATAATGCCTCCACTTCCTAAGTGATTGTATTAAAGCATAAAGTTCTAGGTCATAGGTAGAATACTTTTTTTAGCTTCGTTGAGATTTTCACTAAAGAAAGCTATAATTCCTCCTACTGCAAATCCACTGGCATCACATTCTACAGTAAACAACTTATCAAAATTATGTAACAAAAGGATGGGTTGAGTTGCCACTTCTTGTTTCAGTTTCTCAAATCCCTTCTCAGCTTCTTGAGTCCACTTGAACTTAGTTTTTAGGCCACCTTTGATTGTATCAAGGACTAGTACACATATGCCACTAAATTTCCTTATAAATTTCCTATAAAATTGAGCCAATCCATGAAAAATTCTTACCTTTGTCCCTGTGGTTGGTGTAGGCCAACTTAAGATAGCTTCCACCTTGCTTGGATCCATCTTTAATGATCCTTGGGACACTACAAACCCCAAATACACAAGCTCTTGCTTGAAGAACTCACATTTCTCTAGGTTGATGGCTAACCTCTCTTCCTACAATCTTTTAAGAACCAATTCCATATGCTTAAGATATTCTTATGTTGTCTTGCTAAAGATGAGTATATCATCAAGATATACCACCACAAATATCCTTGTAAAGTCTTTGAGCACTTGATTCATGAGCCTCATGAATGTGCTAGGGGCATTAGAGAGGCCAAATGGCATAACTCTCCACTCATACAACCCATCAGTTGTCTTAAAGGTTGTCTTCCACTCATCACCATCCTTGATTCTGATCTGATGGTATCCACTCTTGAGATCCAACTTGGTGAAGTACTGAGCTCCTCCAAGACAATCCATCAAATCGTCAATCCTAGGAATAGGGAACCTATACCTGATTGTGATTCTGTTTATAGCTCTAAAATCAGTGCATAGTCTCCACTTACCACCTTTCTTGGTTGCTAAGACCACTGGTAAAGCACATGGATTGATGCTCTTCCTAATTAATCCTTGATCCAACAACTCCTGCACTTGCCTAGCTACCTCTAGGTTTTGATCCGGTGTAAGCTTGTAAGCTGCTTTGTTTGGCAATGAGGCTCCTGGTATGAAGTCAATCTGATGACTAATGGCTCTCTTCGAAGGTAAGGTTGCTAGTGTACCATCACTAACTATGTCCTTCAACTATTCTAACAACTCCTAGACTGCTTCCTGTATGATTGTTTTCTTGGCCTTGTCTTCTTCTTTGGGTTGCACCATGATCACATATCCTTCACCTCCTTGATGTAGGGTGTTAATGAACTCCTTGCCACTGCTTAATAAGACACTAGGGGTCTTTGACTATCCTTCTTCCTAATCTGATAGTGACTGCAATTTGAATGTCTTTCCATCCTTCTTGAAAGAGATAGTGTTCTCCTTACCATCATATATGGTACCTCTATCTTACTGCCATGGTCTTCCCAATAGAAGATGGCATGCATCCATGGGAAACACATCACATAACAACTTATCTTTGTAACCTCCAATGGAGAACTCCATCGTTGTTTTCTCATTGAACAGAACACTCTGTCCTTTGTTCAACCATGTCACTTTGTAAGGGTTAGTGTGGGGTACTTTCTCCAATTTCAACTTCCTTACTGCCTCCTTTGAGATGATGTTATCAGTTGAACCTAAATCCACAATAACCTTACACACCTTTCCAAGTATTTTGCATCTTACCCTGAACAAGGCTCTCCTCTACTTTGGCTCTTCCTTGACCGGTTGTCTGATCAAAACTCTTCTAAATATTATGTTCTCCCCTATTTCTGATTCAATGTGATTAACCTCAGGTGATTTAGTACTCATGGTGTCCTCTTGAGAATATACCACTCTCTTCTTTGTATTTGATGAAGATGATTTCTCTGGGCATCTATAAGCTAGATGTCCTACTTGAACACAATTATAACACTTCATACTAGAAAAGTATGAGTTGCTTCTGCCTACTCCTCTTCCTCTATTTGATCCTCCTTGAGGTCCTCTACCTCTTCCATAGCCTCCTCTAGAAGGTGTTTCACTTTCATGCTCTGTGAGTTTAGATTCTCCCTGGTTTCTTTGTTCAGTCCCTCTACCTTGGTAACCACCTCTATGTCCTCTTTGATCTCTACCTTTGCCTCTACTCTTAGAAGCCTGATCTTTTTTTCTCTTGCTTCTTTCCTCAATATTTATAAACAATTAGTAACATTGGTGTACTATCTTGGGACTTAGAAGAGTCATCTCCTCTTGAATGTTCCACTTCAAACCATTAAGATACCTAGCCACCTTGAGACTTTCATCATCTAAAACATTAGACCTCAGACAAAGTTTTTGAAACTCCTCAATGTAGGTGTTCACATCTTGGTCTCTTTGTCTCAAGCTCTGTCTCTTCTTATGCAACTGCATCTCATAATCATCTAGCATGTATGCTTCTCTCACTTTGACAACCATACCCTTCCAAGTTAAGATAGGCTTCTTGCCTTCCTTTTCCCTCTCTGTCTGAATGAATTTCCACCATGTCAAGGAAAATCCTCTCAATCTTTATTTTTCCACCTTCACCTTCTGTGCTTCAGTGACTCCATCACACTCAAAATGGTTTTCCATGCCCTCTATCCAATCCATAACTAGATCAAATTCCAATTTCCCACTAAACAGTGGTATGCCTTCAAGTTATTCTCCACTCAAAGCTTTCAATGCCTTCAAGAATGATTCTTCTTGTAGAACAGGGTTAGGTTCAAGGGTCTTATCTTCACTCTTTGGTACCCTGCCTTCCAACCTATCACTTACCTCAACGGTCTTGGTTTTCACATTGTTCATTCCTTGCTCAAGTTGAGATATTCGTTCTCTCAATCTCCTATTGTCTTCCTCTTGATCTTCGACCTTCTTGGCCAACTCAATATTTGTCACCATGGTTATAGAACCACTCGACTCAAGTTCTGACATACATCAATCTATCCCAAATCTTTTGTTGCTCTGATACCAATCTTATAGGGAGGTTGGAGGAATCAATCATTGATTCTTGCTCTAGGTCTGACTTGGAAGACCCCTATGGTGACTCACTCCACCACCTTAACCCATAGGATCTATCTCTTGATTAGGCTCCCCTGGTTCTCCTAGCCAACCCAAATACCATCACAACTCTTCCAACCAAGTCAATCTTGGTGTAATGTTTTCAACTCTTCCATTAGCCCTTAATCCACCCTAAAGGCTAAAAAACTCCAAAAACTAGAATTTAGCTTTGCAGGGGTGTGGAGATGTTTCTAATAGAATCAAACCATCACATTATGTTTCTTGAGGGTCCACCTAACTTCATTTGCTCATCACTTCCACCAAACCCTCATTTAGGGTTAAAAAGGCTACTAGCCCTAGAAGCCCCAATTAGCCATCCTTCTTTGAGAAAACAAGTTAGTACTCCAAAGTTTTCTAAAGAACACAATATCTTTCCTTGGGGTTCCTAGTCCTCATGCCCACCACCCTAAGATTTTAGTGGTCTCAACCCTCAACTGTCCGTACACAAGCTGAACCTTCATTTTAGCAAATTTAGCCTTTTTGAGCCTTTCCCTGACCACATAGCAGAATTTCATGAGTTTCTCTCACCAAATGGATTGGTGGAACTTCCTCCTCCATGCTATGTCATGGGAGGGTTCATACCTGCCCTCTCCACACCATGATTTGACAGGAAATGGACACCCCTGCAAATCAAGTGCTATGCACTCCTTGTCTCCCCTAGCCAGACACTTCCTGTCTCGCCTAGAAGAAGACTCCCATGGTATCTTCATTGCTACCAAAGAATCCTAACTCTACCATATTTATAGTCATGGAGTCTAGTCACAATTCCCAAGGGCTGTACAATATGTACAGTGGGAATGTGAACTAAACCTCCATTCTTCTCTATCAATCCGTCAGATCAGCAATTGAAAGAAAACTAACTAACTACAAACAGTGCTTGAAAATTGAATCAAAATAACAACCTAATGCCAAAAAAATCTTGGAAGAAAACTCCTCTACATCCTACACTAACTACCATATCACATTCAATCCATTAAAGCTCTTATTCCAAGAAAAAACCAGAAAATCTCACATAAACACAATTATTCTCACTTAAATTTCAAATTTTCAATAATCCAAAATGCTTCTGACCTTGATTCCAGGTCGAGGTCACCTTTAAGTAGGGTCTCTAATTTATTTAAGCTCGGTATTAACTACTCCTTGGCCGCTTGTGGCTTCCATTAAGCCTTATTTGCAAAATTTAGAAAAACTAACACCTAAAAAGGTCTACAAAGGTCTTAAGCCATACCTGTAGCCAAAACCTCAACCTATCCAATGGTCAACATGACCTTTATCAACTCAATACATGACCACAAATTCCATTAAGGAAAAAACATAAAGAACATGAAGAAATAGATAAATTGGCTAACACAAGTTGCCCAAACATGACCTTCTAGACAAATTATGGTAACCTAGGTGCTCCTGCACCATGTTGCTTCTAACATCCCTCCATTTGATAAAGATATTTTCTTTAATGCTAAGTAGTGATGTCCTGATTTTCTCAACAGTTGTTTATTTAGGATTTAATACTTAACAATGACTTCTATTTTTTCTTTTTTCCTCATGTCTTCTATTAAGAAATCCGTTTTTTTCTTTTGAGGACATAGTGATCAGTCTTTGTTTTTATTTATTGATGATAATGGAATTCAAAGCTAGAGAGTATTTTTTCTTTGGCAACAAATCAAGTATTTATGATCTACATTGAATCTTCAAAGATAAAGATTTTATTCTAATTTAATGCAATTGTTGACTTGGAACAAAACTTTAATTGAAACATGAGTATTTTTTATCTACTCTGCCCCTCACATCGAAATATACTCAAAAATATTTTAACAAGCTAGGAGCTTTAAAAACTAAAGCTGCTCTTTTGTGGATTGTTTTAATTTCCTTTTGCAATACTAATTTTGTAACAAATATAAATGTGAAGGTTATGGTGGTAGGAGGAGATCAAAAATGGAATTTTAGGTTCAATTATACCAACTGGGCTTCCAAATCTACTCCATTTTATGTCAATAAAGTTTTGGGTAACTAGTATTCTATTCACTTATCCACTGTAATATATATATATGCAAAAAATAGCATGGTAACCAAATATATTGTGCTTTAACTATATTTTATATTCTCAATCAGATTTTATTTTGTTACGGTATTTAAATATCCCCATCCCAATAGCAACATCTTCCATGAAATTCATAGGATTTACAAAGTGTAGTTTCCAAGGAGCACAATGTCTTGCCTCTTTGTATTGTCGTATGATCCGACTATGCATATGTTGTCCGAGTAAATTTCAGGTGGATACACTCTTATGAAGCTATCGTTCCATCTGTTGGACGCATGTTTGTGGGTAATGGGAAATTTTTATTGTTTGTGCTCTTCGAGTAAAAGAAGAAATCTAGATTATTTTTGAGAAAAGACCATGATGACATTGATGACAGTAGGATCTTAGAGATCTAACTCTTCTTTTCATGCATAGATGATCCTTAATAGTTTTGGCAGCGATTCAAGGTAATTCTTGGCCTCTCTATTTCATAATTATGTGATCCTTATTAATTGATTGAGATTCAAGGCACCAAAGTGAATCGTAGGAAATTTTTATTATTGATCTACAACATGAGGGACATGTTAAGCTATCATAGTGGAAGATTTCCTCTCTACACTCTTCACAATAAAATGAATAATTTCTTTACGCTTTATTTTCCCATGTAAACTACAATCCTACGCCGGTATTAATTTCACACGAAGAAAAGAACTTGACTTCTTGTTAGAAGAAAATAGACTAAAATTACGTAAATTTCTGACTTCTATAGAGAACCTTACATGTTTATAAATTCTTGCATTGGCATTCAGCTGGGATCTTACATCAATATTAATTTCATTTATGACACACTAAATACTGTCAAGGAAAATTTCCAAGCATGGACTGTATAGATTAAATCATGTACACCATCATATACCTGTCAGCCATAGAACTAATGCGGTCTATTATAAATTTTTCAATATGCTTTTTTGTCCTTCGGTGATTTCATTTCCTATTCATGAGTTCATTATTCTGTCAGTTTGCTTGGCTTATTGGGTCTACATAGTGCAAGGAAGAAAATAGGCAAGTGATGGAAAGCTATGATTTGACTACTTTGTGGTCTAAAATGAATAAGTGTTTTCCATATTTTGTAATCTCTTAAAAAAAAAATGCCATCAAAATGTGTATGCACTTCTCTCGTGCTTCATGGTGATCTTGAGAATCAAAAGCATTTTGGTGATATTAGGTTGTCTAAAATATTGCCCCCACATTTCATTTGGGTTCTAAAATTGAACAAACTTGTCTAGTGTGAGAAAAAGGCATTGCGAGTGTTCTCTCTTTGTTCATGCAAACAAATATGATCGAAATACGAATGCACTTACTTGCTATTGTACACCTTTAGAGAGCCTGCCTTGGTGGGAAAAAGTACTCACCCCAAGGGAATGAATCAAACCGGTAACGAGCTAAACGTCAAGCTATTCCCAACTAGTATACAAATTTGAATGGTGAGGAAAGTTCATCTTTACAGGAGGGCGGGTGCATGGAAATGGGTAGAAATTCTGTAGACACCCCCTAAAAAAATCTTTGAAAAAAAATAACGCAAGCGCGTTATAATGCACTTGCATTATGGCTCGTTATGTCGAGCCTAAGGCTCGGAAACTACAAACCAATAACGTGAGCGCATTATAATGCATTCATGTTATTGACTATTAAAAGAAAAAAAAGAAATGCGAATCTCTCATTCTGATTTTGACTATTTTTTTTTTTTTGTAGCCACGGCCAAAACCACCACAATTTCATGCTCGCATTCTAGGAGGAGAATTTCAACAAATTTCTTCACCAAAAATCCTTATATCTTCACAACAATGGCGCCACGATGACGAGGAGCTGTGAGAGGTAAGGATTCTATGGTTTTTGTTTTGAATTAGTTAGTTTTAGGTTGAATTTGATATCTATTTGTTTGAATTTTTAGGAGATACAAATTGACCTGAAAACCCTCAAAATCCTCAACAAGAAGACCAACCAAATATGCAAGATCAAAATTAACCACAACATCAACCTCCTCCACCAATGACTCAACCCCCTCTTGACACTCAACAAAATTTAATGAGTGAAATTGAGAACAACAAAAAGATAATTGATGATTTGATAAGTACGTTGAGTGATCCAAATGGTTCAATCGCATAAATAATGACCCTAGCAAATTCATTAAAAGATATGTTAAAAAATGTAGATTCAATTGGCAAACAAATAACTAGATGGCAAGATAGGAGGCAGGCAGCCATGGATTATTATGCAAATAAGCTATCATACAAGGATGTAAAATATTTAAAAATTACAAAAGGTGATTTGTGCTCATTATTCACTGACCCACGCACAAATCAAAATATTACCCTCAGCACGAAGAGGTTTCCTATCCATTGGTTCCAACACCAACAAATTAGGGAGTAGTTTTATGATAGGTGGTACATGGTCTTCGATTACCCACCATGCAACAATTGCAAGGTCCTGCAATATTTCCTTAGGAAACTATACAGTGAGTTCATATTGAACCAAATCCCAAATTATTTTGATATGAGGGATTTCTAGGGGAGAGGTGGAGGGTCAACTCAGGATAGACCTGGTGCACAGCCAGATCCTACGCGGCAAGGTAGATGAGCTCTCGCTAGGCCACCTTGTGAGCACGTTGTTATGCCTTCTGTTGTGAAGGAAAGTGTTGATGTAGAGACATTGTAGCAAATCAACACTTTGACCCAGAGTGTCATCCATCATACTAGCCCTATTCTACAGTGCCATCCAGGGGAGTCTTCAAGTGGTGGCCTTTGAACACATGTGTGTCAATCTTGTGAGGCTACTTGTTCATATGACCCCACCAACACTCAAGAGACTAGTACGTAGGATCCATCTACAACTATGGAGATGGAGAGGGCAGCTGACATTTTGCATAAGGCATATGACATTGACAGTCAGGTAAAAGTTAGGGCATGTGTTCATTGAATTTAATTTATTAAATTTCGATTTTGAAATGCAAGATTAACTAAAAATGTTTTATGATTTTAATAAAATTGCAGGGTCACAGTGTTGAGACTGGATACACTGGCCCCCCACCAACCTATTTCTATAGTACACCTATCACTAGGGTATGTAACTAGTAATTAATTATATATTTATTGCATGTTAATAACATTGTTTTACGAATGGTAATTTAATATGCGATTTTTGATGTTGAACAGACTAATATTGGAAGTTTTGATGGAACACATCCCAATGGTGGTGGATTTACTCAAATCTTCACACAGGTAATAGAATAAAGAGCTTAACTAATGAATCAAGTACTTAATAGATTTCTGTAGTTTATATGCACATCATTGATTATGTTGAATATTTTATTGTTTTATTTTAATTTGTTGTGAGACGATACACCTCTGAATGTGACGAGGGAAATGGATATTGGTGTGACATCTGCTATACAATTCTTAATGGCTCTGACATAAGAGGTATGAGGAAAATTAGTAAATTTCAATTTACATTTGTTGTTATAGATGTTAGTTAGTGAAAAATCAAACCAATATTGATTCATGTAGTTTAATTTCTATTTGTATGGTTTATACAGGGCTTGAGCATGCCTGAGCATGGGCATGAGGATATTTCCCTCATGGAGAGAGATTGTGCGATGGTTGTAAGTGATTATTTTGTAAAATATATCATTTTTTATAATGTAATTTCTATATATTCGTGTCTTTACTTCTTATTGTAACAGTTAAAGCTTCACCATGAACTAAACCCTAGGAGGAGTATCAGGAGCACTCCACGAGCGCAACAAAAATGAGTGATAGACCTATCACCAACTGAGTGAAAAGGAAAGGGAAAGATTTTATTTCCAGGGCATGGAGAGCAATGACTTTTGATTCTAGAGTCCTTTGTTGTATGCCTACATGGCAGTTTTGTCCATATTTTTTATTGGACATATTTGGCATTGTATGCCTATATGGCATTCTCGTAAGCCTATATGGCTATTTTGTACATATATTTCATACTTATATCAACATATATTGATGTATGCCTACATGGCTATTTGGTTAATACAAACATCTTTTATCGATGCCTATCCATATTTTCATTCTAAATTGATGGTTCAATAGTTATGAGTTACATGTATTCAAGGAAATTTCTATGTTAATACAAATATCTTTTATCGATGCTTATACTTATGTGATTGATGTATGTTTGTGTGTGGGATCATAGTAATTTATATTTGATGTTCTTGTGTCTTTAAGGTTTATTTATTAAACGGTGCATGAAACAAGTTTTAAATCCTTAAAAATCTTTGAATTTCTTAGGTTTTTCTATTTGTCGAGTTTGGGCTCTGAGCCTGAGTCCAAGTCAAAAATTGGCTTGTCAATTCGGAGGCGATTCCAAGTCTTGTAACACTAGTGTGAACACGTTGAGGAATAATGTATATGCTGATGAAGAGAGAACCCATCCTTGTTTCCAAACAAACCATGCTATAGATATGGGTGGTCGAGATAAAACATCACTCTTCTGGATAGTTCGAACCATAATCTTTCATGGATGTAAAGACACCTTCATTATGCGTGTTCTTGATCCTACTAAAGAAATGGTGGAACATGTTGTAGATAAAATATTGCAACCCTAAGTCCATAAGAAGGTTACTTGTCTTGATTTTTGCAAATGTCTTTAAGATGTTCATCCTTCTTGAGTAATGCCAACCACTATCATCAGTTGCCATGCTTCTAATGGAAAGTCAATTTGTTGCAATACCCAAAGGATCATAGGTTCGTTCGCTCTAATACCACTGTAATGACTCGAGCTCTGGATCCATAGATTTTTAATTTATTTCTTATTGGATTGACAAAGGTTGTCATCCAATATTATTAAGATAGATAACAGAGTCCCCAAATTATAAATGAAATAAATTCTAAATATTAAATCTAATTCAAATATTAATTTGATATTGGAAATTTGATAAATAAATATAATAGTTGTTTCTAATTAATTAATTAAAATCATGTGCTAGCTTTGAATATAAATTTTCCTATCATTGATATATAGGCCTTGAGAATTGGGATGCCTTTCCTGATCGATACTTTGTACTCATGCATCTAACTTTGAGTCCTTTCCAGAATATATGCTTGAAACGTATACTCCCATATTATAGTTTTTTTCTCATATAGACCAATCCCACACTAGGTAATTCAATAATAAAAATAAGCCCGCAAATTGATTACCCTGATCTTCCCTTCTTATTCTCTTTTATACTCAAAAACTACACAATTGAATCTTGATAGCAATATCACAATTTGACACATTGTAGAAAATACCTCCTACTTATCAATTGATGAGCTAAAGGGGCTCTATAATGAATGATTCATAAGGCACAACACTTGTTGAAGGTTCTGCAAATGGGGTTGCAAGATAAGTGGGCTTAACCTTGGGGAAAAAACTGTTGTTAAGCGCTTGAGTTGGAGTAGTACTATGATGGGTGACCTCTTGGGAAGGCCTAGTGTCTCACTTCTGTGAGCATCACCTACATGAAATGAGTGCTAAGTGGGCCATTCATTATCATGAGAGATGGGTTCTTGTGAACTCAACCCTCTTTCAATCCATGTCAGCCTTGGGACTGTACAGGAAACTGGAGGTCGTACGAAGTATGGGATCAACAAGTTTGTATAAGAAATAAAAAAAATAGAGAACAGTGTGAATAATTCTTATCTTATCTTCTCCAAAAGTTCGTCAACAACCTCCATTTGAGCCTCTCAAGGCTTTACATAGTGTTTTACATCCTTATCTAACTGATCCACACCCTCAACTAACTAAAAAACAGCTTTCAAAACAAGTCACCATTGCATTTCAAATTTGCTGCTTTAAGCAACTTACAAATTTGCAACTTTACACTCCTCCAACCCAACCTAAGGGATCGATCTGGTGGAACATAGCTCAGAGTGATTCCATGTGTTTTAGTGCAAAAGAGGACCATGCCTAGCATAAACATAACTATTTGGATGTGTTGGAATAGTCTGCTTGGTCACACAAGTTGTAGAATGAAAGTTGTACCACTTTGCAACTTTGCACTACTCGCATTTGATGCTTTTTCCATCAAGTGAAAATCTGCCACCATGGGAAAACCACTCTGAGATAGCCAAAACTGAGAGAGGTTTTTGTAGAAAGGCTTAACACAATCCTATAGGATTAGACGTGAAGTTTCTAAGCATGATGATATCCAAGTAATAGCATGCCAAATTTTGCACTTTGGACCCTTAAGGGATCAATTCGGTGGAACGTAGCTCAGAGCGATTCCCCGTGTTTCGGTACAAAAAAAGACCATTCCTAGCATAAAAATACCTATTCAGACGCGTTGGAATAGTTAGTTTGGTCATAGGAGTTGCAGAGTGAAAGTTGCACCACTCTACAACTTTGCACAACTTGAATTTGACACTTTTTCCATCAAGTGAAAAACCGCTGCCACAAGAAAACCACTCCAAGACAGCCAAAACCGAGAGAGGTTTTTCTACAGGGGCCCAACGCCTTCCTATAGGATCATACGAGAATTTTCTAAATGTAACAGTATCCAAGTAATAGCATTGTGAAGTTTGCAACCATTTTGTACTTTGGACCCTTTAGGGATCGATCTGGTGGAACGTAGCTCGGAGCGATTCACATGTTTCGGTGCAAAACAAGACCATGCTTAGCATAAAAAATACCTATTCGGATGCATTGGAATAGTTAGTTTGGTCATACGAGTTGTAGAGCGAAAGTTGCACCACTTTGCAACTTTGCACAACTTGAATTTGACACTTTTTCCATCAAGTGAAAATCCACTGCCACGAGAAAACCACTTGAAGACAGCCAAAACAGAGAGAGGTTTTTCTAGAGGGGCCCAATGCCTTCTTGTAGGATTAGACGAGGAGTTTCTAAGTGTAATGGTATCCATGTTATAGCATGTTGAAGTTTTCAGCCATTTTGCACTTTGGACCCTTCAGGGATCGATCTGGTGGAACGTAGCTCGAAGCGATTCAACATGTTTCGGTGCGAAAGAGGAACATGCCAAGCATAAAAATACCTATTCGGACATATTGGAGCAGTTAGTTTGGTCACACGAGTTACAGAATGAAATTTGCACCACTTTGTAACTTTACATTGCTTGCATTTGATGTTTTTTTCATCAAGTGAAATTTTGGGTATCTTCATGTTGTAAGAGGGTCATTAAAGACATTTTTCATGTACCGGTTATATGAGCTTTCAAAGGTGGTTGTTTGTTAGTTATAGGAATTGGGGGGAGTTGGTTGTCATTGAAAAATGTTTAAACAACCTCCATTGGCTAGAAGGGAGGATTTTTGTTATTTTGAAATCTATTTTTTTCATAAAAAAATGCTCTTTTGCAGAAATTCACTTGTTTTTTTGCACTTTCATGCACTTTCACACATCTATACAACCTCCCCTTGATAGAAAACTAATATAATATTGTATTAACATGTCTTAAGTCTCTAATGCATCAATTTTGAGGGCTTAACATTATGTTTGAAGGGAGCAATTCACAATTTTCTGAAACTGCTCATTTCAAGCCAGTCAAGGGTTTGAGTAGGATTTAATTATGAAACGACCTACTATTATGACTTGTTTCTTGGTGGGATGGCATGTAAATTGTTAGAGTAGGGTCTTTTATTGTTGAAAATTCCTTGGAATGAAACTAATGACAATAGGATCTGTGGTTCTTAGCTCAAACAAGCACTTTTCCATGAGAATTTGAGGAACCAAGGAGTGATTTTGAAAAAGTGTTGAATGAGTGGTCTATGTAATGAACTTTTGACCTTGTGCAAGTTATTTTGAATATGTTCTATGCTTTGGAATGGTCTAGGAAGGCCCGGGTATAAGAGTTTCTATAAACCCTCCCTCTTTGCATTGAAAAATGGGGGTTTTTGTATTGGAAGCCTAGTTGAGTGAGTAAGGTCCTAAGACCTAGAAATTATCTTGTTTTGAGACCTAATTAGAGACTTTTTTTGGGTTTGGAAGTCTGGTGTGAAGATCTAAGGGTAGCTCCTTTGTAAAATTGGCCTACTTGGAGGCCTGAAATAGTGAAAAAGGTCAGTTTTCTTAATGTTGTCCCAAAGGAGTCATGTGATGGGTTAAGGTATGCCTTGCAAATCTAAAATTTGTGCTACAATCATTATTTTATTTTCCTGGTGTTTTGGAGTTAAGGGCCCAAAACTAGTTTTGCATAGTAACTAGATTCCAAGGGTGAAATGTGGGAAATAATGTTTTTGTTTGTTGTCCAGCTTGGAGAAGTGTTGGTATTGGTCCATTACACATTTTTAATCTTCTTAGATGGCTCTTGAAGGAAATTTTACATCTTCAATGGTTTTGGGTCCTCTAACTCTGCATCAAAAATGAGTATCACAGTTTGAAGTTTGTGCATGGTTTGGGAGATACATGTGACAATTTACAGATGCTTGGCTACTAGTAATGTGGACAGTGAACAAAGGAACTAAGTTTGTGTGTAAAGTCAAACTTCTAAAAGGTTTCATTTTTTTTTACTAACTCAAACAAATATTTATTAAGGAAATAATGGTTTGGTTGTGCCTTAATACTTATAGTTTGTGATTGTAAACAATGGTGCCATTATGGAAGATTTAAGACAACTTGTGAATGACATAATCATTGGTTGATGTTTTGAGGAACCTAGCTGATTGTAATTAGTTATTTTCAATATTTTCAAGGTTTTTTGAAGGTCCTTAAGGAATTGGGAACTCTTAATGCTAATTTGAGTATACGAAACAAATGTTTTGTGAAGGGAAATATAGTTGAATAAGTGTGTCAAGAAAGGTATTGATTTCTTCCTTTGTAATGCATCAGTTTGTGCAGAGGTATTGGAAGGTGTTTGGACCCTTCGAAGGAATGGGAGAGGCTTGGAGTTGTCTTAAAGGATGAACTTTGGTGAATGGTTCTGAATTTCTATAATTGGCAAGTGTATATAATTGTGTATATAATTTGGTAATTTAAAATGTGCATTGACAACCTAAGGTTATAATGACAAACAAAAATTAAAGAAAGCCGTAGTAGAATGAAAGAAAATGTGTAAATACTTCACATACCTTAAAAACCAGACTTTAAAATGGAGGAGTTCAACCCAATTATGTAGCCTTAGCTTCTTTTTTCTTCAAACTCCACAACAAATTGACTTGTTCAAAAGCTTGTTCCCTTCCACACTTCAATCGTATATCAGTTTTCAATGGAATCCAAACTTCAATTGATATTATATGTCTTTCAACGTGGAAACTCTGCTATTTCATGCAAGGTTGGTAAAAAGGTGATGGAATGTGAAAAAGATGCTTGCACACTTCACAGTATCATCAAAAAGCTATTTTTTGTTGGCGCATGTGCAGAACAAGGGGAATATGCAGACTGTGGACCTTCAAATCATGGGTATATAGATTATTTTAACATTTTAGTGGAGTAAAAAATGCGCATGAGTTATGTGAAATTTGGTTTTCTTAGTGTATTTTTGAGAGTATAGGAGTTTCTGAGAGAGGGGGAGAGTGGGAGATAGAGAGGGAGGGAGAAGGGGAGAGTGGATGGGGGAGAGTGGGAGATAGATTGGGAGGAAGAGAGGGGGAGAGTGGGAGATAAAGAGGGAGGGAAAGAGGGGGAGAGGGAAGAAGAGAGAGTGGGAGAAGGAGAGAGTGGGAGAAGGAGAAGCTGAGAGGGCAGATAGAGAGGAGGGAGAGATGGTGAGAGTGGGAGAAGGGGAGAAGCAGAGAGTGGGAGATAGAGAGGGAGGGAGAGAATGTAAGAGTGGGAGAGAGTGCAGGAGAGTGGGAGAAAGATAGAGTGGGAGGGGGAGAGTGGGATATAGATAGTGAGGGAGAGAGGGGGAGAGGGGAGAAAGAGAGAGTGGGAGAAGGGGAGAAGCAAATAGTGGGACACCGAGAGAGTGGGAGAGAGTGGGAGATAGAGAGGGAGGAAGAGAGGGTGAGAGTGGGAGAAATATAGAGTGGGAGAGAGTGGGGGAGAGTGGGAATGGGGGAGAGTGGGACAAAGAGACAGTGGGAGGGAGAGAGGGGGAGAGTGGGAGAAACCCTAAACCCTAAGCCCTAAACCCTAAACCCTCAACCCTCAACCCTCAAACCTCAACCCTTGAACCCTAATCCCTCAACCCCTATACCCTCTTAATCCTTTAACCCTCAATCCTCAACCCTTAAACCCTAATCCCTCAATCCCTATACCCTCTTAATCCCTCAACCCTCAAACCCTAATCCATCAACCCTCAACACTTAAACCCTAATCCCTCAATCCCTATACCCTCTTAATCCCTCAACCCTAAGCCCTCAACCCTTAAACACTAATCCCTCAACCCCTATACCCTCCTAATCCCTCA